>JANZXQ010000064.1:2580099-2598964 GCA_027576755.1 Chamaetylas poliocephala
GGGTCTCATTGAGTCACCTTAACACCGTTTTACCCACTGGGGATGTTCCTCCCCTGTAACTTCCACCTGAGCTGCAGCAAGAAATCCAATTTGAACTGAGACTGTCCAAGAGGAGACACCTGCAAGAAAGTCCAGTGCAACCATGGCTATGATTCAAAGGCCATGGAATGCCAGAACAGGGACAGGGCTGAAATGACCCCCATTAAAAAGATCTCAGTCTGGACCAACACGCTCTTAAAATTATTAGTAGTTATTAAAAATTATTAGAATTATCTTAAAATTCTCTGTGGAAAGCTGGACCCCTGTGTGGACCCAGCTCAGCGATTCATGGCAGAGCTGGACTGGGGCTTTGGAGGAGGTCTGTGGACTCCTGGGACAAGATGGATTTGGGAGGGGGTTGGCCAGGTTTTGTTTTCCTTGAGCAGGTCTGCACTCACCTTGTCGATGAAACAGGCGAACTGCGTGTTGAGGGTCTTGATCTGCTCCTTCTCCTGGCAGCGTATCTCGTGTTCCAGCGGGTCCACCCCGACGCAGAGGGGCTTCAGCAGCCGCTCGTCGATGCAGATGCCCTGGATGCCGTCGGCCTTGCGCTCGGGGTACCCCCGCACGATGCTGTATCCCCGGGGGCCGCACAGGCCCATCCTTCCTCCTCCGACGTTGCCGTAGCCCATGCCCCCGAAGCCCATGTCCCCAAAGCAGCCGGTGCCGCAGCCCCCGTTGACGTAGGAGATCCTCCTGCTGCCGCCCAGGTTGCAGACGCTGCGGCTGCTGTAGGCGCCGCACCGCACGGGCTGGCTGGCAGACGCCGCGTAGCTGCGGCCGCAGATCTCCGAGGCCGAGCTGAAGCCTCTTCGTCCCAGGACAGATCTCACCGTCGGTGCCTGCCTGCTCATCGCGGCTAATTTGAAGGTGGAATAGCAAAGTTATGGGGCTGCTCTGGCGCAGGGTAGGAGCAGAGATCCCACTGGAGCGACGCGGGGATGCTGTCCCTTATATATATTTGGGGAAGCTGGCCTTGATAGGATCAGGACGTTAATTTAAGTACTTAAGGGTTTGGTTTGCCTGGCAGCAATAAATGCTCCTCAAAATGCAAACCAGCCCAGCAAATAGTAACTACTGAGGAAATAAAAAGGAATCTAAAAGTGCTCTGTTTGCAAGTTGCCTTTGAATACATTACGGTTTGAAGTACTCCCCTAACTTAGTGCTAATTATAGTTTAGGAACATTTTTGAAGGAACTCTTTGTGATTTGTTTGCAGTGTGTCGTTTGGGGTTTTGTGTCTCATAGGGCTGCGTATGATGGGATGTTTTGCGGACTTGCACTTTGTGGGGGTAATTTCACAATTTTGGGTGCGGAAAAGTAACTCAAAGGAAAAATAAAAGAAGAAAGTCAACTGTAGAACAGCAAACACTGTGGAAGTTGTGTCATAGTGGATCGTTTCTGTATCTAAAACGCCAGTAAATTCGCTGAGTTTAAGGCCTGGATGTGTATGCAAGGACTCAAAATATCTTCCAGTTACATACACAGAATCACAGAATTCTGGAATTTCTGGGAATGTGCTGAATCCTGGGAATGTGCAGCATTTCATTATGACCTTCCCTGAAACACCAATGAAGCAGATCAGGTTTCATCCAGGATCTGTGACATATTTCTGTTTGCTCACAAATACACATTCTGTGCCATCAGTGTCGGTTTTTCTGCAATTATGCTGCAAATTCATATTTGTGACAGTTACTTCTTTGGCTTTTACTATTCTGGAGCTTCTCCCAAGGCTGGGTGTCAGAGCGCTCTCAGATTCACCTCCTGGAAGTCTCTACGGGGAACAAAAAAGGAACAATAGTCTGTTCCAGCTTGGTGAGATCCACCGCACTCCCCAAGTGACGGCTGAATTTGGGTGACTTTGCCAGACCTGTCCTTCAGGCTCCACAGGGAGACAGCTCCAAGGCAAGGAGTCCCCAGGGCTGTGCTCAGGGCAATGAGGGTAATTTGCTCTCTGCAGGGCCTTTCTGCACCAACAGAGGAAGTCTCAATCAGTGGATTAGGTTGGACAACAGGAAGGCTCTGACTCACACCAGGGACATGAATCCCTCTCTTTCCTAATCACCAGCCCAAGGAGGTGAGGCAGGAACCCTCTCAAGGCCTTCTCCAAACTGGCAGTCGGAAAGTCAAAACAAAAGGGCTCTTTCAGCTCCTTGCGGATGAAGTGTTTGGGAGAAGAAAAGGACATTATAGTTCAAACAACTGAACACCCTTGGTCCCTTAGAAGGGAGCAATGCTTGGAGGAATATCCATATTACACAATGGGATGGCAGCTGGAGATACTCAGGTTCTATGTTCCCTCATCCTCATTAACCTCCTCCAAAAACATTTTCCAAGAGTCAGGATCATAAAAATTATGCCAAACCTCCTCCAAACACACAACTTTCCAATATCAAGAGGTTGAAAAGAAGATGCACACGGAAACCGCAGGATGTGACTGCAACTCCAGGATCGCCAAAGCCATTAATTGAACCTGTAATTGCAACTTCTGTGAGTTTGAGGGGCTGGTGGTATAAATTAGCTGTGTAAACTGCTACTTTTGCTGTATCCAAAAGGGATAATTCCAGATATTTACAACGTTTAGATTACACCTTTGTTTGTAGTAGTTCTGGCTTACAGTGTAAACTGAGCTGCCAGCACAATTGGAAATATCAGATTAAACAAATACAAGAGGCTTCAAGCTGCAGTTTGAAACTTCCATAGTCCTTAAAGTTCTAAGCAGACTTATCAGAAGCAAAATGCAGATCTGACTTCAAAGAAGAGCAGTTGTTCGGAACCTGTGGAGGAAACAGGCTCATCAGTCAGACTGAAGATGTGCCCCGTTCCCGCTCTGCACCCCATTATCCCAGTTGGATGTGTGGGAGACACTTGGAATGCAGCATGGGCTGCAATCAAACATCTGTGAAACAGCTGTGCTGCAGCAGCCCAGGTTCCCAAACTCGCCAGAGCCACTGGGTTCCTGAGAGGGAAGAGATTTGGGGAAAGTTGCTCAGCATTGGGTAAAATTTATGTGTTGGCCAAATTCTTGTTGTTTCTTCTGGATCCCAGTGGGAAGGCAGTTTCATTTAATGTCTTTTACGTATTTCCAAGGAATAATAAGTGGTGCATAAGACTTCAAGAATAATAAATTTGTTTTTGTGAATATGGACATGGGAAAGGGGAGAGCACTCTGAAGAAAAACCTGCAGTTTTATGATTCAAAAGAAAAAATAAATTAAAAAAAAAAGAGAGGAAGTAGCAAGGAAAAAGAAAAATATTTTGATGAGGGGTTGGATGAGTCATTTTGACAACTTGCAATCGCTTCCTTTGTCAGCATTTCACTCCCTGAATGCTCTGCCGAAAAGGGAATTCATTAGGGGAACAGTGGCGTTCACTAATTTCTTTGTTGCCTCTGGAGATGAATCCGGACGAGCTCTCAGAAGGTGTTTTATGCGATAGTCTCAAAGGGCTCTGTTATTATCCTTAGCCATCGAGAGCTCCTCACAGTCAGGTTGGACAATGGCAGGAACCTGCCTGTGCCACCACCATTTGGTCCGTGTAACTTTGGGTTGGAACATGGACTTTTACAGTTTCTTGGACTGTACTGACTCTTGTCCAAGTCACTTATGACATGTTGAAGGACTGATTTGATTAGTGCAGCCTCTTGTATCTTAAAGCCAAAGTTATCCAAGGCAATTTACTCTGGTCATGTGTTTTTGCCTCTCATTAACATCCTCTTAATCCACGTGGAAGTCGAAGCTGGGATTTTCAAGGGATATTCCTCATAAAATTCATCAAACACTGGGCCTGGGTGCACATTCCTCTCTCCTTCAGCCATCAAACTGGCTACGGTTTCTAATTTCCTCTTTGAGACTCCCTCTCTGGCTCATGGAAAGAGATCTGGCATCTCCAGACGTTGATTCATCACCTCCCAAAATAGGCAGTGGAGGCAGGTGGGAGGAATCCACCTCTGCAGCTCCTTCCCTCTGTTCTTCCAGGAGACCAGAGGCCGTCTAGACAACCAGACACCGGCCCGGCGCCCGCTTGGGGAGGTTGAGGGAGGTGAAATGAGTCCCACCCTTTGGGCACTAAATTTCCTCAGCACCTTTGAAGTCCTAATGAGAGCCCAAACATCCCACGCTCCTGGGTCTGCTCAGCTCCTGGTGCTGCATCGCCCCATCCTGCGATTGGAGGCATCAGAGCTGAGGCTCCTGACAAAGCAAAGGCTTGGTTTGATCTTCCTCCTGTTGTGATCTTCCTCCTGTTGTGGTCTTCCTCCTGTTGTGATCTTCCTCCTGTTGTTTTCTTCCTCCCGCTGTGGAAATGAATGTGGGATGTATGGGAATCCTGGATCAGGGTGGTATCCTGCTGCCTGGCACCGCAAAACTGTTAGAAAAGGTGAGAAAAGTACCTCAGTTTTTAAAAGGTTACAGAAATATCTCTGTAAATCCACGAGATCGCTGATCCCTTCCAGTTATTTCCAGTTGAAAAAATTCCCTGAGTCATCCCAAGGAAGGAGCTGCCTGTGGAAAGTGGGAAGTCTATTCAGCCAGAAGGAGAAAAGCTCTTCCTTTTGTTATGCCAAAAGTCCAGTGCCCAAATAAAGGATTGGATTGGATTGGATTGGATTGGATTGGATTGGTGCAGCTTTGGGAGGTGCTGCAGAATGTCTGATGTTCAGAGAGGCCAGGCTGAAGTTCAGCAGTTGCCAAATTAGCTTATCACATCTTGAAATGGTGATAGGGGACTTTGGAGGCAAGGAAATAACCCTCACTCAATGCCATTGCCCTGATTTATTCCCCTCTTGCATAAAAAGTGAAAGGATGGTCTGTTTCCAATGGGAAACCTTTGGAGATCAGAGCCCTCCTAATGAATATTTATACCTATTTGATTGCTCTTTTCTTGTCAAATCTTGCTTGTGGTTTCCTTCATTAGAGACTGAGCCTGACTTATTTTGTGCTTCTCATATTTGATTGGGAAATAACTTCTTATCACATGAGAGTGTGGGGGGAGAGGAAGCTCTTCCAGTTCTGAATCCTGGTAATTTTGGGGAGGTAAGACCTTTACTCTGGATTTTGCCTTTGGTAAAATGTATCTGCCCAACCTCAGGTTCATTTCTTTGTTGTGCTCTTTCATCAGTTTAATCACAAAACACTTTACTACTCTTTTTTTATTATAGATTGTGTGTTGATTTATGTTACTTATTTCTGGTCTGATTTTAATCTGCTCAAATGTGCAATGAAACAAAAAGATCTCCCTTTCATCTTTCTGAAAGCCTAAATCATACTCATAGGACCTCAAAAACTGTATTGCAAAACCAACCAAGCACATTATGGGGCTCTTCCCCCATAATACCCTCTTTCAGCAGATTTTGTAGAGATATTAAAAAAATGTGTTTTTACATCTGTGGCAGACATAAAAATGCAGACTGAGATGGTTTCATTCTGAATTTTCAAACACCCATTGAATTCAGGCAGGAGTCGAATTTGGTGCAAATAATCTTAAAAGAGCTTAAATTTACACCAACCAAAGGCTGTATCTACACCAATGGATCCACATTGCCCCACCCCTGGATGTGTCCAAGGCCAGGCTGGAAGGGGCTTGGAGCCACCTGGTCCAGTGGAAGTTGTCCCTCCCCATGTGGCACGGTGTGGAACTGGATGGGCTTTAAGGTTCTTCGCATCCCAAACCATTCCATGATTCCATGACTCTCTCCCGACCACTCTACCTCCTCTGTTTAATTAAGACTTCTAATCGTTAGATATGCCTTGTGCAGTTAAAGAATGGGCATTTCTGTACCTTTGATAAACACCTAAAAGCAAACAGTAACACACTGGTTCTCCATTAATTTGACTGGGAAAGGAGAAAAAAGTTGAAAGCCATTGAGTCATCCCAGGAGAAGTGAGGGTGGTGTAATTTATGTGTGTTCAAGGAGCACAAGTGGAGTAATTAATCTTTGCTGACTCCAGCAGGTGGAATTCTGAATCAAGATTTCCTTTATGGCTTCCCTTCCTGCACATGAATGACCAGCCATTCTCAAGACATCACTAAAATCTTTCCTTCCTCTCCGTGACCCCTTGTGTCCCACCACACAACTCCACTAAATCTCCTAAAGCTGCATCAGAGAGACTTTTATGAGCTCCTTTCCAGAAACACTTCCCACAAAACTTTAGCTAAAAGATTATCTATTAAACCTCACAGTTTGGCACAGAGATAGCAAAGGTTTAATGAGGAAAAATAAAAGGGAAACAGGAATTGAGTGATAAGAGGGTAAGTGCCCCAACACAACCAACAACCCTTTAAAGAAAGAGCGGAAATCAAAAGGATTTGGGGGTTTTAAATGTTCCAAGTGTCCCTTTTTGATGTGATCCCAGTGGTGGAACTTCTCTGATGTGGTTTCCTGATGCTCCAGTGTTCTCACACCCAACCCACCTCTCTCTCGTGTTGAGGTGGAGTTGAGGTTATTTTTAGCCCTAGAAGTGGAGCAGGACTTTCATATTTCTCCTTTAGCCCTTAAATCCTGCTTGTCGCAGCCCTCACAGCTGAAGTTCAGATCTGGCTGTTCCTGGGACAAGTTGAAATCCTCACCCTGGCCCACACATCGCTCATGGCTGAGCAGAGCTTCCCCAGCTCTTGGCAGCCCTGCAGCTCTTCCCACACCTCCCAAGTGCCCCTGTGTCAGGAAACGCTGAGCCCCCAGCTCTGGCCCTAAATTCCTCTCTCTGGGGGATGCAGCCAGGAGAACCAGGGATAAACTTCCTCACTAGGGAGCCACCTTCAGAGGTGAATCCTCCATGAGAGGCACAAATGTCGTGGGGTCAGGATGCAGCACTGCAGGAGGACTTGAATCTTCTGGGCTGGCCAGACCCACATCCCAGGTCAGTCCTAGAGCTGATGGAAACACTGTTGGGGGAAAACATAACAGGAGTCACTCATGGGGAGGACGCAGCCTCCCTTCTCCTCTTCCTTCTTCTCCTCCCCCTCCAAGCCACAATGGTTTAATTTTGTAAGGAAAATTGAAAACCTTTATCTTACATACTCCAACAGGGCTCCCAAGGCACATCCTGGAGGAGAAGGAGGTCACAAGATTATCCATGATGGAATGAGTATTTCCAGCACTTTCCACCCTCCTGGGGCTCTGGAGGAGCCCCAAGGACCAAGCACTGCCCACACACCAGTGGTGGAACCCAGCTGCTCTCCTCACCCTCCAAAAGAGTCTTGTAGGTTGTACTCTCAATATCCAGGCCATCTTGCCATTCCACAGCTCCTGGGAATCCTGCAGCACCCGTGCCAGCTCATCCTTGGCCTTCTGGAGCTCTTCTTGCAGCTCATTGTGCCTCCCCCAGGCACCTCTGAGAGCGTGGCCCCTGTGCTGCTCAGTGTCACCACGAGAGGTTTGCAAAGACGACGCCTTCTGGGGGACATGAGACATCCTGCCTTTTCCTGTCTTCTGCCTCATCATTCCCACCTCTAAAAGAGAAAGTCCTGCCTATTTTGAGAGTCCTAATCTGGGGGATATTGGGGCTTTTTTTAGGAAATCCAAATGTTTCCAGAATCAATAATCAATTATAAAATACTCCAAGAAGTCTGAACATGCCCCTGTGCTGCCAGACTGGGTTTGAGTTTTGTGTGGAGGATACCAATACTCTGCCCTAACTGGAACTAATAATTAAGGTTTCCCATTACTTCCCGTTATAAACTATATAATGAATTAGATGGTCTGGAAATTATACCAGTTTCTACTGGTGCTGAATTACTGGTGAGTCATAATTCTACCCATTCATTGGATGCTTTGAACCCATGTCAAAAGCCAGAATTCCTGCTGAAGCAATTTGAGCAATTTTCTGAGAGCTGCAGCTAATCCCATGATCTAATTTGGTGCAATTAGTTCTTTGCAATAATCAAAAGGATCCAACAGAAAATAGACTGGGAGATAATCCTTCTTCCCTGCTCAGCTCTGGGAAGAGTTTCCCTAGACCGATGGAGCCAGTGTGAGGCAACTCTTTTTGATAAAGATGAAAGAAATTGTGAGATCATGGAATGGTTTGGGTGGCAAAGGGCAGTAAAGCTCATTCAGTGCCACCCCTGCCATGGCAGGGACACCTTCCACTATCCCAGGCTGCTCCAAGCCCTGTCCAACCTGGCCTTGGACATTTCCAGAGGTGGGGCTGCCCCAGCTGCTCTGGGAAATCCATTCCAGGGCCTCATCAACCTCACAGGGAAGAACTTCTTCCTCATATCTAATAGAAATCCACCCTCCTCCAGTTTGAAAACTATCACCCCTTGTCCTACTGCCACAGGCCCTGCTAAAAAATTCGCCCTCATTTTTTAAAGGTGCCACAAAGGTGTTGAAAACACAACTTGGGATGTGACACAGAGGATCCAGACAGTAAATCCTATCCATCCCACCTGTTCCTTCAAGTGTTCCAGGTCACATTGCCTTCTCTGGATCACAAAACTCAGCTTTTGCATCTCTCACTGGTGGGACTTCAGCTTCTTGAAGTGCCTCCACTTTTCCTCCTCAAACTCTTAGTAAGGAAGGAGAGAGCTGGGAGTTGATACTTGTGGTTTACATAGGAGCCTTGAGTCTCTATCCACAGTGAATTAAACCCAGTTTAGAAAAAAAGATTTGTGGATCCTGAGGCTGCCAGCAGAAAATGGAACTTCCCTCCACAGGTCAACTCACCTGCAACTCCCCATTCCCAGCACATCCCACCACCTCTCTTCCAGGGGTGTTCTCCCAGCTTTGAGACTCACAGAGTGTATCAGAATGGAAAATTAGATCCAGAAATCATTTATTGAAGACAGGAACCAAGCCCCACCACTTTTGCACTGTCATTTCTGACAGTGAGAGGCTTAAGAAGCTCTCACCAGAATTACCCTGGCTCAGTACAGTGCTTCCAACTGGGATTTGCTTTTCCAAGCTACACCCTCACACCAGTGCTCCATGCCCCTGAGGATGCCCCCCATGTCCAGGGCTCAGCTATTGTCCATTTTTACAATGACAGAGGCCTCACAGGGACTTCTCTCCAGCTCAGACTTTTGCTAGAGTCTGTGGTAAGCGGCCGTAAGTCACCAGCGCATCCCTGTTCCTGGATTTCTCATCTCACATCCCAGTGAAAGAATCACCACATGGAGAATCTGACCTGAGCCACAGCCCAGGAGCTGAAACTGGGTTTGGTTTATTTTTTTTCAGATCTCAAAATTTTCCTGATCTGGGATGCCCAAAAAGAGCCTGATGGCTTAATCTCACCCAAATTCATATAGACAAGAGGAAGAGCTGCCATGAGGAATGGTAGGGACAGGAGCATCCCTACCTGAGCAGAAATACATTTCAGGAACTCCATCTCATGCCTTAGGGTTTCCACCTTTACTTCCAGCCTTGGTCAGATGGACACACTCCATGTCCTAAAAGAATTTCCAGACACTTAGGAGTCAAAATTGTGCCTACACAAGGATCTAAGGCAATTCCATTATATTTTTGGAGTAAGAAATTTTGTTTGAGAAACTCAGTTATCTGCCAACCAGCAACAGCTAGGGGGTTCCCAAGAATATATTCAGCATTGAAGAGTTCTTGCTGAAAAACCATCATAGTTCAAGCACGAGGAGCAGAAAAGCAGCAGTTTAGAATGTAGTATTCACTTGGTGGTGTATTTTTCCACACCCCACACCTGTTCAAGGACTTCTAAGGTTCTCTAGACCTGCCCCTTGCTTTGCAAGGAGTGGATCAGATGAAACCCTTGGGATCTCTGCACCCAAACCTTCCATTCATCCCAATTCCTTACCTTCTTCAGCAACATGAAGTCACTCTCAGCAGCGGTGCATTTGTTCATTTCTTGCTCATATCTGATGGGGAAAAGAGGAGACCATGAAGTGATCTTTCCAAGACTGGAGACTTGTTTGAGTGGATATTTAAGGGACAGAGTGCTTTGGGTCTCAACCTTTTGGATCTCAGCTTTTTAATCACAAACTTTTAGATCTCAGGCTCTTGGATCTCAATGTTTTGGGTCTCAGATTTTTGGATCTCAGCTTTTTGGGTCTCATCTTTTGGATCCCAGATTTTTGCACGTTACCCTTTCAGATCTCAACCCTTTGGTCTTAAAGGTCTTAACCCTTTGTATCGCCTTCATTATCTCAGTTTTTTGGAAGCTTACTGCCCAAGCCAAGAGTCCCATTAGTGCAGGTGTTGGAGCTCTTACCCTGAGGGTTGTTTCTCCTCACTCACTGGCACCTCAACTCCTGCACAAACTTCTCAGAGTAGTTCAGCTCGGGCTCCACCTGGTCCTGTTCCCACCGCAGTGAGCCCAGCCACTGCCACCAGCCACAGGCAAAGCTGCCCAAGGCATTCCTGATGTCCCTCTGGGCTGGCAGTGCCTGCTTCCACAGGACATCCCATTGGGCAGCCAAGACCCTGTTCTGCTGCTCCAGAAGCTGCACCTGCACTCAGAGGGCAAAGCCACTGTTCAGGTGCATGGTGGGATGATCCTACTGTGACCACAGGAGTGTGGGGGACACAAGGAATTTGCTCTTCTGGGTCAGCAGTCCCCAGGCTTGTTGAACTGGATGAGAAGAAAAAAGGGGGTGAATGTGACCTTCCTAAGCCTACAATCAAGTGGGAGGTGTCCCTGCCATGGAAAGGGGCTGGACCTGGATGATCCTTGGGGTCCATCCCAACCCTTGGGGTGTCCTGCATGGGACCAGGACAATGGTGGCCGGGACTCAATGGTCCTTGTGGGTCCCTTCCAACTTAGCATATTCCGTAATTCCATGAGTCCTGGAGCAAAGTGAGCTTGCTGCTCATCCCTTCTCCAAGGGAACCCTGGACAGCACGGCCTTTGTGGCAGCTACAGAAACACCAAACATTTAAATAAATTTGCATCAGTGGCTGAGAGTGGAAATCCTCATCCATGGATAAGAGACCATGGAAAAAAGTCTGGCTGCAGAAAGAAGCCAACAGTGCCAAAGCCCTGCCAGACACTTTGGAGGAACAGCTCCGTCCCACTATTAATAATAAAACCAGATGCAGTTCATCGAAGTATTTAAGAGCAAAATCAGATTAAAAACATAACAAGCTCGACCTGTGCTCATGGTGCCAGGGTCACACACACCAAAACCAGCTCAAGGCTCATGAACTGCAGTGGAGAAGAAGAGATAACAAAGTCTGGAACGCCAAAGTCTTCTCTCAACTCTCAGCTTGTCAATCAAAGAGGCAAATTGGCTGTGGAGGCTCTTCAGCTGCTCCTTGTCCTGCTGTCAGATCTGCTGGATTTCAGGGTTGACCTTCACATCCAGGGGTTGCAGGAGGTCCCTGTTGAGCTGCACCAGCTGAGCACCTCCACATTTGCTGGGCCCCAGCACCCCTGACCTCCCCAGAGCCCAGAACAGACCCATTTCTGTCCCTCTGTGTTTTGGAGTCCCTGGCCATGGCTGCAGGCTCCATAGCCTCTCCCAAACAATGCCAGGAGGGGAAAGTGCTGCTTCAGCCTAGGGTAAACCCACTAGAAGCAGAGGATGAGAAGAATCTTCTCCCATGGGAAGCTCACCCAGCTGACAGCTGCTGGCTCATGCTGGAAGACATGATGGAGGAGAGGACACAACCCAGAAGGACCCCTCTGCTCCTCCTTTATGCACATCTCAGGATGGGGCTTGGTTGATCAAAAGGAATAATTTGGGCTATTCCAGGGCCATTTCTGTACCTGGCAGAAATTGGGAGGTTTAAATATGCAATACAAGTAAACATTTGTGAAATCCAGTGGAATTCCTCTAGGTGTAAATCATGTAGTCAGCTCAGATTCTTCTATTGGGTTAGTTTGTCTTCCTTCCCTACAGTAAATACAGCTGAGGAAATAGTCTGGAGGGTGTTTCCTTCTTCCAAGGACAGTTTCCTCTGCCATGGAGACAAGGTGGGAGAGCTGAGGGTGCTAGCCTGGAGAAGAGAAGGCTCCAGGGAGACCTTAGAGCCCCTTCCAGAGTCTAAAGGGGCTCCAGGAGAGCTGGAGAGGGTCTTGGGACAAGGGATGGAGGGACAGGACACAGGCAATGGCTTCCAACTGCCAGAGGGCAGGGATGGATGGGATATTGGGCAGGAATTCCTCCCTGTGGGGGTGATGAGGCCCTGGAATGGATTTCCCAAGTAGCTGTGGCTGCCCCATCCCTGGAAGTGTCCCAGGCCAGGCTGGATGGGGCTTGGAGCAGCCTGGAAGTAAAAGATGTCCCTGCCCATGGCAGAGGTGGAATTGGACAAGTTTTAAGTTCCCTTCCAACCCAATACATGATTCTGTGATTCTTGTTAAGTCTTTGGCTTTGATTATGTAGAACACTTGGAAAACAAAACTCACATGGAGAAGACAATAAAGAAATTTGAAACTAGGAGGCTCTGTCCCAAGGCTATTGATTGGACACTGGTTAATCATTTAATTGAGAACAGTGGTAAGCTGGCTGTGGTGGGCAGAGCATTAAGGAGCAAGCAACCTGTATCCTGCAAAATTCCTTATAAATCCATCTGCTACTCCTTGTCACTATCCTTTGTATGGGAGCTTGTAATTAAAATCCTCGGGATAGCTTAAGGCAAATAGAAAGGGATTTATTGGAGTGTCTTGACAGATGGAGACAAAAAGGCTGAGAAGTTTCACAGAGTTGCTGAGAGCCTGAGAGGTGGAGTCAAGATTCCATCTCTCTGCTCGTGGCTTCCTGCCAAATCTCTTTCAAAAAAAAATGGTGAAGGTTGCATTCAGATCACTCAGAAGGAATAATTTTCCTCTGCTACTCCACCAGACTAATCCTGAGCTTTTTCAATTGTCTCAAACCTCAGTCAGTGTTTTTGTGGACATTAAACATTTAAGCATTTCAAATCATCAAGAAATGGGATAGTATTTCCCCTGCTCATTTCTCGCCTTTGTTTTTGGTGATTTTAAAATTTTTTTTTTTTTTCAATTCCTGGGCTCATCAAAGCAGTTTTCACCACATTTCACAAGAAAGATGATGAAAAACAAATCTGGTTACCAGGAACTTTGCTGGAATTCTGTTTCCAAGAGCAGCTGATGCTGAAGGTTTCCCTGTACCTCATTATTTGCAAATGTTCTGCTCTGGAACATTTTGCCCTCGGCCCAGCTAGGGAGATAATTGATAGGATGAGGCAGCTGGAAAGACAAGCAGCTTAATTAGGGGTTCTTGACAGCGCTATCAATTACACCCACACAGGGCAGTGATTGAAGTCTGGATGTTTCATTTAAACAGAGGCAGCGTCCATGGCATTCCCAGCTGGAAGAGCAGGATTGGAGCCCAGGGGAGGACACTTGGCCTGGAGCTGCTCTGACTCAGCTTCATTTTGTGCCTCCAGTTTGTCTCTCCTTGGACTCTGCTGAATTCCCCCTCCTGGTACTCCTGAGGTACCCCAAGGGCCCTGAGCAGGGTTCTCACAGCACCTGCCTTGAAAATTTTGGGCTTTTCAAGCAAAGAAAGAGTTCACATAGAGTCTTTATTTCCTTCCTGTGGCCAGAGCCAGCAGGGTCATGGCTGGGTCCAGGTCATCCTCCCAGAATAAATTGCAAAAGGTCGTGGTTGAATTGAGTTTTCTTCCACTTTTCTAAGCCAAACTTCTGAATTTGGGTTTTCACAGCCCTGAATATCACAAAAGGTTCATCCATTGGGCCTCTCTTCTGGCTCCCAGCCCACCTGACCCTTGATGACCCGAGTCCCCAAAAGGTACCTGAGGCCACCTGATGCCTCCCTTGGGCTGTAGCTTGCAGGCCCACAACATCAGCTCTGCCTCCCTCTCCCAGTTCCATCCCATCCCACACAAACTGCTGTAGGAGACAAAATAGTTATGCCTCACTTGACAGCGGAAGGTCCCCAGATTTGAAGCACACCAGGTTCTTCTTCTCCAGTTCTCCCACCCAGCTGGTGGAACTCGGTGTATCTGTGTCAGAGCAGTCACCTTTCTGCAGCTCCCTCCCAGGACAGGGAGGGCTGGATGTATACCAGGGTAATCGCAGCTCACTAATGCTCTTCTAATCACCTGGAATTTTGGAAAGAGGCCCAGCAATGAGCCCCACAATTTTCGTGGTGCTACAATACAGCCATGACTAATTTCACGGCTTTTTGCCAAAGTAAATCAGGAGGGAACATCTTGTTCTGGTCACATCTGCACAGCAAAGATGTAAAAAGCTCCACTAGTCAGACTGGGAGAACTGGGGCAAAGACCAGCCCCACACTGGCACAGCCTTTTCCTCCCACTAGATGGTGGTATCTAGTGCATTTGGGCCCCTGGTTGGGTTCCTGGGGGTGCCAGGAGCATCCTGGAGAATCCTGGAGCACCCAAAGGAGGGCTGTGAGGATGGGGAAGGGTCTGGAGGGGCCACACAAGGAGCAGCTCAGGGTTTTCCAGCTGGAGAAGAGGAGTCTGAGGGGAGACTCATTGGAGGCTGCAGCTTCATCCCGAGGGGCAGCTCTGATCTCTGCTCTGGGGACCAGGAACAGGACCCAGGGAAGTGCTGGAGCTGTGCCAGGGGAGGGTCAGGCTGGAGATCAGGAGAAGTTTCTTCTCCAGAGGGTGGTTGGACACTGAACAGGCTCCCCAGGGAATGGGCACAGCCCCGAGGTGCCAGAGCTCCAGGAATATTTGGACAATTCTCTCGGGAGGTGGGATTTTGTGATTCATGGGATTTTTGGGATGTCTGTGCAGGGCCAGGTGTTGGACTCAAAGATCCTTGTGGGTCCCTTACAGCTCTGGATATTCCATAGTTCTGCGATTCCGTGGGATGAGCCAGTTCACACCTGGAAACAAGTAGGTTGTTCCAGCAGTGGGAGATAATATTTAGGACAGCACTTGGACAACGAGGTCCTTAATCCATGAAAGCTGACATTCCCCATGGACTCATGCTCCGAGGCTGACTCAGCCTGGGGTGTTCTGTAAAACACGTGTGAACCTCTGGCATGAAACCAGCAATGGGACAGAGCCAACACCAGCTCCAAAGAGAGCTGACCTTCCACCAGCTCCTCCCTTCTCCCTGTCCGCCCCCCATTCCTGAGATCCTGCTCATCCACCGGCGCTCCCAGAGGCTCCTGCTCCGCCTGGGCACAGGGTGTCAGCAAACTCCTTCTCTTGGCACTCACAGCCCCGTGGTGATGGAAAACACACCCCAAGGCTTCAGCCCAGGGCCCCTTCTTTTGATCCTCTTCTTCTCATGTCTTCAGCTCAGCCCCTGAATGCCAAAACTCAAAATGTCTGCAGTCTTATGGATTCAATCTCATGACATTTTCCATCAAAAAATTTGTGGGTGATCTCAAATTGACGTTTGAAACAGAGGCTGGACTTGGATGATCCTTGTGGGTCCAGCTCAGGATATTCAATGGTTCTGTTGTTCTGTGACTTAGGGACGAGCCAGTGAGGAGCCAGCAGTGGACATGGCTGTGGAAACATCAACATTCCATCTTTTTTTGATGTTTCCCACACATTTTTCAATGTGCTTTGGCACTGGAAAGAAAATCTCCGCTTGGTCATCCCTGCTCAATCTGAATGGTCCAAAGAACTCAATCTCAGCCTTAGTCTTAAATTTCTGTGGTCCAAAGACCTGAATGTTGGCGTTGATCTTCAGTTTGTGTGGTCTGAAGACCTGGAATTTGTGCTTGGTCTTAGATCTCTGTGGTCCAAAACCCTGGAATTTAGACTTAGTCTTAAATTTTTGTGGTCTAAAAACCTTGAATTTGACCTTGATCTCAAACTTGTGTGGTCCAAAAACCTGAATGTTGGTGTTGGTCTTAAGTTTTTGTGGTCCCAAGACCTAAAACTTGATCTTGAACTTAAATTTTTGTCCAAAGCCCAGAAATTTGGTCTTGCTCTTAAATTCATGTGGTCCAAATATCAGTGTTGGTCTTAAATCCGTGTGGTCCAAGGTCCGAAACTGAGCCAGACACTCTCCTTGCAGAACCAGCAGGAGCCAGATCAAAAGCCACTGGAAGAAGGGAATCACTGTAAATATTAAAAAATATGATATTTTTAGGCAACTCAAACGCCAGATGAGATTTTCCCCTCCTACTGCAACAGGGATAATTGGGTATGGAAGGAGGTGCTGGAACACGTGTCTCCAGAAACCAGGCAGCCCTCGATGGCTCTGCTGATGAGCAGAACAGGCTGGACTGTTTCCTTCCAAGCCTCCCCTGCGGTACCTGGGACACTCTTGGCCGTGCAAACAGCTCTGAACCCCGCGGGGGTTCCCAATTACCGCTCAGTTCTCCCTGGAGCCTCAGGAGTCTGGCGTCACCCGGAGCAGATACTGTGTCTGATCCCAGCGGGACTCATCCCCTCCAAGGCAGAGGCATGAATGGGATGCAGGAATTGCCTCCAGAAGTGCTCATTTCTTACCGATTTCCTTCACTTTGTCCTTTCTGGCTAAAAAAGGGATCAGTAAAAAAAAGACAGACCTGACCACTGTAGCAATGTATCTGAACAGTCTAGGCCATAATCTGTATCAAGTGCACCAACCAAACTATATTTAGCTGTTTTTCTGCACATTTAGTTGTTTTTCTACATGTTTCTTAATTTAAACCAATGTTTATAACAAGTGCACTAGATGAGCCATTTTTAGGTGTTTGTCTGCAGTCTATTGAACCTGCTGAAACTCTTCAAGGCTACTAAAACATCAATTGTGCTAAATTGAGAAAAAAGAAGCTAAAAAACAGAATACCAAGATTAAAAAGCCCAGAATAAAGGTAAGTGGTAAAGTTCTGGACTGCCACCAATCATCATACCTGCCAGGCTCGTGCAAGGCGCGTGGACAGAATAGAAACACCAATCAAGAAATGCGTAATTGCGTGGAAAGTAGTTTTAAAATACATAAGTAAGGTTGTAAACAAAAAATCAACTTCTGCATAATCATATTAATTTAGTGTCCAAAAGTCCTGTTTCTCCCACAGCTGAGGGCCTCCTCTGTTTATCTGAGATCATTCTCCTGCCAGTGGAGGGTCTCCCTGCCCATGGCAGGTTGAGGAATCAGGTGATCTTTAAGGTTTCTTTCAACCCAGCCCATTCTGGGATCCTGTGAAGTGTTTTCTCTCCTCTCCCAGTGTCACCAGAAATGTGGTCATACCCCTTAAAAATGTGTTCATACCCCTTAATAATGTGTTCATACCCCTTAAAAATGTGTTCATTCCCCTTAAACCAGGGAGATCTCTCAGGATTTTCTGGGAACTTTTCCTCTGTGGTGCAATATCTCTCTCAGAAACTCTCCCTGGGCTGTGGAGCTGTTTCAGTTCTCCACTGGGTTCCTCCCTTGCAGACCAAGGGATGCTGGGGTCACTCAACAGCCAGAGGTTTTTGTTTGAGCACCCACTCACAGGGAAACAGTGTCCAAATTCTCCTTTTAGCTTCCAACATTGCGTCATGTTCTGATTTTAGGGAGTCACCTGCGTCACAGGTGGGTTTGGGTGTGGGGCACACCTGGCAGAGGAGATGCTGAGAGGATTTCTGTTCAGACAGCAGCAGTAAATTGAGATGATGCCCTAATCCAGAAGTAAATGAGAATAAAACAATAAAAATGGGGGAACCACTTCTTTCCACAGCCCTGGGACAGTCTGGATTTCAAATGCAGTTCTCAGTTAATGCCAGCAGAAGGAAGTATTTGGTTACAAAACCAACTGGTAAAACCTGATAAATCAATCAGAGTTTAGTGAGTGTTCATTGACAGGGGACAGGCAAAGAATGAAAGTTGTTGTGAATCCCTTCTCAAGCTGCTTCATTCCCACTGAGCTTTCCTTTGCCCCAGCAGCACAAGTGCAGGAATTATCCCCGTTTCACAGCTGAAGTTAATTTCTGGTTCAAATGGCAGGTTTAAAAAGGAAATTCTAAATTAAATCACAGCTTTTCTTAAGGTGCTGCATTCCTCCCAAACCATTAAGGTCTTCCCTTCACTTTCATTTCCTGGGTGGAATCAGGTGTGCAGCCAGGTGTCCCTGCCAGGGAGGTGCAAACACCCAGTTCTGATAAAAGGAAACGATGCTGGATTATGTAAACATCAGAGACATCATGAAAGAGCAGCTTTTGTTTCAAGGGCTCTCATGTCATCCCTGCAGCAACCATCACCTTTCTATAGAACTTGGGATAGAACCTATTGCCACCAGGAGGTTTTGGCTGCAAAAATTAATTGAAACCTTAATTTTTAACAGTATCAGGGCTCCCTCTTGGTGCTCTTCCGTCCAGGATTCTGAGACTCAAACTAAACAGTGTCCACTGGGCTGTTTGTACTCAAAATTCCACGTGAAAACAGAGGGGTTGTGCCTTTTTGCTTAACCTTGGAGACCCCCAGAGGCATCCCCAAAGCTCTTTTGTTTCTATTTTATTATTTTATTTACACCTGGTTTATTTAGCTCCAAAGCTGGGATGATTCCTCTCCAAAGTTGGGATGGTTTTCCCCCTCCCCTCCAATTTATCAACCTTTTTTATGCAGGAAGATGAAGCCAAAGACAGATCACGTCAAAGAGGTGACCCAGGCAGAAATGAGTCGTGAATCACAAATTGTTTCTCCCTTAGTAACACTTGAGGAAAGGTCAAGGATGTTCAATTTACCCAATTCTTGCACAACCAGGCAGGAACGGGCGCACGTCAGTTGCTCACATCATGACAGGTGTGCTTGAGGTAATTTCAGCAACTCTGGGAGGAACTCTCAATATTTCTGTGTTATCCAAGCAATGAAGAGGGTCTTTGTGTCACAGAAATTTCACAGAGAAATAACATTTGTGTGAATGAATTCAGGCTTCTAAAGTCTATTTAGTTCCTCAATTAGGAAAACTGAATTTACGTTAATTTTGTTATTAATGTATATGCCAGTGTTTACTGGTTCTTTACCTGTGAAA
>JANZXQ010000064.1:2615530-2633384 GCA_027576755.1 Chamaetylas poliocephala
ATTTTTAGAATTCCATGAATTCTCAACCCTTTGTGGTAAATAGTGAAGTTTCCTGGTGAGAAAACTGTAACTGGAGGGGGTCTGGGAAGATTCTAAGTGGGAGGGATTTGTCCTGTGCAGACAGACAGAGCTCAGGTGGTTGGGAATGATTTTGGTGGGGGGAATATCTTGTTTTGCCTTCGTTGAGCAGCAGTGTCTTATGGAAACACTCGGTGGGAATTGCTGGGAGCCAGGGCAGGGCGTGGAGGGAGGGGAAGGGGCAGTGCTGGGTGCTCCAAACAGGGCAGATAAGGAGGAACAGTACCCATCACTGGGTCACTCCATCAGGAGCTGATCCAAAACACGAATTGAGGGAAGCAGCCAGTGGAAAATGGAATTCCAGAGCAGGAGGAATGATGCTGCTGCCACAGAGGAATTTTATTTGGAGGGGAAGGAAGGCACAAGTAGATGAAGAGGAGACCAGGATCTCTAGGGCAGCACAGAACAACCTGGTAGAGGCTGGAATCAAGTCCAAGATCCAATGAGAGCGAGGGAAGCAAGGGAGATGAGCGTGGGAAGGGCTGGAAAGGCCTCAAAGAGCAGGAGGAGCTTCCCCAGTGCCAGAGACATCCGTGCAGGGAACGGCCACAACCTTTCCCTGTGGTCAGCAAAGGTGGGAAGACTCTGAAAGGACGAAGGAAGGGAAATGTCAAAACCGTGGTTGTTCATGCAGAAAAAAAATGGTGAAATGCCCTGGTGATGGCTTCAGACTGGAATTTTGACTCTGAGAAGGGCAGAGGGAGCTTTCAGGGCGGATTCCACCCAGAGTGGGGAAGGAGGTCACCAGCCCCAGGGTCAGCCAGTCCTGGTGTTGTGTCCCTGAGGGAGGGGGTCCCTGGCAAGGCTCATTTAGGGACCAGGAACCCGAAATCTGACTTTAACTTGTGATCCCGTTAACAAGGGACTGATGGCTCTTTTAATCTCTTTTAATAAATGGTTTGTGATTTGGGGTTGACAGGAAGGCAAACAGGCCAATAACATCCTCAATAACACCCTTGATACTAAATCATCAATCCAGAAAATAACAACATAATTACAATGTCAATTAATCTCCTCTTTCCCTGACAATAATGTGAAAGTTTATTAATGAATTGAAAATTGTGAATACACTGAAGTAATTTTTCTATTGCTGTTATTATTAACAACGGTGGTGAGTGGACGAAGGAGAAGCTCTTTAATTTTTTTGCTTAAATGGCTAATGCCAAATATCAGCCTCTGATCCCTGAGCTCTCCAACAGGCTGAGCGTGCCTGGTGCCTCCACACACAGCTGATGCCCTCAGGCCCGGGTGGGAGGTGCTGGAACAAGGCAGAGATAAAATCTCCAAAGAGTTTCAGAAGGAGGAGGTGGAGGAGGAAAGGTACGACCTGCAAGGAAAAAAAATATTAAAATAAGGAAAAAAAAAAGAGGAGGAGGAAACTGGGTTGAGCTCCAGGTTAAAAACACAGGGAGACATGAGATTTTTTTTCTACGTGCACGTTTCTCAGCAAAAAAGTGGTCAATGGACGTGGCAGTCACGATATAAATTGATTTTTATTTCTATTAGGGCAGGATTTTGATTAAGATCTCCAGGTGACCCAACAATCAGAGGTCTCAGGAATGGCCTCTCCAGGCATTTGGAACCTTGGGAACCTCTTCACTCGGTCTCCAAGGTAAAGAAGCTTCAAAAGCTGCTGTGTGAGTTGAGAATGATTTCAATCACATCCTGTCCCACAGGAAGCTGAAGCAGCTGGAGTTAATTTTGGCAGATGTTCCAAATCCGGTAAACAAGGTGATTACCGACCTCCCAGCGAGGTGGGTTCCGTGCTGCCTTCCCGGGCAGCGTCAGCAGCAGGTGAGTGACCACACCCAGCTCCACCTGGGCTGGACTCCAAGCTCATAATCAGCCCAATCAAGGTCAGACTTTGTGATAAATGGAGTAAATCCCTCTATGGATGGATCTGAATTGCCGTGGTTCCCTCTGCAGCGGCAGAAGGAGCAGCCACGGGACAACAAGGCAGGTGGGGAAAAGCCAAAGCTCCACAAAAAGCACCAAAACCGTGATGGTTCCAGAGCAAACCTCCTTCCTGGGGAGGGAGAGTCTGGGGATGGGGTGGGGAAGGGCTTTAAGGGCTTCGACAGGTACAGAATCCTGGAATATCTCGAGTTCTGGAATGGACAGATGGGGATCATCAAGCCCAACTCCTGGCCTTGATCAGGAGCATGCCAACAATTCCACCATGGGCCGAGAGCACTGTTCAACACAGGGAAGATGTGGAGCTGTTGGAGTGAGTCCAGAGGAGGCCATGGAGATGCTCCAAAGGCTGGAGCCCCTCTGGAGCCAGGCTGGGGGAGCTGGAGGTTCTCACCTGGAGAGAAGAAGGGAAAGAAGACCTTGGAGCCCCTTCCAGTGCCCAAAGGGACTCCAGGAAAGCTGGAGAGGGACTGGGGACAAGGGCCTGGAGTGCCAGGACAAGGGGGAATGGCTTCCCACTGCCAGAGGGCAGGGTTAGATGGGATATTGGGAAGGAATTCCTCCCTGTGGGGGCACTGAGGCCCTGGAATGATTTCCCAGAGGATGCCCCATGAAAAGCAATCCAGGTGAAGGGCTCAGCTCCTTGGCCACCAGCCCAGCCTTTACTCCAGGGGATCACAAACACCTGCAGAGCCCCCCAAAAATGGGAGAACTCATTCAGCGAGAAGTCTTGTCGGGGAGGAGGGAGGGAGGCAGCTCCAAGGCTCCCCAGGGCCAACAGGAGGTCCTTGTCCAAGGCTGATACACAGAGCAGTTCCCATTTCAGCTGATTCTTGCCCCAGATCAAATCCTGAATGGATCAGATTCAGCAGAGGATCCCCAGCTCAGAGAGACCCACCACAAGCATGGGCACAACCCAGCTCCTCTCCTGTCACCTTCCTCCTGATTGTGAGCCAGAGTCACGACCTGGAGCATGGGTGGGTTTGTACCCAAGCTGAAATTCCCATCTCAGCCTGACTTCATGGGAAAATCAATTTGTCATTGACCTGGAGGACAGTGACAGGTTCTGGTGTCAGAGCAGCACCTGGAGGTCACTGACAGGTTCAGTTGTCAGAGCAGGATGTGGAGGACAGTGACAGATTCAGATGTTTCACAGCAACACCTGGAGGTCACTGACAGGTTCAGGTGTGTCACAGCAGCATCTGAGGACAGTGACAGGTTCAGGTGTCACAGCAGCACCTGGAGGTCACTAGCAGATTCAGCTGTGTCAGAGAGCTTTCCCTTGCAAAGGCTCCAAACCTCCCAGTGACACTCTGTGACATTTTGTGCCTGTGTCCACCCTCCCAGAGCAGCTGAGTCCCCAGTCCACGGGAGAGGTAGAATTGATTCAACCCACACTCCAACAGAATTGCTCAGGTAATGGGGGTTTTGGGGTTGTGCCTATAAACCCTAGGGAATATCGTTCCACTCCCAGGACAGAACTAGGGAGTGTGGAAGGAGGATGAAGCTCAGGGAGGCACCACCATCCCAACTGAAATGGGTGGGAGGAGGAAGAGGAGGAATGGTCTCTGTCAGCACCAGGTGTGGATGATGCAGTTGCCATAGGTTGTGCAAATCCGGCTCTACCTGTCCCAGCTGCAGCTGAGGCAGCCCTGCATGGCACAGGGCTGGGAGGGAGCAGGAGGCACCACATTCCCAGCTCATCCAGGTCGTGGGGCTGGGTGGGAGCAGCTGTTTTGTTCAGGGGAGCAGGGTTGGCATCCAACAGGGGCCAAGTCCAGCAGGAAAAGTGCTCAGATGTCATCTCAATCTGTCCAAGCAAAGCTGGGGTGAATATTAATTAGATGAAGGGCCCACATTTTTCTGCACAGCTGCAGGTGATGCTCTGGGACACAGATGCCTCTGGATCCTGGCACAAGTCACCCCTGGAGACTGGCAGTGGATTCACTCACAAGGAATCCAAGGCAGGGTCCAAAGAGCAGGAAAGGAGGTGATGGAGTATCCTGGATTAAACATCAGGAGCACAGTGTGGAAAGCAAAGGGAAGAGCTCCCCTTAGCTAAATTTCTTTGGAAGTTGCACAGCTTTAGGTACCTCTGTCGATATATTTGCCCACAGGAGTTTTCCTCCCAAAGCCCAGATACTCCGTGGCGGTCACTGCCTCCATGAGCTGCTGATTTTGGTCTCTCTTGAGGAGGTCAGAGGGTTTTCTAGTGTATATTTGACCTGTTTTTTTAGACCAGTCAAGTTGGAGGTGAGAGAACTGGGAGTGTTGTTTTTGAAGTGCAGAGAGGGGTTCAAAGGATGTTGATCCCCACTTTTAACCTCCTTTAACCTCTCTGTTCCTCAATTCCTTCCCCTGAACGTCCCATCCTCAAGATCCCAAAGGGCTCCAGCTGCTCAGGAGAAGTGTGCCAGGAAAACCCCAGTCTGGAGGATGAAGAGGGAGGTCACCTCCCAGGTGACAAACCAGTGCTTCTCACAAAAGCAAATATTCCCTGCTCCCCAGCTGTCCAATGTCATCCCCCTGCAAGCCCAAACTGGGGGAGTCTCCTCCATGTTTGCACCCTGACCCATTCAGGGGAAAAAAGCATGGTGGCTCCCTAGGCCCTCCCACAAATGTGATTAGTAACAATTAAAAACTCATTACAGCCCTAATTGCAGCCAATAAAATGCCACTTGGGTTAATTTCCCAAGGAGGTCATAAAACACGGCACTTATTTTCGGTTGATCCGGTTTTTTCTCATGTTCTAATGCAGAAGAGGAGGAGCTCAGCCCATGCCCTGACCCCAGTGGAGCAATGACACTTCCCTGCCCTCCAACCCCCACCTGGCTGCATCATCCTGTCAGGGAGCTCTGGAGAGTGAAAAGGTTCCCCCCAAGCCTCTTTTTCTCCAGGCTGATCCCCCTCCCTGCTCCTCAGGAGTTCTCCAGACCCTTCTCCTCGGCCTTCAGCCCTTCCCCAGCTCTGTTCCTGTCTCTGGGCATGCTCCAGCCCCTCAGTGTCTTTCTTGGCATCCCTGGATGGGAACCAGCAGCTCTCACAGTGCCCCACAGAACTGGCAGAGGGGATCCCAACCCTTTCATCCCAGCCCAATGCACTTGAGCAACTTCCTTCACCTCCCTTTCTCATGAGTGCAGCAGATGGGAATGATAAACCCTGGCATCTCTTGGCTCCCCTCCAGGAAAAACTCAGGGAACTCAGAAAAATCTAGTGGGTTTTGGCAGGATGACATCAGCACCTTTGGCTTCAACAGTCTGGAGATCTCTGTCCTCTCTGCCACCTTCCTGAGGGTGTCCCACGACTCTCCTGGGCTTTGAACCACTGGGGTCCACACCTGTCCCTGGACTGTTCCCTGGGATGAGGAAGAAGGAGATGATTTCAGGGTCTTCCCTGGGATAAGGAAGAGGGCCATGACTTTTTGGTCTTTCCCATCCCAACCTGTGAATTTTAGAATCAGAAATGTTATTTTTGACTCAAACAGGAGGATAAGATGCATTGCAGCCTGGTGTAAACATCATTCAGAAGTCGGGAGGGTGATCTGGAAGGAAATTCAGGGGTAAAGAAGAAAAACAGCAGGAAAATAACACTGGTTCAAATAAAAACAGTAATTTCTTCTTTATTTCGCTCATTTAGATGACAAGGACTTGACAATACTGATCTCCATATCCATATTTTATCTGTGCCAGATCAGTCATAGAATCATGGAATGGCTGAAGTTGGAAAGGACCTTAAATCCCATCTGGTCCCACCTCCCATAACACACAGTGCAGAGAAGCCAGGGCTGATTCACCTCTCGCTCCTCCCAGAGCTACAGAATAATCCAGTCAAGCATTAATCAAATCGATTTGGCTGCAATGGGATGTAATTTTGAGAGGGCTAATGACTAACCTGGCTGAGCAACCTGGAGCTCTGATGGTAGGTTCTGGGCTCTGGCTTATTCTTTCATGCTGGCTTTTTTTTCCTTTGTGAGTAATTTGTGTCCACTCAGAGTTGTCAGACCTTCCCACGGCTCACGGACGAGGAGCTGGTGTAAGAGCCAGCCAGACAGGCAGAGGGTGCTGCTCATCCTTGTGCCAGCCCCAGGGAGGATTTATCCTCCTCACCCTGGTTCCAACCACCCACTGGAGACTCCTCCATGACAGGAGATGGAATGAGATGATCACAGAAAGTGGGAAGGGATCCTAAAACCCACCCAGTTCCACCCCCTGCCGTGGGCAGGGACACCTTCCATCAGACCAGGCTGCTCCAGGCTCCCGTCCACCTCCAGCCAGCCCAAACCCCAAATGGGAATAATGAATCCTAGTTCTCAGGACGATGGCAAGGAAACACCTTGACATTCCCACAAGATCATCGAAATCAGCTTAAAACAGGATCATGGAGGGGTTTGGGTTGGACAGGATCTTAGAGCTCATCCCATTCCACGCCCTGCTATGGGCAGGGACACCTCCCACTATCCCAGGTTGCTCCAAGCCCTGTCCAACCTGGCCTTGGACACTTCCAGCAATGGGGCAATCTCAAGGAAATCCATTCCAGTGCCTCCCCACCCTCACAGCCAGGAATTCCTTCCCAACATCCCATCTAATTGTCTTATTTTTCAGTTTGAAGCCATCACCTCTTGTCCCTTCACTCCCTTTCCAAGTCCCTCTCCAGCTCTCCTGGAGCCCCTTGGAAGGGGCTCAAACATCTCCTTTCACTTGTCCCCAGGTGAGCCCCCCCAGCTCTCCCAGCCTGGCTCCAGAGGGGCTCCAGCCCTGGAGCAGCTCCGGGGCTCCTCTGGGCTCTGCCAGCAGCTCCTCATCCTCCCTGGGCAGGGACCCAGGGCTGGAGCAGCTCTGCAGGTGGGGTCTCACCTGGGCAGGGCAGACACCCCCTCCCCTGCTGCTCATGTTGGGGGCTCATCCCAGGCTCGGGGGTCTCTGGGCTGGGGCAGGTCCAGCTCTCAGCCACCAGCACCCCCAAGTCCTTCTCCCAGGGCTGCTCTCAATTATTTTGCTGTTCAGTCTGTATTTGTCCTGCAGTCACCCTGATCCAGGGCAAACCCGTGTTTCCCCTCCCCTGGGGAGCATCGAGTGATGAGACAACACAAGAACATCTTCAACTCTCTGCAGTTTATTGGTACTGAAGGACCCTGGGGCCAGGGCACTGGCAGGAAGCAGCTGGTTCACACGACAGAGGGGGGTAACAGGGCCACACACTCCAGGCAGGAAGGAGAAAAGGGAAAGGGATCCATAAAACATTAAAGCTGCCAAATTACTCCACCTGGGCAAGGTGGACAACTCCGGAGACCTGTTTCTCACTCCTAAATCTGACTATGGGACATCACCTCCTTCCTTCTGTTCATGTGGGCTCCTGCCACAGCTGGAGCAGGGTGTGGGGGACCCACGGGGGCGCGGGGGAAACACGGGCCTTGAAAAGTGACAGGAAGAGCAGATTTCCACTCCTCCCCAGCGGGTGCACAGCCCTGGGGAGCTCTGCAGTGCTGGGGACTCACGAGGGAGATGTTCCAGCCCAGCGGGGCTCAGCGAGGGCCAGGCTGGGCCAGAGGGATGTGTCTCGTTCTCAATCTCACTCTGGGGAGATTTCCCCCAGAAGCTGTTTCCTCCTGAATACCGATGGGGATGGAAGGGGCTGTGCTGCTGGTGGGAGGAAGAGGAAGGTGCTGCTTTCCCTGGGAGGACGGAGGCGAGGGCTCAGTATTTGACCCCAGAGGATTTGACCGTCGTGGTGGTGACGCATCTCCGCACGGAGGAGGAGCCCCCCCCAGCCACGAAGTTGCCACCTGCAGTGCTACACATCCTCCCACTCCCAGAGGAGAAGCCACCACTGAGGATCCCTCCTCCCACACCACAGCTGCCGACGACGACGTTCCCACCGCCAACCGTGCACACTCCTCCTCCCAGGCCGTTGCTGGCTCCAAAGCTGCCAGATCTGCCTCCGCACACGGTAGTTCTGCCCACCACAGCTGGAAGAGAGGGAGAGGCTCATTGAACACCAGGCAACATCCTGGGAATCGTCACAAAACCAAGCATAAAGGTAATTCTGCGGAGAAAACAATGTGTGAATACTTACAGACATTCACGTTGGAGGGGTTCTCTAAGCAAAGCCTGTGTAGGGAGAGGAACATCAGTCAGAATCTATACACGGTCGGAAGCAAAACCCTTCCCCAGATATTCATTTTATATCCTGTTTCATATAAGGTCAATCAAGCCCCCTGAGAAGTATTTCCGGTGGGGACCATGTTTCTGTTTTGGTCTTCAAAATTTGGAGGAAAAATGAAAGGAATCGGAATTCAATGTTAAATGTGCTGCAAGGGATGATTAAAGATGAATCTGACCCAAGGGGGGACAGAACCCTGGCCCAGCCAATGGTGGGAGGTCTCACCTGTTCTCCTCCCCCTCCAGCAGCTTCCTGTACATGGCAATCTCAACGTCCAGGGCAATCTTGATGTTCAGCAGCTCCTGGTACTCCTTCAGCAGGCGAGCCAGCTCCTCCTTGTCCTTGCTCAGGGCACATTCCAGCTCTTCCAGCTTCCTCCTGGCATCCTTGGTGGCCATCTCCCCCCTCTCCTCAGCTTCAGCGATGGCTGACTGAAGATGATGGTTCTGTGGAGAAGAAAATAAATTTATTAATTCCCTCTGCCCACGCTCTGCTGGAGCATCCTCATGGCACAAACTGGAGCGAAAACAGGAGGAACCCATGAGACTGGCCAACCCCCACCTGCTTCTTCACGTTCTCAATCTCGGTCCGCAGCCTCTGGACATTCCTGGACAGCTCCTGGATCTCGATCTTGGTGTTGCGGAGATTGTCCCCGTGCCGGCCAGCCGTGCTCTGCAGCTCTTCGTACTGTAGGCATGGGGACAAAGACCATCAGGGACACAACCGACCAAGAACTCAGGGCATTCCCATGCTCCAGGTGCCTCAACCCTTCCCAACTCACCCTGCTCTGGTACCAGGCCTCGGCCTCAGCCCGGCTGTTCTGAGCGATCTGCTCATAGTGGCGCCGAACCTCCTCGATGATGCTGTCCAGGTCCAGGTGCCGGTTGTTGTCCATGGACACCACCACGGACAGATCCCGGCTGATCGTCTGCATCTGAGACAGCTCCTGCAACCAAGACATGAGTCAGAGGCACCATCTCAAGCCTAAATGCACCCAGGCACTCATCCAAATTCAGTGTCCTTGGCTACCACACACCTGATGGCAATTTTGGCCCCCCCGGAGAAGAGAGAGCTCCTACCTCCTCATAGATGCACCTCAGGAAGTTGATTTCGTCTGTCAGAGCTCCCACCCTGGCTTCCAGCTCGACTTTGGTCATGTAGGCACTGTCCACATCCTAAAGGAAAGATCCCACAGAAAATAGTTTTGTTTCCTCTTGGGAATCCTTCAGGCTTGTGGGAATTGCTGTCTGAGGATTTGGTGTCATTCACTGGGACATCATTATGTTTATATATAATTCTACAACCACATATATATATAATTAAAAATAAATAATGTTATGGTGTCATCCCATTATGCAAATTGAATATAAGGGATTCCAGATATCAACTGAGAGATCTTAAAAACTCCACAGTTCCCATTCAAGCACAGGTAAAGCCAAATACTGGGGGATTATTTTGTGGTGCCTGTGACTCACCTTCTTCAGCACCACGAACTCATTCTCGGCTGTCGTGCGCCGGTTGATCTCTTCCTCATACCTATGGAGAGGAAAAGTGCAAATTGAGTTCCTGGACTTTCCTGCCTAAGGCCGTGAGAAGCAAACTGAAAGGGAAAAACATCCCTAAATTAAAATATTTAGGCTGAAAAACTATCTCCACTATCACCATAAAAAGCAGCTGGGGAAAATTAAAGTGACCAAAAAGTTGCCTGAGCTGCTCTTGGCTCCGCACTCACTTGGTTTTGAACTCCTCCACGTACTGCTGCATGTTCTGCAGCTCCGACTCCAGCTGGCCCCGCTGAGCCAGGATTGAATCCAGCTGCCTCCGCAGGTTCTGGATGTAATTCTCAAAGATCACATCCAGGTTCTTCCTGGGCCCCGACGGCCCTTGCTGCTGGAGCAGCTCCCACTTGGTGGAGAGCACCTTGTTCTGCTGCTCCAGGAATCGGACCTACAGCAAAGACACGGAGGGCCCACCATCACACAGGAACAGCTCCCACCAAAACATGTCTTGCATCACTCAGAAAGATTTGTATATTGATGAGAGAACCAATTAACTATGTTTTTTAAAATTTCTGTTGGTACCTAAGCTTCAATATCAGGAAAAGAAGGAAATTTCTAATAATTTTCTACTTAAAGGAGCTTTTACACATTGCCCTCACTCCAAGTCCATCCCTATTGCAGGCAGTGTGGAAATTTGATCTCCAGCCTCGATTTAAAAGCCTGGAGATTTGAAAACAAAGAGAAAAATATATAAATTAAGACTTAAATGGGAGGTTGTTTGGGCAGAGAGTGGTGGAGGAGGGAGAATCTGTGCCCGAAACCTGCGGAGGCTGGAGGTGTTGAACCTGCTTGCGAGAGTAACCTCAGAGCAGAGCTTGGTGCAACAGGGCAGATGAAAGCCCTGGAGACATGGCTTTGATCTTGCGTGGAGGAGAGATTCCCATCTCTTCCTTAATGAAAAGGCTCTGCTCAAGCTTCTCTGCCTGCTGGGATTTAGCTCCAGAAGGACGTTTCTGCGCAACTGGGAAGTTCCTCCTAATTTTGGCCTTAATCAGGCACAATCCCACCCTCTCACCTTGTCAATGAAGGAGGCAAACTGGTTGTTCAGGGTCTTGATCTGCTCCTTCTCCTGGTTTTTGACTTGCTGGATCTGGGGATCGATCTCGACGTGGACCGGCCGCAGGAGGGTCGTGTCGATCTGCACCGGCTGGATCCCAGGGCCGCCTCTCCCAGGGCCACCCATGCCAAAGCCTGGGCCACCAAAGCCACCCATCCCTCCACCACCCATCCCGCCACCAAAGCCACCCATTCCTCCGCTGAAGCCACCCATTCCTCCTCCACCACCCATTCCTCCTCCACCCATTCCTCCAAAGCCGCACATTCCTCCTCCTCCGCCACCCATGCCGCCCCCAAAGCTGCCGAGCCCCCCGTAGCTCCCGCCGAAGCCGCCCATCCTGCCGCCGTAGCCACCGTAGCACCCGCCCATGGACATCCTGGCGCTGCCCCCCAGGCTGTGCAGGCTCCGGCTGCCGAAGCCCCCGCACCGCCCTCCGCCCCCGAATCCCCTGGACACGGAGTACGAGCTGTAGCTGCTCCTGCTCCGGCCGCCGCCGCCGAAGCCCCCACCGATGGCAGAGCAGGAGCTAAAGCCCCTCCTGCTGCCCCCTCCGAAGGTCCTGCAGACAGACTGACGAGACATGGCTGGTTATCCTCAAAGCAGCCGAGAATGGAGAAGCTGAGGAGCTCAGCGGGGTTGTGGTGAGGAGGTGGGTGGAAGAAGGGAAGTCAGTCCCTCTGGCTGGAGGGCAGGCGATGCTCCCTTTTATGTGTTTTTGGAGGTGGGCTGGGTCTGCATGGGCGTGAAGGAGGAGACAGGTCCTGTCTTCATCAGCGTGGCGTGGCTAAAGATTTCCATCTCCAATTTGCCAAACATTGACCCTACCCAGAAACACACCCTCTAATGCAGGAGAAAAGGCAAAAAAATCCGACTGGGGCTCCCAGCACGCCATGAGTAAGGAATCTTATGCCTTGTGAAGCAGCAAGAGCCTCCCTAGGATACACCAGGCATTTGTTTTCCACCTTTCATCCACCGGGGTTGTTTCCCTGCTTGTGTTTATCTTTAAATCTCTCACTCCAAAGCCCCATTGCAGGCAGGCACTGCGGCTTATGCCAAGTTGTAGCCTGGCTTTCACAATTCCCAAAACACACCTAAGTTACACCCTCGGCTTTCTTTTTACTTGGAAAATTGCCTTTGGCTCAGAGAATTCAATTTCTCAATCTACAGCCAGAGCTCAGCAAATTGCATTTTGATGAGGCTCTGAGCCTTTTTGATAAATAAAACCTCACTGGTGATGAGACACTGGTGCTGGCACTGGAAATTCATTTGTTGTTGGACTAAAGCATGTCCCACTGTCTTCATGTCAAGACAACCTCAGCACTGATGAGGAAATACCCTATCTGGGAAACCCGTGTAGGATTTTCTGAGAGCTTTCAGGACCATGAGGAGACACCAGGCACCAGCTGCCATGGTGGGACGTGCAGGAAGATGGAGAGACAGCCCCAGGAACACAGTGGGAGGAGGGATCCTAAACCTTGCTGCCCACATCACACACCCTGCAAGAATTTAAATGCGATTAACAGAGCTCAACTCACTTATGGAAATGAGGAGGGCTTAGAGGAATCACCATTCTTTCCAGCTGTTTCACTTACTTTGATGTTTATATTTGGTGTTTATGCCACTATACCTTTGGCAGATGTAGATTTTAGAAAGGCAGGAGTTGTTGGAATCCTCCAGTTCCGATTCCCAGCTGAGGATGGAGTCAGACTATGATCCATCACAGAATTCCAGGATGGCTTGGGTTGGAAAGAACCTTAAATCCCATCTCGTTCCACGCCCTGCCATGGGCAGGGACACCTTCCACTATCCCAGGTGGCTCCAAGCCCCTGTCCAGCCTGGCCTTGGGCACTTCCAGGGATTGGGCATGCACCACCCTTCACAGAATCATGGAATGATTCAGGCTGACTCTGTAAGTCATTCAATCCAAAAATCCATCACACATCCACCCTTTTGCCTTGCTTACCAAATAACAATTAGTCTCATTTTATTCTTTATAGAGAAAATAATTTTTTTTATTACTTTTCAACATTTTAAAGCCACCTAGGACATATTGAAGTCCAAACCCACGGCTCTGCAGGCACCTAGCTGTGCTGCAGCCGTCTGGTGCAGGTCTCAGAATTCTCACACAACACATGTTAATTAAGAGCTTCTGGAAAATCCACACCAGCAACTTCTGGTATCATCAGTTGTTTAAATACCTCTAAAAATATCGCCCAGACACCCATTTCCAAAAGTGCCTTGGGACCTGGACATGCAGCTAAACTGGCATTTCCACTGGAATACATCACATTCCCTGTGTTCATCCCACCTCCAGGACCTGTGTGGGTCTGGGACGACTCAAGGAGGTGGATTGAGGGGGTAGATAAACCTAAGAAAAATCATGGAATCATAGGATTAAGACTGGAAAAGACCTTCAAGATCATCAAGTCCTACTTTTGAAAAAAATAAATATATATAATATCAAAACCTCACTGTGGGAGCAAATGAATGGGGAGGGGGGTTGGATGGAGGGTTTTATAGGCAATGAATCAATAAACAGAAAATAAATCAATACACAGACAATAAAAATGGGGTCTGAATCACTGTCCCCCAATAGCCCAGGCAAAACCCACCTCCCTCAGCATTATCAAACCTCTGGTTACACTTTCCTGGGGGATTTTTGTCGGGATTTTTTTTTCTCCTTCTGTGGGCGGGATGACAGGATCTGAAAGTTCTCTCGTTCCCAGGGAAGGAGAGCTCCCGAGTCAGCAAACGGCAGAGCCCCGAGCGCACGTGGAGAGATAACGCAGAGTGTTGAGTCACGGCCACAGCTCCAGCCAAGCTTAGGAAATCAAACTGGGATTTGGGTATCAACATCACCTCCTGGTTCGAACGTGAGCACCGGCAGAGGTGGAATGGCTTGGGTGGGAAGGGAGTGGAAGGATCATCCCATCCCACCCCTGCACTGCACACGGGCAGGGACGCCTCCCACTAGACCACACTGCTCCAAGCACCGGCCAGCCTGGACCTGGGCACTTCCAGGGATGTAGCAGCCACAGGTTTTCCAGAAAATCCATTCCAGGACCTCAGCACCTTCACAGGGAGGAATTCCTTCCTGATATCCCATGTAATCCTGCCCTCTTCCAGCTGGAAACCATCACCCCTTATTCCATTATTTCAGGCCCTTTCCAAGGACTTTTCAAGTCCCTCTACAGCTGTCCTGGAGCCCCCAGTGAAGGAAAATGACCTTCAGAGGTCACTTCCCACCCAAACGGTTCCATGATGCTTTGAAATTAAGCAGGCCTCGAATAACTGAGAGGAAACCATGAAATCACAGGATCATGGGATGGTTTGGGCTAGGAAGGACTTTAAAGTTCATCTTGGTCCAACCCCTGCCATGGGCAGGGACAAACCCTGATGAATCCAATCCTATTTTCAAACCATGGAAAACATTTTCTCTCCTCTAACCAGAGGCAGGAGTTATATCACCTCTGTGTCTGGCCTGGGAGAATTTTTCCCTAATTGCTGATGTGATCCCAGGAACAAAAGGGGCGGGACTCGTATTCATGTTTGTTTTAGCGACAGCCTTTGTGCTCCAGGAGAAGCCCTTTGTCTCTTGTCAGGCAGGAGCCACTGCTGGAAGTGAGTTTGGATTGGGGTGACTCCGAGGGATTGGGGTGACTCCAAGGGGAGTCAATGCCTTTTCATTCAACACCACTTTAGGTCGCTTTTACAACTCCCCAAATGTTTAACCATCGCTCAAACCATGTCCCCACCCAAGCAGTGACAAGCCCGTGCTGGCAGCATTGAGACATTCCATTGTGACATGCCGCCTGTCACTGCTGGTACTGGATGTCTTCAGCCTTTACCAGCTCAGAGCTGAACATGGGAGAAACGGGATGAGTCACCCCAAGCACAGTCTGTGGCTGGCCAGGGATGTGATTCAAAGTCTCCTGAGCAAGAGGTCAAACCACAGCAGGAGTTTGGGGATCAAAATTTATCCAAATACTCTGCTTTTGGGGAGGGGTGAGGGTTGATGGAGCAGTGGGGGAAAGTCTTGCTCTTCCCATGGTCTCAGCTGCCTTTTGGAGATGCCTTAAGAGGAATCCATGGTGAGTCCAGACAATAGGAAAAGCTGCAGGGCTGGCTCCAAGATCATGGATACCAAGGAATTAGCTCCAAATTATTTGGAGGGGTGATGAGCACTCTTCCTTCACCCACACCAACCACGGTAGGATGCTCCTAAAGCACTCAGATTCGTACAAAGAGTGCCCTGGGAGCTCCAGATGTGGCACCACAGTCCTGAGGCCACCTCAGAAAACAGGGTGGGCAGTTGTTGGTCGGGCACAGTGGCCAGGGAGAGGTGGGATAGCTCAGGAACATCCCAGCTCCAGCATGGAAAGGGCTTAGGAAGAGAAGGAAGAAGGGAAGAGTCTCCTAAAATCCACAGAGCCTGAAAGTCTGCTCAGATCTGGTGGGGACAGTGGTGGGACAACAATCTCTGCCACATGTGGAGATCCTGCAGGACAGAGAGGAGGATCCAGGGGCTGCCTCCTTCTCTCTGCCAGGACTGGGCTCACTCCCAGCACTGCCACCAAAGACACTCCTGACTGTGCCACTGTCACTCTGCAGCCATTGTCCCTTCAGCCTCCCCGGTGAGACCCTCCTTACTCCTGCAAAACTCCCTGCATTTTGGAGACACAGAGGGGTGAGAGGAGACCCAGTTGCACCTTCATCTGAGTTCCTTTAAATTCAGACTTCAAAGGGCAGGAGAAAGTCAGGAAGTGTTTTCAGATCTCGTCAGAAGACGAGACTTGTTACAACACGAAACTCTTTGGTCGGAGAGAAAACCACACCAGGTTTCTGCCTCTCATGTTTATTGGGGGATGGCACATGCCAAGGAGAAAGACTTAAGCAAACACACACAATTGCTCCCATGGTCCCAAGGAAAAGGTGAACCCTGAGTAAAAATAAACATTTTACAACAGCCCAAGTGAAACTTGGGGGGGAAAAACAAACTCAGCTGGGTGAGAAACATCTTCAGCTGGGCCAAGGCAGCAGAAGGAAATTCCTGTTTTAGAGCTTGAGCTGGGGCTGATGAGTGGCACTGATTAAAGTTGCACCACAGCTGGATCCAGCACAAGAGTTTGAGAGAGGCCGAGGCTCCTGCCTGTGTTGGGTGCCTCTTGCTGCTCCACAGGCTCATCCCAGCCGGGTTTGGGGCTCCCCATGAATGGGCAGGTCCTGCTCCCGAAGGAAACCTGGGCACTTTGATGTCCAGCAGCTGGAGTGGAGCACAAGGGATTGAGCTGTTCTCGGCTGCTGTTGGGATTCTCAGTCCTTAGCAGGTGGGTTTGGCCATGTTTGTCTCCCACCCACAGTTTGAGTGGTGGTTTAAGGTGCCATCAGTGCCCACCACTCAGTGGTCATTGGGGGGTCATCGTGCAATTCGCTCTCTTTCTCCTCTGGGTGCTGGGGTTGGGGGGTTGATTCCTTTCTTATGCCCTCTGGCCATTGGGGCCAGCTTTCTTCAGGACCTTGCCAGATCCCCCCACCACCACCGACTTAGATCCCCCACCCAGGGAGCAAAATCCACCCCCGGCACCAAATCCGCCCCCTCCCAGGCTGAAGCATAAACCAGCACCGCCCGTGTTGCAGCTGCCTTTCCCACTCCCCAAGCCAATTCCTCCTCCTCCAAGGCACAATCCGCTGCCGTATCCACCTCCCACGGAGCTGCTGCTGCCCACCACGGCTGCAGAGAGGAACAAAAGGCACCAGGTTACCTCTGATGCCACCAAGAAGTTTGGGAGCACCGATCCCAGCCCGCCACTCTCCCATGGGAACGGTACTTACAGATGCTGACAGAGCTCTGGCACTCTCCAGACATCCTGCAAGGAAAAGAGATGGAGTGTCAGATCCAGAGCATCTGGAGTGGTCCAGCTCCATGAATTCAGGATTGGTCCACTGGCACAGCCACAGGACCATGGTCCACGGCTCATGACACCACCATTAATGTTTTATGAAGATGATGGTACACATTTTTCCCATTGATTGATCAGGATACATTGGAATTCTTGCTGTGTCCCACTCACCTGCACTCCTCACCCTCCAGCAGAGTCCTGTAGGTTGCAATCTCCACATCCAGGGCTAATTTGACATTCATGAGCTCCTGGTACTCCCGGAGCTGCCGGGCCATGTCAGCCTTGGCTTTTTGCAGAGCTGTCTCCAGCTCGGTCAGTTTGTCCCTGGCGTCCTTGAGAGCCACCTCCCCGCGCTGTTCTGCATCCGCAATTGACGTCTGAAGAGTCTCACACTGGAGGGCAAGACATGGGCGGGATGAGTGGGGTGAGAGCAGCCAGTGAGAGATGAAACCATGATCCCAGATCAGAGAAACATGTAATGGTCTGGGCTGGACAGGACCTTAAAGGTGATCTGGAGCATGAGCAGGGACACCTTCCACTATCCCAGGTTGCTCCAAGCCACATCCTACTTGGCCTTGGACACTTCCATGGATGGAGCATCCATGACTTCTCTGGGCAACGTGTGCCAGACCCACTCAGACTCAGCTATTCCCAGGTCCCTCCCATGCCAAATAATTCCCACCACACTTATTTCCCCTCAGGGAAGTTCTAAAGGGCGTGGCCAAGAGGTCCTCCCCATTACTCTGAACACATAACCCCCACCTGCTTCTTCACGCTCTCGATCTCAGCCCGTATCCTCTGGATCATGCGGTTGAGCTCTGAGATCTCGATCTTGGTGTCCTTGAGGCTGTCCCCATGCTTGCCTGCGGTTGCCTGCAGCTCCTCATACTGGTGGGAAGAAGCAGGAAGAGGGCGTTGAGTCTATTCTGACCTCACAGCAGCACCACCACGGGGAAGCCAAGGAGAGCAAGTCTGTGCCAGGTCCTCTCTGGATGGAGCAGCGCCAGCACCATTCCAGATCTTGCCATGGCCTGAGCTGCCAGCAGGAGCTCTTCCACCCCCTTGGACGCTGGAGAACCCCAGCAGCACGTGCCAGCCTCACCTTGCAGCGGTACCAGGACTCGGCCTCGGCGCGGCTGCGGTTGGCGATCTCCTCGTACTGCGCCTTCACCTCGGCGATGATGCTG
>JANZXQ010000066.1:1098556-1110504 GCA_027576755.1 Chamaetylas poliocephala
GTAGTTTTTGGGTGGTCTTTGGGTGCTCCTTGGAGTTTCCTTGGATAGTTTTTTGGTGGGTTTTGGGTGTTTTGGGGGTGGTATCTGGGTGTTTTTTGGGTGTTTTGGGGTGTTTTAAGGGTTTTTTGGGGGTTTTTTTGGGGAGTTCCTTGGAGTTTCCGATCCCGACGTTTTTTCCCTTTTTTCCCCACAGGGAGGTTACCACGGTGCCGAGCCCGAGGTGTCCCTCACCGCCTTCGTCCTCATCGCCCTGAAGGAGGCGCAGGGCATCTGCAAGGACCACGTCAACGTGAGTGACCCCACCTTGGGGACATCCCTGAGGTGACAGGCCCTCGTGGAAGCCACCTGAGATCCCAAATTTTCCATCCTTCGTTCCCAGAGCTTGGATGAGAGCATCGACAAAGCCGCCGGCTTCCTGTCCCGGCGCTACGAGCAGCTGGCCCGGCCCTACACGGTGGCCCTGGCGTCCTACGCGCTGGCCCTGGCCGGCAAGCTCAAGAGCGAGAAGGTCCTCATGAAGTTCTCCAAAGGTGACAGCTCAAGGGGGGCGTCGAATTTGGGTGAAAAGAGGCGATTTTGGGTCTTCATGATGTTCTCCAATGGTGGTTTTGGGTCTTCGTGAGGTTCTCCAAAGGAGTCGCCTCAACACGGGGCAGAATTTGGGTCAGGAAATGTGGTTTTGGGTCTTCATGATGTTCTCCAGTGGTGGTTTTGGGTCTTCGTGAGGTTCTCCAAAGGTGACACCTCAAGAGGGAGATCAAAATTGGGGTGAAAAGAGGCGGTTTTGGGTCTTTGTGATGTTCTCCAAAGGAGTCGCCTCAACAGGGGGCAGAATTTGGGTCAGGAAATGTGGTTTTGGGTCTTCGTGAAGTTCTCCAATGGTGAAAGCTCAACAGGGGTTGGAATTTAGGTCAGGAAAACTGAGTTTGGATCTTTGTGAGATTCTCCAAAGGTGACATCTGCGACATCTCAAGAGGGGGTCAAAACTGGGGTGAAAAGAGGCAATTTTGAGTCTTTGTGAGGTTCTCCAAAGGAGTCGCCTCAACACGGTCAGAATTTGGGTCTGGAAAAGTGGTTTTGGGTCTTCGTGAGGTTCTCCAATGGTAACAACTCAAGAGGGGTCGGAATTTAGGTCAGGAAAAGTGAGTTTGGGTCTTTGTGAGGTTCTCCAAAGGTGACACCTGGGACATCTCAAGGAGGGGTCAAAGTTGGGGTGAAAAGAGGTGGTTTTGGGTCTTTGTGAGGTTCTCAAAGGTGACACCTCACCTTGGGGTTAAAAGCATTGAATTTGGGGTGAGAAGAGGTGGTTTTGGATTCTCCTGTGGTTTGCAGAAGTGACACCTCACCTTGGGGTTAAAAGGGCTGAAACTGGGGTCAGGGAAGGCGGTTTTGGGTTCTCCTGAGGTTCTCTAGAACCAAATCCTCATCTAGGGTTGGAATTTGGGGTCAGGGAAGGCAGTTTTGGGTCCTCCTGAGCTTCTCAAAGGTGACACCTCACCTTGAGGTAGAAAGAGTTGAAATTGGGATGAGAGGAGAAGGTTTTGGGTTCTCCTGAGGTTCTCCAGGACTGAATCCTCACCCAGGGTTGGAATTTGGGATCAGGAGAGGTGGTTTTGGGTTCTCAAAGGTGACGCCTCACCTTGGTGTTAAAAGGATTGAAATTGGGGTGAGAAGAGGTGGTTTTGAGTCCTTCTGAGATCCTCAAAGGTGGCACCTCACCTTGAGGTGGAAAGAGTTGAATTTGGGGTAAGAAGAGGTGGTTTTGGGTTCTCCCGAGGTTCTTCAGAACCAAATCCTCACCCAGACTTGGAATTTGGGGTTGTAGGCAGTTTTGGGTTCTCAAAGGTGACACCTCACCTTAGGGTTGAAATTGGGGTGAGAAGAGGTGGTTTTGGGTCCTCCTGAGGTTCTCCAGAACCAAATCCTCACCCAGGGTCGGAATTTGGGGTCAGGGAAGGCAGTTTTGGGTCTTCCTGAGGTTCTCAAAGGTGACACCTCACCTTGGGGTTAAAAGGGTTGAAATGGGGGTGAGGGGAGATGGTTTTGGGTTCTCCTGATATCCTCAAAAGTGACACCTCACCTTGAGGTAGAAAGAACTGAATTTGGAGTGAGAAGAGGTGGGTTTGGGTCCTCCTGAGGTTCTCAAAGGTGACACCTCACCTTGGGGTTGGAAGGGTTGAAGTTGGGGTGAGAGGAGATGGTTTTGGCTTCTTCAGAACCGAATCCTCACTCAGGGTTGGAATTTGGGGTGGGGGGAGGTGATTTTGGGTCCTCCTGAGGTTCTCAAAGGTGACCCCTCACCTTGAGGTGGAAAGAGCAGAATTTGGGGTGAGAAGAGGTGGTTTTGGGTCCTCCTCAGCTTCTCCAGCAGCGATTTTGGATCCTCCTGAGACACTGCCTCACCTGGGGTTGCAATTTGGGGTCAGGGGAGCTGGTTTTGGGTCCTTCTGATGTTCTCAAAGGTGACACCTCACCTTGGGGTTAAAAGGGTTGAAATTGGGGTGAGAGGAGATGGTTTTGGGTTCTCCTGAGGTTCTTCAGAACCGAATCCTCACTCAGGGTTGGAATTTGGGATCAGGGGAGGTGATTTTGGGTCCTCCTGAGGTTCTCAAAGGTGACACCTCACCTTGAGGTTGGAACGGTTGAAATTGGGGTGAGAGGAGATGGTTTTGGCTTCTTCAGAACCGAATCCTCACTCAGGGTTGGAATTTGGGGTGAGGAGAGGTGATTTTGGGGTCTCCTGAGGTTCGCAAAAGTGACACCTCACCTTGAGGTGGAAAGAGCTGGATTTGGGGTAAGAAGAGGTGGTTTTGGATCCTCCTCAGCTTCTCCAGCAGCAATTTTGGATCCTCCTGAGACGCTGCCTCACCCGGGGTTACAGTTTGGGGGCTGAGGTGGCCGTGGGTGGCTGAGAGGTGTCCCCGGTGTCCCCGCAGGTGGCAGCAGCTGGGAGGAGCGCAACGCCCGCACCTACAACATCGAGGGCACGTCCTACGCGCTGCTGGCCCTGCTGCAGATGAGGAAGTCGGAGCTGGCCGGGCCGGTGGTCCGGTGGCTGGCGCAGCAGAATTACTACGGGGGCGGCTACGGCTCCACCCAGGTGGGTGACACCGGTGGGGACAGCGCGGTGGCGCCGGGGGTGACCCCGGAGGGGGCGGGGTTGTGGTTTTGGGGACCGAAAGGAGGCCAAAGGTCACTCAGGAGGCTTTGGGTGTGGTCCAGCTGATGTCCCCAAGTTGGGGTGACACAAGTGTCCCTTTCAGGCCACCCTGGAGCACTTCTGGGCTCTCCACCTGGTGTCCCCAAGCTGTGGTGACCCTGATGTCCCCTCAGGCCACCCAGAGCCCTTGGGGACTCTCCACCAGTGTCCCCAAGCCCTGGTGACCCTGATGTCCCCTCAGGCCACCATCCTGGTGTTCCAAGCCCTGGCCCAGCACCAGGGGGACACAGAGCTGATGTCCCCAAGCCCTAGTGACCCCAAGTGTCCCCTCAGGCCACCATCCTGGTGTTCCAAGCTGTGACCCAGTACTAGATGGACACAGAGCTGATGTCCCCAAATCCTGGTGACCCTTTTGTCCCCTCAGGCCACCAGGGCCACCTAGAAGCACTTGTGACCTCTCCACAAGTGTCCCCAAGCTCTGGTGACCCTGATGTCTCCTCAGGCCACCAGGGCCATCCAGAACCCCTCGTGCCTCTCCACAAGTGTCCCCAAACCATGGTGGCCCTAAGTGTCCCCTTCAGGCCACCCTGGAGCCCTTGGAAACTTTCCACGAGTGTCCCCCAAGCCCTGGTGACCCCGATGTCCCCAGTGTCCCCTCAGGCCACCATCCTGGTGTTCCAAACGCTGGCGCAGTACCAGGTGGACACAGAGCTGATGTCCCCAAGCCCTGGTGATACTGCTGTCCCCACTGTCCCCTCAGGCCACCATCCTGGTGTTCCAAGTGCTGGCGCAGTACTAGATGGACACAGAGCTGGTGTCCCCAAGCCCTGGTGACCCCGATGTCCCCTCAGGCCACCATCCTGGTGTTCCAATCTCTGTCCCAGTACCAGGTGGACACAGAACTGGTGTCCCCAAGCCCTGGTGACACTGCTGTCCCCTCAGGCCACCATCCTGGTGTTCCAAGCGCTGGCGCAGTACCAGGTGGCGGTGGAGGCGCAGCAGCAGCTGGAGCTGGACGTGTCGGTGCTGCTGCCGCGCCGCGCCAGCCCCGTGAAATACCGCATCGAGAACCGCAACGCGCTGGTGGCGCGCTCCACCGAGGTACCGGCTGCCACCGGCGCTGGCACTGTCATTGTCACCTGGCCCTGTGTCACTGTCACTGTCACTGTCGCTGTCACCTTCACTGTCACTGTCACTGTCGCTGTCGCTGTCACTGTCACCTGGAACTGTCACTGTCATTGGCACCTGGAACTGTCACTATCACCTGGAACTGTCACTATCACCTGGCACTGACGCTGTCACTGTCACTGTCATTGTCACCTGTCACTGTCATTGTCACCTGGCACTGTCACTGTCACTGTCGCTGTCACTGTCACCTGGCACTGTCATTGTCACCTGGCACTGTCACTGTCACTGTCACTGTCGCTGTCATTGTCACTGTCACCTGCCACTGTCACTGTCATTGGCACCTGGAACTGTCACTGTCACCTGGCACTGTCACTGTCACCTGGCACTGGCACTGTCACCTGGCACTGACACTGTCACTGTCACTGTCACTGTCATTGTCACCTGTCACTGTCACTGTCACTGTCGCTGTCGCTGTCACTGTCACCTGGCACTGTCATTGTCACCTGGCACTGTCACTGTCACTGTCGCTGGCACTGGCACTGGCACTGGCACTGGCACCTGTCGCTGTCGCTGTCAGTGTCATTGTCATTATCATTGTCATTGTGTCACTGTCACTGTCACCTTCACAGTCATTGACACTGGCACTGGCACTGTCACTGTCACCTGGCACTGTCATTGTCACCTGGCACTGGCACTGGCACTGTCACCTGTCACTGTCAGTGTCATTGTCATTGTCACTGTCACCTGTCACTATCACCGTCACTGTCACTGTCATTGGCACCTGGAACTGTCACTGTCATTGTCATTGTCATTATGTCACTGTCACTGTCACATTCACTGTCACTGGCATTGGCATTGGCATTGGCATTGTCCCTGTCACTCTCACCTGGCACTGTCACTGCCACTGTCATTGTCACCTTCACTGTCACTGTCATTGTCACCTGGCACTGTCATTGTCACCTGGAACTGTCACTGTCACTGTCACTGTCATTGTCATTGTGTCACTGTCACTGTCATTGTGTCACTGTCACTGTCATTGTCACTGTCACTGTCACCTGTCACTATCACTGTCACTGTCAACTTCACTGTCATTGACAGTGACACTGTCACTGTCACCTGGAACTGTCACTGGCATTGGCATTGGCATTGTCCCTGTCACTGTCACCTGGCACCTGGCACTGTCACTGCCACTGCCACTGTCATTGTCACCTTCACTGTCATTGTCACCTGGCACTGTCCTTGTCCCTGTCCCTATCCCCGTCATTGTCACTGTCCCTGTCCGTATCCCTGTCATTGTCACTGGCACTGGCACCTGGTACCTGGCACTGTTACTGTCACCATCACTGTCACTGTCACTGTCACTGTCGCTGTCGCTGGCACTGTCCTTGTCCCTGTCCCTATCCCTGCCATTGTCACTGTCACTGTCCCTGGCACTGGCACTGGCACTGTCACCTCTGGGTGTCCTCATGTCCTGTGATAATCCGTCCCATCACCACAGCCACCATTGTCCTTGTCCCCTCCGTGTCCCCTCCATGTCCTGTCACCTCTGTGTCCTCACAAGGCTTGGGATGTCCCAGCCTGGCCTTGTCACTTGTCCCCTTGTCCTTGTCACCTTTGGGCCTCTTCGTGTTCCAGCAACATCTTGTCACCTCTTCATGGCTTTGGTTGTCCTTGTCACCTCCATGTCCTGTCCCCTCTGTGTCCTGTCACCTCTGTGTCCCCTCTATGTCCCCTGTCCCTTCTGGGTATGTCCCCTGTCCCCTCCCAATGTCCCCTGACCTCTCCCAATGTCCCCTGTCCCCTCCTAACATCCCCTGTCCCCTCCCAATGTCCCTTGTCCCTCCCAATGTCAATGTCCCCTGTCCCTCCTGGGCATGTCGCCTGTCCCTTCCCGATGTCCCCTGTCCCCTCCCGATGTCCCCTATCCCCTCAATCTCTGCCACCCCCTCTGTGTCCTGCCTGTCCCTGTCCCTTCCCGATGTCCCCTGTCCCCTTCCGATGTCCCATGTCCCTCCCAATGTCCCCTGTTCCTCCTGGGGATGTCCCCTGTCCCCTCCCGATGTTCCCTGTCCCCTCCCGATGTCCCCTGTCCCCTCAATCTCTGCCACCCCCTCTGTGTCCTGCCTGTCCCTGTCCCCTCCTGATGTCCCCTGTCCCCTCAGACCAAGCTGAACGAGGATTTCACGGTGAAGGCCGAGGGCGTGGGCAAGGGGACAATGACCGTGGTGACCGTGTACCACGCCAAGGTCCCCGAGAAGGACGACAAGTGTGACAAGTTCGAGCTGAGCGTGAACGTGGAGGAGGTGAACACGGGTGAGTCCCCAGCTGTCCCCTCCCTGTCCCCGCTGTGTCCCCAAGAGCCACTCCCTGTGTCCCCTGGGGACGTCTGTGTCACCTCCGATGTCCCCTTGTTGTCCCCACCCAGGCAAGGAAGAGGAGGACGTCATCAGATCTGTCAAGATCAACATCTGCACCAGGTGGGGACACTGGGGACACTGGGGACAGTGGGGACAGTGGGGACAGTGGGGACAGTGGGGACACTGGGGACATTGGGGACACAGGGGACACGGGGGACACTGGGGACAGTGGGGACAGTGGGGACAGTGGGGACACTGGGGACACTGGGGACATTGGGGACAGCAAGGGACAGCAGGGACAGGGACATCGGGGAAAGGATGGGGACATCGGGGACAGTGGGGACACGGGGGACATTGGGGACAGTGGAGATATTGGGGACAATGGGGACAGCAGGGACAGGAAGGAACGTTGGGGACAGGGATATTGGGGATAGCATGGGGACATTGGGGACATTGGGGACACTGGGGACAGGGAGAGGATGTTAGGGACAGGGACATCGAGGATAGCATGGGGACATTGGGGACGTTGGGGACAGGGCGAGGAAGGGGATGGAGGGACATTGGGGACAGGGAGAGGATGTTGAGGACAGGGACATCGTGGGTGGGATGGGGACATTTGGGACATTGGGGACAGTGGGGACAGCAGGGACAGGGTGGGATGTTGGGGACAAGGAGAAAAATGGGGACAGGGACATCAGGGAGAGGTTGGGGACATTTGGGATGGGGAGAAAAATGGGGACATTGGGGACAGGGACATCAGGGACAGGTATGGGGACATTGAGGACACTGGGGACATTAGGGACAGGGAGAAAAATGGGGACATTGGGGACATCAAGGACAAAGATGGGGACACTGGGGACAAAGAGCCTCAGCCCCACCTTGTCCCATGGGGACCTTTGGGTATGGAGACATCGGGGAGGGGGACACTGGGGTTGGGGACAGACGGGGACTGGGGACACCGCGGGGGTTGGGGACAGACGGGGGTGGCCTCAGCCTTGTCCCCACAGGTACCTGGACACCGTGGACGCCACCATGTCCATCCTGGACGTGTCCATGCTCACGGGCTTCTCGCCGGACGTGCAGGACCTGCGGAGGGTCAGTGTGGGGACAGGGACACCGGGAGGGGACACGGGGACACCGGGAGGGGACATGGGGACACTGGTGTCACCGTGTCCCTGTGTGTCCCTATGTGTCCCTGCATGTCCCCATGTGTCCGGTGTCACCATGTCCCTGTGTGTCCCCATGTCCTGGGGTCACCGTGTCCCTGTGTGTCCCCTTGTGTCCAGTGTGGCCATGTCCCTGTGTGTCCCCATGTCCTGGGGTCACTGTGTCCCTGTGTGTCCCTGTGTGTCCCTGTGTGTCCCTGCGTGTCCCCATGTTCCTGGTGTCACCGTGTCCCTGTGTGTCCCCATGTCCTGGGGTCACCGTGTCCCTGTGTGTCCCTGTGTGTCCCCATGTGTCCCTGCATGTCCCCATGTGTCCGATGTCACCATGTCCCTGTGTGTCCCCATGTCCTGGGGTCACCGAGTCCCTGTGTGTCCCTGTGTGTCCCTGCGTGTCCCTGTGTGTCCCCATGTGTCCGGTGTCACCGTGTCCCTGTGTGTCCCCATGTGTCCCTGCGTGTCCCCATGGGTCCGGTGTGACCATGTCCCTGTGTGTCCCCATGTCCTGGGGTCACCGTGTCCCTGCGTGTCCCCATGTGTCCAGTGTCACCGTGTCCCTGTGTGTCCCCATGTGTCCCTGCGTGTCCCCATGTGTCCGGCGTCACCATGTCCCTGTGTGTCCCCATGTTCCCGGTGTCACCGTGTCTGTGTGTCCCCACATCCTGATGCCATTTCCTGTCCCTACGTCCATGTTCCTGGTGTCACCATGTCCCCACATGTCCCCATGTTCCCAGTGTCACCCTGTCTCTGTGTCCCCATGTCCTGATGCCATTCCATGTCCCTATGTCCATGTTCCCGGTGTCACCGTGTCCCCGTGTGTCCTCACAGGCCCGGTGTCACCGTGTACCTGTGTGTCCCTGTGTGTCCCCATGTCCCTGCGTGTCACCGTGTCCCACTATGTCCCCATGTCCTGATGCCATTCTGTGTCCCTGCATGTCCTCACATGTCCCCATATGTCCTGTGGTCTGGTTTCATGGTGTCCCTGTGTGTCCCCACGTGTCCCCACGTGTCCCGTGTCACACTGTCTCCAGTGTCGCTGTGTGTCCCCTTGTGTCCCCCATGCCCGGTGTCCCCACGTGTCCCTACATGTCCCTCGTGTCCCCAAGGGTCCCCTGTCCCCCGTGTCACACTGTCCCTGGTGTCCCTGTGTCACTGTGTCCCTGTGTGTCCCCTGTGTCCCCTGTGTGTCCCCTGTGTGTCCCCTGTGTCCCCCGTGTCACACTGTTCCTGTGTCCCTGTGTGTCCCTGCATGTCCCCTGTGTCCCCGGTGTCACACTGTCCCTGTGTCTGTGGTGTCACACGGTCCCTGGTGTCACACGGTCCCTGGTGTCACACTGCCCCTGGTGTCACACTGTCCCCATGTCACACTGTCCCTGTGTCACACTGTCCCCGGTGTCACACTGTCCCTGTGTCCCTGATGTCACACTGTCCCCGTGTCACACTGTCCCCATGTCACACTGTCCCCGTGTCACACTGTCCCTGTGTCCGTGGTGTCACACTGTCCCCATGTCACACTGTCCCCGTGTCACACTGTCCCTGTGTCCGTGGTGTCACACTGTCCCTGGTGTCACACTGTCCCCATGTCACACTGTCCCCATGTCACACTGTCCCTGTGTCCGTGGTGTCACACTGTCCCCATGTCACACTGTCCCTGTGTCCCTGGTGTCACACTGTCCCCGTGTCACACTGTCCCCGTGTCACACTGTCCCTGTGTCTGTGGTGTCACACTGTCCCCATGTCACACTGTCCCCGTGTCACACTGTCCCTGTGTCCCCAGCTGTCCGAGGGTGTGGACAGGTACATCTCCAAGTTCGAGCTGGACCAGGCCAACGACCGGAGCAACGTCGTCATTTACCTGGACAAGGTGGGGACACTGGGGACATTGGGGACGTTGGGGACATTGGGGACGTTGGGGGGATTGGGGGACATCAAGAGGGACAGGGTGGTGGCACTGGGGACATGGTGGTGACAGGAACAGGGCCGGGGAGACGGGGGTGGCATTGGGGACACAACGGTGACAGAGACACAGCAGTGACAGGAACAAGGACATGCCCTTGGGGACAGGGCTGGGACAGGGACACACAGAGGCATTGGGGACACAGCGGTGACAGGGACAGAGACACAGCGGTGACAGAGACAGGGTGGTGACAGGGAAAAGGACGGGGGGGGGGCCGGGGGGACACAGCGGTGACAAGGACAGGGACACAGTGGTGGCATTGGGGACAGTGCTGTGACACTGGGGACAGGACTGTGACATTGGGGACAGAGCTGTGACATTGGGGACAGAGGTGTGACATTGGGGACACGGCTGTGACATTGGGGACAGGGCTGTGACATTGGGGACAGGCTGTGACATTGGGGACAGAGCTGTGACACTGGGGACATGGCTGTGACATTGGGGACAGGCTGTGACATTGGGGACAGAGCTGTGACACTGGGGACAGTGCTGTGACATTGGGGACAGGCTGTGACATTGGGGACATGGCTGTGACATTGGGGACACAGCTGTGACATTGGGGACACAGTTGTGACATTGGGGACAGTGCTGTGACATTGGGGACAGAGCTGTGACACTGGGGACAGGACTGTGACACTGGGGACAGAGCTGTGACATTGGGGACAGGACTGTGACACTGGGGACAGCGCTGTGACATTGGGGACAGAGCTGTGACACTGGGGACAGGACTGTGACACTGGGGACATGGCTGTGACATTGGGGACAGGGCTGTGACACTGGGGACAGTGCTGTGACATTGGGGACAGGCTGTGACATTGGGGACAGGGCTGTGACACTGGGGACACAGCTGTGACATTGGGGACAGGGCTGTGACACTGGGGACAGGGCTGTGACATTGGGGACAGGGCTGTGACATTGGGGACAGGTGTGTCACTCACCCTGGGTCGTGGTCTCGCCGTTGGTGCCAGCCAGGGGCACCACGCCCTTGTCCACCTGGGGGACAGCACCAGTGTCACCAGGGCCACCAGGGCCACCAAGGTCACTGGGCCACCAGTGTCACCAGGGCCACCAGTGTCACCAGGGCCACCAAGGTCACCAAGGTCAAGAGAGCCCCTGGGGCCACCAGAGCCACCAGGGCCACTCGTGTCCCGTGTCCCCCTCCAGGTCCCCACCCTGGGGTGACCGAGCTGGGTCCCCAACAGCACCCAACCCCAAATGTCCCCAAGGTCCCCTAAGTGTCCCCAATGTCCCCAATGCCCCCAAGGTGTCCCCAGGGCATCCCCAATGTCCCCAATGCCCCCAAGGTGCCCCCAAGGTGTCCCCAAGGTGTCCCCAGTGTTCCTGACACCCTCGAGGTGTCCCCAGGGTGTCCCCAAGGTGTCCTCAATGCCCCAGATGTCCATAATGTCCCCAATGTCCCCAAGATGTCCCCAGTGTCCCCAGGGTGTCCCCAATGTCCCCAAAGTGTCCCCAATGTCCCTGACACTCCCAAAGTGTCCCTAAGGTGTCCCCAAGCTGTCCCCGAGCTGTCCCCAATGCCCCCCAAAGTGTCCCCAAGCTGTCCCTAAGGCTCCCAGGATGTCCCCAAGCTGTCCCCAAGGCTCCCAAGGTGTCCCTAAGGTGTGCTCAGGATGTTCCTGAGCTGTCCCCAAGCTGTCCCCAAGGCTCCCAGGGTGTCCCCAAGGCTCCCAAGGTGTCCCTAAGGTGCCCTCAGGATGTCCCCAAGCTGTCTCTAAGGCTCCCAGGGTGTCCCTAAGGTGTGCTCAGGATGTCCCCAAGCTGTCCCTAAGGCTCCCAGGATGCCCCCAACCTGTCCCCAACCTGTCCCCAAGGCTCCCAGGTGTCCCTAAGGCGTGCTCAGGATGTCCCCGAAGTGTCCCCAAGCTGTCCCCAGGGTGTCCCCAAGGCTCCCAGGTCTCCCCAAGCTGTCCCCAAGGCTCCCAGGTGTCCCTAAGGCATGGTCAGGATGTCCCCGAAGTGTCCCCAAGCTGTCCCCAAGGCTCCCAGGATGTCCCCAGGTGTCCCCAAGGCTCCCGAGCGGTCCCCAGGGTGTCCCCAAGGCCCCCAGGTGTCCCCGAGCTGTCCCCAGGGTGTCCCCAGCGCTCCCAGGTGTCCCCAAGATGTCCCCAAGGCCCCCAGGTGTCCGCAGGCTGGCCCCAAGGCTCCCAGGTGTCGCCCTGCTG
>JANZXQ010000067.1:373968-385111 GCA_027576755.1 Chamaetylas poliocephala
GGGGGCTCGCCGGGAGGGTGGGGCTGGGGGGTCACGGTTCGGCCCAAACTGGGGGGAGTGGGACGAGGTGGTGCTCATGGTCATGGTGGTCACGATGATGGTCATGGTCATGGTCATGGTCATGGTCGTGGTTGTGGTCATGATCATGGTGGTGGTGGTGGTGGTGGTCACTGTCATGGTCATGGTGGTCATGGTCGTGGTCATGGTCATGGTCATGGTGGTTGGGAGGTCCCAGTTCATTCCAAACTGGGGGGAGTGGGATGTGGTGGTGGTGATGGTCATGGTCATGGTCATGGTCATGGTGGTCATGGTGGTCATGGTCATAGTCGTGGTGGTAAGGGTGCTCATCGTGGTGGTTATGGTCATGGTCATTGTCATGGTCATGGTCATGGTGGTGGGGAGGTCCCAGTTCAGCCCAAACTGGGGGCAGTGGGACATGGTGGTGGTCATGGTCATGGTCATGGTCATGGTGGTGATGGTGGTCATGGTGATGGTCATGGTGGTGATCATGGTCATGGTGGTATTGAGGAGGTCCCAGTTCAGCCCAAACTGGGGGCAGTGGGACATGGTGGTGGTCATGGTCATGGTCATGGTCATGAGGGTGGTGGGGAGGTCCCAGTTTAGTCCAGACTGGCGGCAGTGGGACATGATGGGGGTCATGGTCATGGCCGTGGTCATGGTGGTAATGATGGTCATCGTGGTGGTCATGGTGATGATCACGGTCGTGGTCATGGTCATGGTGGTCATGGGGGTGGTGGGGAGGTCCCATTTCAGCCCAAACTGGGGGTAGTGGGACATGGTCGTGGTCATAGCGGTGATGGTGGTCATGGGCATGGTCATGGTCATGGTCACGGTCATGGTGGTCATGGTCATGGTGGTTGGGAGGTTCCAATTCAGTCCAAACCGGGAGGAGTGGGATGTGGTGGTGGTCATGGTCATGGTCATTGTGGTGGTGATGGTGGGGAGGTCGCGGTTCAGTCCAGACTAGGGGGAGTAGGACGTGATGGTGGTGATGGTCATGGTCATGGTCCTGGTGATGATAATGGTGATGATTGTGGTCACGGTGGTGATGGTGGTGGTCATGGTGGTAATCGTGGTCATGGTGGTGGTGGTGGGGAGGTCCCATTTCAGCCCAAACTGGGGGTAGTGGGACATGGTCGTGGTCATGGTGGTGATGGTGGTCATGGTCATGGTCATGGTCATGGTGGTTGGGAGGTCCCAGTTCAGTCCAAACTGGGGGGAGTGGGACGTGGTGGTGGTCATGGTCATGGTGGTCATGGTGGTCATTGTGGTGGTCATGGTCAAGGTCATGGTCATGGTGGTCATGGTGGTCGTGGTTGTGCTCATGGTCGTGGTCATGGTCGTGGTGGTGGAGGGCTCCCAGTTCAGCCCAAACTGGGGGCAGTGGGACATGGTGGTTGTCATGGTCATGGTGGTGATGAGGAGCTCCCAGTTCAACCCAAACTGGTGGCACTGGGACCTGGGTGGTAATGATGATGGTGATGATAAGGAACTCCCAGTTGACCCCGAACTGGTGGCAGTGGGAGATGAGTGGTGATGATGATGATGATGATGATGATGGTGGTGATGGGGAGCTCCCAGTTCACCCCAAACTGGTGGTGATGGTGGGACCTGATGGTGATGATGATGATGGTGATGGTGCTGGCGAGGTCCCACCTCATGGTGGTTTTGAGGAGCTCCCAGTTCACCCCAAACTGGTGGTGATGGTGGGACCTGGGGGGGTGATGGTGGTGACGAGCAGGTCCCAGTTCACCCCAAACCGGTGGCCACGTGCCCTGCCCCGTGTCCCTGTGCCCTGTCCCTGTGCCCTGCCCCGTGTCCCTGTGCCCTGTCCCTGTGCCCTGCCCCGTGGCCGGTGACCGTCGCCTCCCCACCGGTGCCAGGTTCCAGGAGAAGGGCAACCTGGAGGTGCTGCTCTTCACCATCCAGAGCAAACTCCGCGCCACCAACCGCAAACTCTACGTGCCCAGCGAGGGCAAGAGCATCTCCGACATCAACAAGGTGAGGACGTGCCCGTGGAGTCGCCGATTTACCAAAACATGAGTGTTGGTCCAACACCGAAACTCAACTGGGACGGAGAAAACACGCTCTAACAGTTTAATTTAGGAAGTGTGTGTTTGTTTTGAGGTAATCCTCTAATACACACTGCAAAATCACAGGTGGTCACAGTATCTATTTATTGGCAAAGAATTCAATTAAATACGTATTCATAATAACAGCCCCTCCCATCCCCCACTTCCTGTGGTAATTAGCTTGATTAGCTATTAAGCATGTGTAATTCTTAAATGAAGTCCGGGGTCGTGTTCGTGGGGAGGGGTCTTAAAAGGAGGAAGTAAGGTGAGTCTTCCTCACCCTAAAATCTTGACTTTTTCTATCAATGACAATACAAATGATTTCTGGGGATAGTCCAATTTTTCAAATAATGAGTTTCTGGTTGCATTGTCTGTGTTCCTTTGGATCTGCTCACTGGTTTCTTTTCCCGTTGTGAGCGCAGCTGAGCAAACACAAAATAACAATCAATTATTTAAGTTTCAGAAAACTACTCCTTTCTAACTCCTAACTTTTAATTATTTTCAACGAGGTAACTAAAATCCTAATTTTGTAAGATGAGGGTTTCACCACCTCCCTGGGGGGGGCTTGGGGACACCGCGGCGGGGTTGGGGACCCCCGTGACGCGCCCCGTGTCCCCTGCCCCCAGGCCTGGAGCTGCCTGGAGAAGGCGGAGCACGAGCGGGAGGTGGCTCTGAGGAACGAGCTGATCCGGCAGGAGAAGCTGGAGCTGCTGGCCCAGCGCTTCGACCACAAGGCCGTCATGAGGGAGACGTGGCTCAATGAGAACCAGCGCCTGGTCTCGCAGGTGGGGCGGGGCCGTGGGGCGATCCCGGGGCGGGGCGGGGGTGAGGAGCAGAGTTTTGGGTGGTGGGACCTCATTTGGGGGGATGGTGAGGACTCACTGGGGTCCTCCTTGACCGCTCATGGAGTGGTGGGACCACCCTGACCAGGGGAGGGGTGATTGGACCTCCCTGACCAGGGAAAGGGTGGCCAGACCTCCTTGACCTCCTCCATGACCAGGGGAGGGGTGGTGGGACCTCCTTGGGCTCCTCCTTGACCATGGAAGGATGGTTGGGCCTTCTTGACCTCTTCATTGACCATGGAGGGCTGGTGGGACCTACTTGACCTCAGGAGGAGGGGTGGGACCTCACTGGGCTCCTCCTTGACCATGGAGAGGTGGTTGGACCTCCTTGACCTCCTCCTTGACCAACAGTGCAGTGGTGGGACCTCCTTGACCATGGAGGGATGGTTGCACCTTCTTGACCTCCACCTTGACTGGCGAGGGGGGTCTTTGGACCTCCTTGGCCTTTTCATTGACCATAGATGGGTAGTGGGACTTCCTTGACCAGGAGAGGAGTGGTGGGACCTCCATGACCTCCTCCTTGACCGTGGAGGGGTCTTTGGACCTCCTTGACCTCTTCCCTGACCAGGGGAGGGGTCTTTGGACCTCCTTGGTCTTCTCCTTGACCATGGAGGGCTGGTGGGACCTCACTGACCTCCTCCTTGACCATAGAGAGGTGCTTGGACCTTCTTGACCTCCTCCTTGACCACGGGAGGGGTGGTGGGACCTCCTTGACCAGGGAACAGTGGCCAGACCTCCTTGATCTCCTCCTTGACCATGGAGAGGTGGTGGAACCTCCTTGACATCTTCCTTAACCATGGAGGGCTGGTGGGACTTCCTTGACCAGGAGAGGAGTGGTGGGACCTTCCTGGGCTCCTCCTTGACCATGGAGAGCTGGTTGGACCTCCTTGACCTGCTCCTTGACCAGCAGTGGAGTGGTGGGACCACCTTGACCATGAAGGGCTGGTGGGACTTCCTTGACCCCCTCCTTGACCACAGAAGGGTCATTTGGGCCTCCTTTACCCCCTCCTTGACCAGGGGAGGGGTCTTTGGACCTCCTTGGGCTCTTCATTGACCATGGAGCAGTGGTTGGACCTCCTTGACCTCCTCATTGACCATGGAGGGCTGGTTGGGCTTCTCCTTAGACTCCTCCTTGACCGTGGAGGGGTGGTTGGACCTCCTTGACCTCTTCCTTGACCAGCAGTGGAGTGGTGGAATCTCCTTGACCAGGGGAGGGGTGTTTGGACCTTCTTGACCAGGAGAACGCTAGCCAGACCTCCTTGGCATCCTCCTTGACCTTGGAGGGGTGGTTGGGACCTCCATGACCAGGGGAGAAGTGGTTGGATCTCCCTGACCTCCTCCTTGACCACAGAGGGGTGGCTGGACCTCCTTGACTTCTTCCTTGGCAACAGAGGGAGGTTTGGACATCCTTGACCTCATTCCTTGACCACATAGAGTTGGTTGGACCTCCTTGACCTCTTCATTGACCATGGAGGGGTGGTGGAACCTCCTTGACCTCTTCATTGACCATAAAGAGGTGGTTGGACCTCCTTGACCTCTTCATTGACCATGAAGAGGTGGTTGGACCTCCTTGACCTCCCCTTTGACCCCCAAGCACCTCAACCCACCACCCTCCACCTCCCCCCCAACTCCAGGACAACTTCGGCTACGACCTGCCGGCGGTGGAGGCGGCCATGAAGAAGCACGAGGCCATCGAGGCCGACATCTCCTCGTACCAGGAGCGCATCCAGGTGGTGGTGGAGCTGGCGCTGGAGATGGAGTCCGAGGGCTACTACGACACGCGGCGCATCGGCGCCCAGAAGGACAACATCCTGCGGCAGTGGGCGCTGCTGACCGAGCTGGTGCGCGCCCGCCGCGCCCGCCTGGAGCAGAACCTGGCGCTGCAGAAGATCTTCCAAGAGATGGTCTACATGATCGACTGGATGGAGGAGATGCAGGTGGGCACCGAGATTTGGTGATGGCGGCGGCGGCGCAGCGGGATTCTGGTCGACGGCGGTTTCTCGTTTTTTTTCTCCAGGTTCTTCTGGTCTCCAAGGATTTGGGGAAGCATCTGCTGGAGGTGGAGGATCTGCTGCAGAAGCACGGGCTGCTGGAGGCCGACATCGCGGCGCAGACCGAGCGCGTCCAGGCACTCAACGCCGCCGCGCTCAAGTTCTCGGAGCTGGAGGGTAACGGGGGGCGCCGGGGTGGAGGGAGGGGTTGGGCCTTGGGGAGGGCTTGGTGGGCCGTGGAAGGGTCAACCGATGTCTTGGTGGGCCGTGGAAGGGTCAGCCAAGGTCTTGGTGGGCCATGGAAGGGTCAACTCAGGAGATGTCTTGGTGGGCGATGGAAGGGTTGACCCAACGTCTTGATGGGCCATGGATGGGTCAACCCAAGGTCTTGGTGGGCCATGGGAGGTTCAGTTCATAATCTTGGTGGGCCATGGAAAGGTTGACCCAAGGTATTGCTTGGCCATGGAAGGGTCAACCAAGGTTTTGGTGGGTCATGGAAGAGTCAACCAAGGTCTTGGTGGGTCGTGGAAGGGTTGACCCAAGGTCTTGGTGGACCATGGGAGGTTCAGTTCGCAATCTTGATGGGCCATGGAAAGGCTGACCCAAGATTTTCGTGGGTCGTGGTAGGGTCAATCAAGGTTTTGGTGGGCCATGGAAGGGTCAGCCAAAGGTCTTGGTGGGCCATGGAAGGGTAACCAAGGTTTTTGGTGGGTCATGGAAGGGTCAGCCAAAAGTCTTGGCGGACTGTGGAGGGGTCAACCCAAGATCTTGGTGGGCCATGGAAAGGTTGACCCAAGGTTTTGCTGGACCATGGAAGGGTCAGCCAAGGTTTTGGTGGGCCATGGATAAGGCCAACCCAAGGTTTTGGTGGGTCATGGAAGGGTCAATCAAGGTCTTGGTGGGTCATGGAAAGGTCAACCCAAAGTTTTGGTGGGTCATGGAAGGGTCAACCAAGAGTCTCGGTGGGTCACTTTTAAGAGTCCCCACAGAGCCAATGAGGTCAGAAAAGCTCTCTGAGATCTCTGAGTCCAGCCTAGGACCACGCCCGGTCCTTCCTTGGACACCCCGGTGACCCCACCACCCCCAACACCTCAACCCAACACCCCAACCCTTCCCCCGCCCCAGGCTACCAACCCTGCGACCCCCAGATCATCTGCAACCGCGTCAACCACGTCCAGACGTGCCTGGAGGAGCTGGAGGAGCTGGCGGCCAAGAGGAGGAAGGAGCTGGAGGATTCCCGCCAGCTCTGGACCTTCTTCCAGGAGATGGAGGAGGCCGAGGCCTGGATCCGCGAGAAGGAGAAGATCCTGGCGGCCAAGAGCTGCGGCCGCGACCTCAGCAGCGTCGTCACCTTGACCAACAAACACAAAACCATGCTGGGCGAGCTGGGCAACCGCCGGGCGCTGCTGCACCAAACCATGAAGAAAGGCGAGAAGATCCTGGCCAAGAAATCCTTCGGCTCCGTGGGCATCCAGGAGAAGATGCGGGAAGTTTGCCTGCGCTGGAAGAAGCTGGAGGAGGTCACCGGCCTCCATCAGCAGCGCCTGGAGGACGCCATGAACTTCTTCCAGTTCAGCGCCGAGACGGACGATCTGGTGGCCTGGCTGCAGGACATGTACCGCATCGTGTCCAGCGACGATTTCGGCCACGACGATTACTCCAGCCAGGCGCTGCTGCGCAAGCACCGCGCCGTGGTGGACGAGGTGGAGAAGCACCGCGGCGCCGTGATGGCGCTGCGGAAGCAGCTGGCGCTGCTGGCCCCCGACCACCAGCAGGGCGTGGACGTGCAGATCCGCGTGGTGGAGGTGGAGCAGCTCTACGGCGAGGTGGCCGAGGTGGCCGTGCTGAGGACGCAGTGGCTGCAGGACGCGCTGGCCGTTTACCGCATGTTCAGCGAGGTGCACGCCTGTGAGGTGTGGGTGGACGAGAAGGAGCAGTGGTTGGAGAAGATGGAGGTGCCCGAGGAGTTGGATGAGGTCGAGGTTGTCCAGCACAGGTGGGTGGCGTGGGCGTGGCGTGGGGCCGGACGTTGAGGTGTCCGGTGTGCCGTGCTGGACGTGCCCGTGTCCGTCCGCTCAGGTTTGAGAGCCTGGACCAGGAGATGAACAGCGTCATGGGGCGGATCCTGGACGTCAACCAGGTGGTGCAGCAGCTGGTGGAGGGCGGCCACCCCAGCTCGGATGAGGTGCGGTCCTGCCAGGACCATCTCAACAGCCGGTACGGAGCCCAGGTGGACCTTGACCTTCTCGGGATCTTCTTGGTGGGGACAACCCGACCTGGAGACCCCAGACTTGTCCCCATGGGTCCAGATCTCCTATGGAATCGTCCAAACCCATCCTGGGGGTTCCAAGGTGGACCTTGACCCTTCTTGGGGTCTCCTTGGTGGGGTCAATCAAGGCTGGAGACCCCCAACCTGTGGTTGTCCAGTGGTGGGACATCCCCGTGGGGTCCAGGTCTCCAAGGGAGTGGTTTTCAACCATTCCAAAACCAAACCAAACCAAACCAAACCAAACTCTCCTGGGGGTCTCAAGGTGGACCTTGACCTTCTTGGGGCCTCCTTGGTGGGGTCAACCAAACCTGGAGACCCCCAAACTTGGTGGGACATCCCCATGGGATCAAGGTGTCCAATGGAATGGTTGAAAACCAAACTAAACCAAATCAAACCAAACCAAACCAAACCATCCTGAGGGTCCCAAGGTGGACCTTGACCTTCTTGGGGTCTCCTTGGTGTGGACAACCAAACCTGGAGACCCCAGCCTTGGTGGGGCGTCCCCATGGGCTCCAGGTCTTTGGGTGACCATTCCCAGCCCATCCAAGGGTTGCTCCCAATCCTGGTGGGCTCCATCCCATCTCAGGGGGTCTCACCCTACTCCTGTCCCCATCCCCCAGCTGGAACTGCATGGTGGAGCTGGTGGATGTCAAAATTCCATACAGGATCTCAAAAATTCTGTGTAGAATCTCAGAAATTCCATGGAGGACCTCAAAATTTTGTGTAGAATCTCAAAAATTCCGTGTAGGATCTCGAAAATTGCATGTAGGATTTCACAATTTCTGTGTATGGCCCCAAAATTGCGTGTAGGACATCAAAAATTCCATGTAGGATCACAAAAATTCCATGTAGGATCTTGAAAATTATATGTAGGATCTCAAAATTCCATGTAGGACATCAAAAATTCCATGCAGGATCCCAAAAATCCTGCAGGAATTTTTCTCATCCCCCTTGTCCCCCTGCCTCCCAGCTGGAACCACGTGGTGGAGCTGGTGGATCTCGAAATTCCATGTAGGATCTCAAAAATTCCGTGCAGGACCTCAAAATTTTGTGTAGGATCTCAAAAATTCTGTGTAGGGTCTCAAAAATTCCGTGTAGGACATCAAAAATTCCGTGTAGGATCACAATAATTCCGTGTAGGATCCCAAAAATCCTGCAGGAATTTTTCTCACCCTGCTCCTGTCCCCCGTCCCACAGCTGGAACCGCGTGGTGGAGCTGGTGGACACCAAGAAGCGCCGGCTCAGCTCGGTGCTGAAGATCCAGAACTTCCTGCTGGAATGCGGCGAGATGAAGGCGCAGGTGCGCGAGAAGCGCAAAGCCGTCGAGGCCACGCGCGGCGGCGGCGGCGGCGGCGACCTGGGCGGCGTCCTGGCCCTCCAGCGCCGCCTCTCCACCGTGGAAGCCGCGCTGGTGGTGCTGGAGCCGCGGTTGGTGGAGCTCCAGCGGGAAGGAGAAGCTTTGGCCGCCGCCCACCCCGAGCGTGCCCTGGAGATCCTGCTGCCCTTCGAGGAGATCGGCGACGAGTGGGACGACCTCAAGAGAGCCCTCCAAGGGTGTGAGGACACCCTGACGGTTGCCGGGCGCCTCCAGCAGTTCATCCAGGATTTGGACAACTTTTTGGGGTGGTTGGTGAAGACCCAAGCGGCCGTGGGGTCCGAGGAGGTGCCCGAGAGCTTGGAGGAGGCCGAGAGGCTGCTGAACGTGCACGTGGCGCTCAAGGAGGAGATCAACGGCTACGAGGAGGACTACGCCAAGATCCAGGCGGCCAGCGAGCTGCTGGCCCTGGAGGAGATGGACGTGCCCTACCTGTCGCTGCAGCAGTGGCTGCAGAAGCTGGAGGCGGGCTGGGGGAAGCTGCTGCAGAGCTGGGAGATGAGGAGGGAGGTGCTGGTGCAGTCCCACGTCTTCCAGCTCTTCCTGCGGGACGTGCAGCAGTGCCAGAACAGCCTCTGCAACCAGGTCTGGGAGTGAGGGGCGGGAGGAGGTCTGGGGTGGTGGGGATGGTGGGTGGAAGAAGATTTTGGGTGGTCGGAACATTTTGTGGAAGGTCCTGGTTGGTGGAGATGGGTGATGACAGGTGCTGCTTGATGGAGATGGATGGAAGATTTTGGGTGGTGGATTTGGGCTGTAGAAGGTCTTGGGTGATGGAGATGACAGTCAGGAGAAGGTCCTGGTTGATGGATTTGGGAGGGAGCAGATTCTAGTTAATGGATTGGGGTGTTGACAGGTCCTGGTTGATGAAGATGGGTGGGAGAAGGTCTTGGGTGATCGATGTGGGTGGAAGAAGATTTTGGGTGGTTTTTAGAAGGTCTGGGGTGATGGATTTGGGTGGGAGAAGATCTGGGATGGTGAGGATGATGGTTAGGAGAACATCTTGAATGATGAAGATGGGTAGAAAAAGATTTTGGATGGTGGGAACAGTTTGTAGAAGGACTTGCTTGATGCATTTGGGTGGAAGAAGATTTTGGGTGGTGGGAACAGTTTGTAGAAGGACTCGGGTGCTGGATTTGGGTTGGAGAAGGTTTTGAGTGATGGAGATGAGTGGTGACAGGTCCTGGTTGATGGAAATGGGTGAAAGAAGGCCTTGGGTGGTGGGAATGGTTGTTACAAGGTTTTGGGTGATGGATTTGGGTGGGAGAAGATTTCAGATGATGGAGAGGATGGATGGGTGATGGCGACGATGCGTGAGTGAAGGTCTGGGGTGATGGAGATGGGTAGAAGAAGATTTTGGGTCATGGATTTGGGTTGTAGAAGGTCTCAGGTGGTGGATTTTAGTGGGAGAAGGTCCTGGTTGATGGAGATGGGTGTTGACAGGTCCTGGTTGATGGAGATGGGTGAAAGAAGATTTTGGGTGGTGGGAACGGTTTGTAGAAGATTTTGGGTGGTGGATTTGGGTTGTAGAAGGTCTTTGTTGATGGATTTAGGCGGTGACAGGTCCTGGCTGATGAATTTGGATGGGAGCAGGTACTGGTTGGTGGAGATGGGTGGTGGCAGGTCCTGGTTGATGGATTTGGGTGAAGGAAGATTTTGGGTGGTGGGAACAGTTTCTAGACAGTTTTGGGTGATGGACTTTTGGTGGCGACAGGTCCTAGTTGATGCAGATGGCTAAAAGAAGATTTTGGGTGGTGGATTTGGGCTGTAGATTTTGGACGCTGGATTTGAGTGGTGACAGGTCCTGGTTGATGGATTTGGGTGGTGACAGGTCGTGGTTGGTGGATTTTGGGTGGGACTAGCTCCTGATTGGTGGATTTGGGTACAAGAAGATTGGTGGATTTGGGCTGTAGAAGGTCTTGGTTGATGGATTTAGGTGGTGACAGGACCTGGTTGGTGGAGATGGGTGGAAGATTTTGGGTGGTGGATTTGAGTGGTGACAGGTCCTGGTTGATGGATTTGGGTGAAAGAAGATTTTGGCTGGTGGGTTTGGGTGGAAGATTTTGGGTGGTGGATTTTGGGTGGGACCAGCTCCTGATTGGTGGATTTGGGTAGAAGAAGATTTTTGGGTGGTGGATTTTGGGTGGCCCCAGCTCCTGCTGGACCTCCCCTCCCTTTGAGGTGACCACTCCACTGGTCCCACCACCCCTCCCTGACCCCTCCAGGAGTCCGTCCTGGCGCACGCCGAGCTGCCAGACTCGGTGGAGGGCGTCACCAAGGCGCTGAAGGAGCACCAGGACTTCACCACCACGCTGGAGCTGAGCCTGCAGAAGGTGCAGCAGGTGCTGCAGGCCGGTGAGAGCCTGCGGCGGCAGCAGAACCTGCACGGCGAGCGCGTGGCCGAGGCCATGGCGGGGCTCCGGGACAGGTGGGGGCTTTTCCGGGAGAAACACCTGGAACCCAAAATTCCATGTAGGATTTAAAAAATTCCTTCTAGGATCCCAAATTTCCGTGCTGGATCTCAACATACCGTGCAGGAACCCAGAACCTGCACGGCGAGCGCGTGGCTGCGGCCA
>JANZXQ010000068.1:173801-184224 GCA_027576755.1 Chamaetylas poliocephala
GACAGGTGAGGGACAGGTGAGGGTGGGGGGAAAGGTGAGGGGGGACAGGTGAGGGCTTTGGGGCTCAGGTGTGGTTTGGAGGGGAGGACAGGTGTGGTTTAGGGGAGATTCAGGTGAGGGTGGGGGGCTCAGGTGTGTTGGGGGGTTCAGGTGAGTTTGGGGATCAGGACAGGTAAGGGCTTGGGGGCTCAGGTGTGGCTTGGAGGAGTGCAGGTGAGTTTGGGGTGGGTCAGGTGGGTTCTGAAACTGCTCAGGTATGAACAGGTGTGCCCAGGTGAACTCAGGTGTGTACAGGCGTGTGCAGGTAACACAGGAGGAGTGGGGGCTCAGGTGTGCTCAGGTGAGCACCAAGGGCTCAGGTGTGCTCAGGTGTGAACAGGTGTGTGCAGGTAACACAGGTGGGGTGCTGGGCTCAGGTGTGCTCAGGTAACTCAGGTAGCTCAGGTGAGCTCAGGTGTGTACAGGTGTGTGCAGGTAACACAGGTGGGGTGCTGGGCTCAGGTGTGCTCAGGTAATGTAGCTGGGGTGAGGTGCCAGGTGTGTCCAGGTGAGCTCAGGTGTGTGCAGGTGAATGCCAGGGGCTCAGATGTGCTCAGGTAACTCAGGTAGCTCAGGTGAGCTCAGGTGTGAACAGGTGTGTGCAGGTAACACAGGTGGGGTGCTGGGCTCAGGTGTGCTCAGGTAATGTAGCTCTGGTGAGGTGCCAGGTGTGCCCAGGTGTGCTCAGGTGTGTGCTCAGATGAATGCCAGGGGCTCAGGTGTGGTTTGTGGGGCTCAGGTGTGCTCAGGTGAGCTCAGGTGTGTGGAGGTGAATGCCCAGGGCTCAGGTGTGGTTTGTGGGGCTCAGGTGTGCTCAGGTGTGTGCAGGTGAATGCCAAGGGCTCAGGTGTGGTTTGTGGGGCTCAGGTGTGCCCAGGTGAGCTCAGGTGTGTGCAGGTAACACAGGTGGGGTGCTGGACTCAGGTAGCTCAGGTGTGCTCAAGTCATGTAGCTCTGAGGTGCCCTGGTGTGCCCAGGTGTTCCCAGGTGTGCTCAGGTGCGCCCAGGTGTGCCCAGGCGTACCCAGGTGTTCCCAGGTGTGCCTCACCCTCCCCCCTCCCCCGCAGGTGCCAACCCCTCCCAGGTGCGGCTGCGGGACGGCTCCGGGCCCTGCGCGGGGCAGGTGCAGGTGCAGCTGAACCACACCTGGCTGCAGGTGTGCGGCCTCACCTGGGGGCTGCCCGAGGCGCAGGTGCTGTGCAGGCAGCTGGGCTGCGGCCCCGCCCTCAGCGCACCTGTGGGGCCGCACCTGCCGGGGGAGCCGCACCTGGCCGGGCTCACCTGCGACGGCTCCGAGTCGCAGCTCCTGGAGTGCTTCGGGGAGTGGGCGGGGCCCGGCACCTGCACAGGTGGGGTCGCCCAGGTGCGCTGCGTCATGCCCAAAGGTGAGTGCAGGTGTGGGGGAGGGGCCCCAGGTGAGCCCCAGGTGTGAGGGGGAGGGGCTTCAGGTGAATATTGGTGTGGGGATTGGCTCCAGGTGATGGACAGGTGTGGGGAGAGGGCTCCAAGAAGATTCCAGGTGTGAGGGAGGGTCCCAGGTGAGCCCCAGGTGTGAGGGAGGGGACCAGGTGAGCCCCAGGTGTAGGAAAGGAATCCAAGCCAGGTAAGGGCAAGAGCTGGGACAGGTGTGAGAAGAGGAGCCAGGACAGGTGAGAACAGTGGGACAGGTGAGAAAGGTGGGACAGGTGAGAAGGGTTAAACCAGGCCAGGTGAGAAGGGAAAAGCCAGAACAGGCGGGACAGGTAAAGATGGGACAGGTGAGAAAGGTGGAACAGGTGAGAAGGAATAAACCAGGCCAGGTGTGAAAGGGGAAATCCAGGACAGGTGAGACAGGTAAAGCTGGGACAGGTGTGAAGGGAGGAGCCAGGACAGGTGAGAAAGGTGGGGCAGGTGAAGCTGAGACAGGTGAGAATGGTGGGACAGGTAAGGGCAGGTGTGAGGGCTCCCCCTGACCCCTCACCTGTCCCCAGGTGTGAGAACCCCCCTGACTCCTCACCTGTCCCCAGGTGTGGGAACCCCCCTGACCCTTCACCTGTCCCCAGGTGTGAGAATCCCTCTGACCCCTCACCTGTCCCCCCCAGGTGTGGCCCCCACCTGCACCTACCTGGTGGCGCTGCTGGTGCTGATGATGTCACTGGGCGGGGCCCTGCTCTGGCTCACCTTGCGGGCCAGGTGTGTCCCAGGTGAGTCCCGCCCCTGCCCCGCCCCTCAGGTGTCCCCAGGTGTCATCAGGTGACACCAGGTGACATCAGGTGTGTCCCCAGCTCACCTGGGCACCCCGAGGGCCTCCGGCTCCATTTACCTGCCCAGGAGAGCCTCACCTGGCGAGACCCAGGTGCTGCAGCTGAAGGACGACGCGCCCTGAGCTCACCTGGAATCCTCACCTGGAACTCACCTGGTGGAATTCACCTGGAGCCTGGAACTCACCTGGAATCCCTCACCTGGTAGAGCTCACCTGGAGCCCCTCATGACTCATCCGGCTGCTCTCACCTGGAATCTCTCACCTGAAATCCTCACCTGCAACTCACCTGGAATCTCTCACCTGAAATCCTCACCTGCAACTCACCTGGCCACTCTCACCTGGCTGCTCTCACCTGGAATTTCTCACCTGAACCTCACCTGGCCTGTCTCACCTGGAATCCTCATCTGAAAACCTCACCTGGAGTCCTCACCTTGCTCTTCTTACCTGAACCTCACCTGGCTGCTCTCACCTGGAATTCCTCACCTGGAACTCACCTGGAATGCCTCTTCTGGCCGGTCTCACCTGAAATACGCACCTGAACCTCACCTGGCATACCTCACCTGGCCCCTCTCACCTGAACTTCACTTGGCCGCTCTCACTTGGAACCCCTGACCTGGAGTACCTCACCTGGCCCCCCTTACCTGAACCTCACCTGGATGCTCTCACCTGCAATCCTCATCTGGAATCCCTCACCTGACCACTCCCACCTGACCCTCACCTGGCCGCTCTCCCCTGGCCCCTTTCACCTGGAACTCACCTGGAATCTCTCACCTGAACCTCACCTGGCAACTCTCACCTGAAATCCTCATCTGGAACCGCTCACCTGGAATGCCTCACCTGGCTCCTCTTACCTGATCCTCACCTGCCTGCTCTCATCTGGAATCCTCACCTGGAATCCCTCACCTGGCCCCTTTTAACCTCACCTGGCCCCTCTTAACCTCACCTGGCCCCTCTTAACCTCACCTGGCCACTCTCACCTGAAATCCTCATCCAGAACTCACCTGGAATCCCTCACCTGAACCTCACCTGGAATCCTCACCTGGCCCCTCTCACCTGAACCTCACCTGGCAACTCTCACCTGAAATCCTCATCCAGAACTCACCTGGAATCTCTCACCTGAGCCTCACCTGGCTGCTCTCACCTGAAATCCCCATCTGAAACTCACCTGACCTCTCTCACCTGGCTCCTGCCCCGCCCCCCTCCTTGGCAGCACCTGAGGGGCTCAGGTGTCCTCGCACACCTGGGCAGGTGAATAAATTAAAAATGGTGTCTGGAGCCTCCAGGTGTGAATTTGGGGTCCCCCATCTTCCCAGGTGTGAATTTCAGGTATTCTCAACCCCCCAGGTGTGAATTTTGGGGAGTCCTGTGTCCCACAGGTGCGAATTTGGGAGGTTCTTGCTCTCCAGGTGTGAATTCCAGGTGTTCCCACCTCCCCCAGGTGTGAATTCCAGGTGTTCCCACCTCCCCCAGGTGTGAATTTTGGGGATCCCAACCCCCCCCAGGTGTGAATTTTGGGAGGTTCCCCATCCCCAGGTGTGAATTTTTGGAGGGTTCTGACCCTCCAGGTGGGACAGGTGTGGATTTCGGGGATCCTGCGTCCTCCAGGTGTGAATTTCAGGTGTTCCCACCTCCCCCAGGTGTGAATTTCAGGTGTTCCCAACCCCCCAGGTGTGAATTTTGAGGGTCTCGAACTCAGGTGTGACAGGTATGAATTTTGCCACACCCCTCCAGGTGTGACAGGTGCAGATTTTAGGATGTCCCAACTCCCCAGGTGTGAATTTTGGGAGGGTCCTGTGTCCTCCAGCTGGGACAGGTGTGAATTCCAGGTGTTCCCATCACCCCAGGTGTGAATATTGGGAAGTTCTCGTCCCCTCAGGTGTGAATTTTGGGAGGTTCCCCATCCCCAGGTGTGAATTTTGGGGGTCTCCCCCTCCCCCACCTGTCCGCAGTGACTCCGCCCCTGAAGCTCCAGGTGCGACTCAGGTGAGACCAGCGATGACGTCATCAATTAACGATCCTTTAATGAATGATCCAGGTGTGCCCCGCCCCCAGCGCTACAGGTACCGCCCGGAAAGGTGGGACAGGTGTGCCCAGGTGAGCTCAGGTGTGCCCAGGTGCACTCAGGGGTGCCCCAGGTGAGCTCAGGTGTGGCCAGGTAAGCTCAGGTGAACCCCAAGTGTGCCCAGCTGTGCCCCAGGTGTTCCTAGGTGTGCCCAGGTGTGCTCTGTGGATCTCAGGTGAACCCCAAGTGTGCTCAGGTAAGCTCAGGTGTGCCCTAGATGTACCCCAGGTGTGACCAGGTGTCCCCCAGGTGCAATCAGGTAAAGTCCAGGTGAGCTCAAGTGTGCCCCAGCTGTGCCCAGGTGAGCTCAGGTGTGCCCCAGATGTGCTCAAGTGTGCCCAGGTAAGCTCAGGTGTGTTTAGGTGAGGCCAGGTGAGCTTAGGTGTGCCCCAGTTGAGCCCAGGTAAGCTCAGGTGTGCCCCAGGTGTGCTCAGGTGTGCCCAGGTTAGCTCAAGTGAACCCCAGGTGTACTCAGGTAAGCTCAGGTGTGCCCCAGGTGTGATCATGTGTGCTCAGGTGAGCTGTCCCCATCCCATCATCCAAGGGGGAAACCCCCAGGCCCTGGGCAGACCCCGCCCCATCCAGGTGTGCACCTGGCCAGTCCCAGGTGCACCTGGAACACCCCAAAATCCACACGAGTCCATCCTGGGCTCAGGTGAGACCTCACAGTTCTGGGGGCACACCTGGCCACAGGTGAACCCTGGGGGGGGTCCCCCACTTCCTCTTCTGCTGTTGGTGACGTCACAGCTCAGGTGTGGCCATGCTGGGGCCCCTCACCTGGGGCTCAGGTGTCGCTGTCCAGGTGCTGCAAATTTTTGGTTCCACACCTGGCTGAGTCTCCTCACCTGTAGCTCAGGTGCTGCAGATTTTGGGGTTCACACCTGTTCAGGGGCCTCTCACCTGTAGCTCAGGTGCTGCAGATTTTGGAGTCCACACCTGGCCAGGACCAGGTACACCTGTAGCTCAGCTCAGGTGTGGCCATGCTGGGGCCCCTCACCTGTAGCTCAGGTGTTTCTGTCCAAGTGCTGCAGATTTTGGGGTTCACACCTGTCCTAGGGCCTCTCACCTGTAGCTCAGGTGTCACTGTCCAGGTGCTGCAGAATTCGGGGTCCACACCTGGCTGAGGTGTCCTCACCTGGGCGTGTTCAGGTGCTGAAGATTTTTGGGGTCCACACCTGTCCGGGCTCACAGGTACCAAGTCCTTCCACCTGGGGCTCCATCCACAGGGCTCAGGTGTTGCTGCTGCATCTTTTGAGGCCCCACACCTGTCCAGGTGTGCAGTTCCAGGCCCACACCTGTCCAGGCATGCAGTTCCAGGCCTGCACCTGTCCAGGTGTGCAGATTCAGGGTCCCCACACCTGGGGCTCATCCATGGGGCTCAGGTGTTGCAGTTCAGGTGTTGCTGCTGCAGTTTTGGGGTCCACACCTGTCCTGGAGCACAGGTACTGAGTCCTTCCACCTGGGGCTCAGGTGTTGCAGCCCAGGTGTTCCTGCTGCAGATTTTTGGGGTCCACAGGAGATTTTTGGGGTCCACACCTGTCCAGACTCACAGGTACCGAGTTCTTCCACCTGGGGCTTCATCCACAGGGCTCAGGTGCTGCTGCTGCACCTTTTGAGGCCCCACACTTGCCCAGGTGTGCAGTTCCAGGCCCACACCTGTCCTGGGGTGCGGATTCTGCATCCCCACACCTGGAGCTTCCTCCATGGGGCTCAGGTAAAGATGCTGCACCTTTTGAGGCCCCACACCTGTCCAGGTGTGCAGATTCAGGGTCCCCACACCTGGGGCTCATCCATGGGGCTCAGGTAAAGCAGTTCAGGTGTTGCTGCTGCAGTTTTGAGGTCTGCACCTGTCCTGGATCACAGGTATCAAGTTCTTCCACCTGGGGCTTTATCCACAGGGCTCAGGTGTTGCTGCTGCACCTTCTTTGACCCCACACCTGTCCCGCCCGCGCTCACCTGCGGCTCAGGTGTCGCGGTGCACGCGCTGGTGCTGCAGCAGGTTGGAGGGGTGCGCGAAGCCCTTGGCGCACACCCCGCACTTGTAGGGCGTCTCACCTGTGTGCACCTTCTCGTGCACGGCCAGGTACGCCAGGTCCTTGAAGAACTTGTGGCAGTGGCTGCACTGGTGCGGCCTCACCTGGCTGTGCACGCGCCGGTGCTGCAGCAGCAGCGAGGGCCGGGCGAAGGCCTTGCCGCATGCCTCGCACCTGTAGGGCCGCTCACCTGTGTGCGCCCGCTGGTGGATGGCCAGGTAGGACGACTGCTTGAAGGCCTTGCCGCAGGTGCGGCAGGCGAAGGGGCGCTCACCTGTGTGCACGCGCTCGTGCGAGGCCAGCGCGTTGCTCTGCTTGAAGGCCTTGCCGCAGAGGGCGCACCTGAAGGGCCGGTCACCTGTGTGCACGCGCTCGTGCACCTTGAGGGAGTGGCCGTAGGTGAAGCGCTTGCCGCAGACGCCGCAGGTGTGCGGCTTGTCCTGGCAGCGCTGCCGCCGGTGCAGCAGCAGCGCGTTGGCCGCCGGGAAATCCTTGCCGCACTCGCCGCACCTGAAGGGCTTCTCGGCCGCCAGGTGAGTCAGGGCGTGGCGCTGCCGCTCGTAAGGGGTTTTGAACCCCTTGGCGCACCTGGGGCAGGTGAAGGGCCGCTCGCCGCTGTGGATGCGCCGGTGCTCCTGCAGGTTGGAGGAGCGCTTGAAGCGCTTCCCGCACAGGTCGCACCTGTGCGGCCGCTCCTCCGTGTGCACCAGGGCGTGGCTCTTGAAGTCCGAGTGGCGCTTGAAGGTGGCCTGGCACAGGTGACAGGTGTAGGGCCGCGCCTCGGTGTGCACCACCTCGTGGCTCAGCAGCTCCCAGGCCCGCTTGAAGCCCTTGTGGCACACGGGGCACTGGAAGGGCTTCTCGGCCACGATCACCTGCCGGATCTCCAGGTGAGCCGGCGCCTCCGCAGGTGTTGCCGGGTTCTGCTCACCTGGCGCACCTGTGGAGCCCAGCACCAGCTTGGCCGTGGAGTAAACGCCGCGCTCGTCGATGAGCTGCACGAAGGCCCCGGCCTCACCTGGCTCAGGTGAGGTGGTCTCCGGTTCTGGGGAGTCCCACAGGTGCAGGTGGGAGGGGCCTGGTTCTTCCGGGGGTGGGCGTGGCCGCAGGTAAAGGCGGGGCCGGCGCGGCGCAGGTGGGAGCAGGTGGGAGGTGGAGGGTTCACCTGGTTCCTCCTGCTGCTCTTCCTCACCTGGGTCTTCATCATCATCACCTGGGTCTTCCTCCTCACCTGCATCTTCATCACCTGGATCTTCCACACCTGGGTCTTCAACATCATCACCTGGATCTTCCTCACCTGGGTCCTCCTCATCACCTGGGACTTCCTCACCTGCATCTTCATCCTCACCTGGCTCTTCATCCTCACCTGGGTCTTCTCCTTCACCTGGATCCTCCTCACCTGGCCCTTCCTCCTCCTCACCTGGCTCTTCCTCTTCACCTGGTTGTTCACCTGTTCCTTCCTCACCTGTCCCTTCCTCCTCCTCCTCCTCCTCCTCCTCGGACAGGTGAGGGATCCCCTGCGAAAAGGGGGGGTCCTGCAGCTCCTCCATGGTCACACCTGGAACAGCGGGAATGGGGACAGGTGAGACAGGTGAGACAGGTGAGGGACAGGTGAGACAGGTGTGGGACAGGTGGGGACAGGTGGGACAGGTGAGACAGGTGGGGTAAATTAAATACACAATATGCCCCTTTTGGAAAATGCACACCACATTTCCAAAATTTAGTCGTAATGAAAACCAGAAGGCCATAGTCTGGCTGCTCTGGAGCTTGTGTGCACTGCAGAGAGGAGGAATAAGGTCCATTTCCTCTGTTTGTGTGTCTCTTGTGGATGAAATGATGTCTCTGCATAATGGTGGGGTCAAGAGGCTGCAGGATCCATGTCCTGAGATTCAGCCCTGCAAGCCTGGGACTGTGCAGGGTGTCTGCTCATGCTTCAGTTCTGATGGACATCAGGGCTGTGGGGGAGAAAAAACAGGGAAAAATCCACCCACTTTTGTATGAGCAAAATCAGATTCTAAAAGCCCAGGGTTGGAGAAGTAGGAAGTGTTTCTCTCACCTCACATGTATATGTGTGTCAGGATCCTCAGGAACACATTGTGGCACCAGAGCCAAGTGCTCCAGAGGCAATGGAGACAGTGCTGGCAGAGATGTGGGACAGTCTCACCACAGCTGAGCAGTGAGTGGGCTGCCAGGGAAGTTCAGGAGAGCCCTGGCACTGAGGGGAGTCATGGCACTGTGGGTTCCTCACCAACCTCCCAGCTCCCCAGGTGCCCAGGGATCCCTGAAGCCAGCAGCACTTCCATAGGCAGCTACAGGAATGTGGATCTCTCCTGCAGCACAACTCACCCATGAAACAGCAAGGAAGTGGCCATTATGTCTGCAGAAAATTGGAAAGGAATATAGCACACTCTTAGCTAATATACCTAAAAGTCTGCTGAAGGCATTGGAGGCAGCCAAATACTTTTCTCCATCTGTAAATACATATGATTTTCCTCTGTCTGTGCACAACACTGCTGGATAAGTACAGCCACACACTGCACCAAGATGTTCTTTCCAAACGGTAATCAAATTTGCCTTGTTTATATTCACATGCTTTTTGGATTTTTCTGAAAAAATCCATCTAAAAAGCTCCTTTTCAAAACTGCTCTTTTTGAAAGAAAAATGTTGAAATTAATGAAGGGACAGTCTGGGGGTTTGTAACCAAAGAATTGCAGAGAATAAGGGGTAGACTGAGACAAAAGTGTCCCAGGCAGGGATTGATGGGCTAGTAGCCAGGTGCCAGGCTGGCATTACTAAAAAGATACCAGGAGCTGGTGCTTGGGTGTCTCTCCAGGGTGTCTCACTCGGAGTCTGCCTGTGCAGAAATCCACCTCTTGCACCTGCAGTGAACTGACAGCACGACTGCAAGGAAAAGGAAGAGTGGCTGAGCCAGAAATAAACATTGCTGCCTCTCAGGGAGACCCACAGCCCTTTTAGGCTGCAAGTAAAGAACATGACTGACAAGGGAAGAATCTCACGGTGAGGGAAGGATTTGTTGCCTCCTCTGTGTAACAAATGGAAAACTATAAGAAGCAGAGACACTGAATTATGTCTGCAATCTGCTTGGAGACATGGAACGTCAAAGGTAATGTGCAGTTGACAAGCAGAGCACAGGAAAAAGAAAACACTCTGTTGTGCTAAACACATTACACAGCTCTCTGAGGGTTTGCAGGAGAGAACACTGAAAACTCCAAAGTATGCCAGCATGAAGTGAGCAGGACTGAAGTTTATTTTTTAGGAAGTTCTTAAAATTCAAACGTAAGACTTTACAAAATAATAAGGGACAATTAAAAGACCACCAAAAGAAAGAAATAATTCCAAGATTTTTATCCATTTAATCAGAAAACAGAAATTAATGGTGTGACTGGTTCATCCAGATGTAAACTCCAGATCACATTGTTTAAATAATAGCTGTGGTTACTCTGCTAGCATAGAAATAGTTCTTACAAAATATTTTCTTCACAGATAAATAGAGCAATCCATACATTCACAGTCTATGAGGGGAATGAGAATTACATTGGAAGTACAAATAAACACATAACTTTGGTTTGGCACTATGTGCTGCTGAAATAGTCATGTTTGTGAGCACCAGAGATGGATCCAGATTCCAGTAATTTTTAATGCTACTTGAAGCTAAATGGCAAGGCAGATCTGATGGTGCTGTTCCCATCTATTTGCCTACTTGGAGCACAAGGGATCTATTGTTCAGCCACACTTCCTGCAGTGGTTTAGGACTAAAGCTCAGGTTGCTGTCAGGGTGGCTGTTTCAGGGAATCCATTGACGTGATTAAGGCATTACAATGGCAAAAGAGGAAAAGAGATTTTTATCTACCCATTATCTCCCCAGCTTTTTCTGCCAGGTAATGTTTTGTCTATGCCAGGTAACATTATATGTTTCTCTCTTTATAACTTTTTAATCACAGATATACCTGCCTTAAGGTGAGCATAAGGATAACATCTATATTTAGAGGGAGTTGGAATTCATTATATTTAAAAAGAAAACTTTGG
>JANZXQ010000070.1:68808-82432 GCA_027576755.1 Chamaetylas poliocephala
ACACAGAAATATAAATATAAAATGAAACTCTGTGGTTCCTACCGGCGTTGGTCTCGATGGTGTTGATGACCTCCTGGCACCGGTCCCCGCTGAAGCCGGGCAGGCACTGGCAGTGGCCGTTGGCCCAGGTGCCGCCGTTCTCGCAGGTGACTGGAAGGAAAAGGGCTGGAAAAGGAACAGGAAGGGACATGGAAAAGGGGCAGGGAGGGGCGGGCAGTACCTGGAGGGGTGGTGGTCCGAAGGGTGGTGCTGGTGGTCCGAAGGGTGGTGCTGGTGGTCCGAAGGGGGGTGGTTCTGCGGGTGGTGCTGGTGGTCCTAAGGGGAGTGGTCCGAGGTGGGTTGGTGGTGGTCTTAAGGGTGGTGGTGGTGGTGTTGGCTGCAGGTGTGCTGGTGGTGGTCCGAATTGTGGTGGTGGTCCTAAGGGTGGTGGTGTTGGCCACAGGTGTGGTGGTGGTGGTCCCAGGAATGGTGGTAGTGGTCACAGGGCTGGTGGTGGTCCTAAGGGCGGTTGTGTTGGTCACAGGTGTCGCAGTAGTGGTCCCAGGGGTTCCGATGGTGGTCACAGGAGTGGTCCTGGTGGCCACAGGTGTGGTGGTGGTCCCAGGAATGGTTGTGTTGGTCACAGGGCTGGTGGTCACAGGTGTGGTGGTGGTGGCCACAGAGGTGGTGGTGGTGGTCCTAAGGGTTGTGCTGGTGGTCACAGGCATGGTGGTGGTCCCAGGAGTGGTTGTGTTGGTCACAGAGGTGGTTGTGTTGGTCACAGAGGTGGTGGTGGTGACCACAGGGATTGTGGTGCTGGCCACAGGGGTGCTGGTGTTGGTCACAGGGGTGCTGGTGGTGGTCTCAGGTGTGGTGGTCCCAGGGGTTGCGATGGTGGTCACAGGTGTGGTGCTACTGGTCACAGGTGTGGTGGTGTTGGTCCCTGGGACGGTGCTGGTGGTCCCAGGTGTGGTGCTGGTGGTCACAGGGCTGGTGATGGTGGTCATAGGGGGGCTGGTGTTGGTCACAGGGGTGGTGGTCACAGGAGTGATTGTGGCGGTCGCAGGGCTGGTGGTGGTCCTAAGGGTGGTTGTGTTGGTCACAGGTGTCGCAGTAGTGGTCCCAGGGGTTGTGATGGTGGCCACAGGTGTGGTGCTGGTGGCCACAGGTGTGGTGGTGGTCCCAGGAATGGTTGTATTGGTCACAGAGGTGGTGGTGTTGGTCACAGAGGTGGTGGTCACAGGTGTGGTGCTGGTGGTCCCAGGTGAGGTGGAGGTGGTCCCAACACTGGTTGTGTTGGTCCCAGGGATGGTGCTGGTGGTCACAGGTGTGATGCTGGTGGCCACAGGCGTGGTGGTGGTCCCAGGAATGGTTGTGTTGGTCACAGAGGTGGTGGTGGTGGCCACAGGGGTGCTGGTGGTGGTCCCAGGAGTGATGTTGGTCACAGGGATGGTGGTGCTGGCCACAGGGGTGCTGGTGGTGGTCTCAGGCGTGGTGGTCCCAGGGGTTGTGATGGTGGTCACAGGTGTGGTGCTACTGGTCACAGGTGTGGTGGTGGCCATGGGTGTGGTGGTGTTGGTCCCAGGTGTGGTTGTGTTGGTCACAGGGCTGGTGGTGGTCCCAAGATTGGTGGTGTTGATCACAGGAGTGGTGATGGTGGTCCCAGGTGAGGTGGAGGTGGTCCCAGCACTGGCTGTGGTGGTCCCAGGGGTGGTCGTGGTTCCGAGGTTCATGGTGGTGGCCCCAGGGATGGTGCTGTTGGTCCCAGGTGTGGTGGTGTTGGTCACAGGGGTGGAGGTGGTCCCAGGGCCAGTGGTGGTCCCAGCACTGGCTGTGGTGGTCCCAGGACTAATGGTAGTCCCAGGGGCGGTCGTGGTTCCAAGGTTCATGGTGGTGGCCACAGGTGTGGTGGTGGTCCCAGGAATGGTTGTGTTGGTCACAGACGTGGTGGTATTGGTCACAGGGCTGGTGGTCACAGGGGTGCTGGTGGTGGTCTCAGGTGTGGTGGTCCCAGGGGTTGTGATGGTGGTCACAGGTGTGGTTCTACTGGTCACAGGTGTGGTGGTGGCCACAGGTGTAGTTGTATTGGTCCCTGGGACAGTGCTGGTGGTCCCAGGAGTGGTTGTGTTGATCACAGGGCTGGTGGTGTTGGTCACAGGAGTGGTGCTGGTGGTCCCAGCACTGGCTGTGGTGGTCCCAAGGTTGGTGGTGTTGGTCACAGGTGTGGTGATGGTGGTCCCAGGTGAGGTAGAGGTGGTCCCAGCACTGGCTGTAGTGGTCCCAGGGCCAGTGGTGGTTCCAGGGTTCATGGTGGTGGTCACAGGGCTGGTGGTCACAGGGGTGCTGGTGGTGGTCTCAGGTGTGGTGGTCCCAGGGGTTGCGATGGTGGTCACAGGTGTGGTGCTACTGGTCACAGGTGTGGTGGTGGCCACAGGTGTAGTTGTGTTGGTCCCTGGGATGGTGCTGGTGGTCCCAGGAGTGGTTGTGTTTGTCACAGGGCTGGTGGTGGTCCCAGGGCTTGTAGTGGTAGTCACAGGGCTGGTGATGTTGGCCACAGGAGTGGTGCTGGTGGTCCCAGCACTGGCTGTGGTGGTCCCAGGGATGGTGGTGTTGGTCACAGGTGTGGTGATGGTGGGCACAGATGTGATGGTCCCAGGTGAGATAGAGGTGGTCCCAGCACTGGCTGTGGTGGTCCCGGGGCCAGTGGTGGTCCCAGGGGTGGTCGTGGTTCCAAGGTTCATGGTGGTGGCCCCAGGGCTGGTGCTGTTGCTCCCAGGTGTGGTTGTGTTGGTCACAGGGCTGGTGGTGGTGACCATAGGGGTGGTGGAGATGGTCCCAGGTGAGGTAGAGGTGGTCCCAGCACTGCCTGTGGTGGTCCCAGGGCCAGTGGTGGTCCCAGGGGTGGTTGTGGTTCCAGGGTTCATGGTGGTGGTCACAGGGCTGGTGGTCGCCCCAAGGTTGGTGGTGTTGGTCACAGGAGTGGTGATGGTGGTCCCAGGGGAGCTGGTGGTTCCAGGGTTCATGGTGGTGGCCCCAGGTGTGGTGCTGGTGGTCACAGGTGTGGTGTTGGTGGTGCCAGGGGTTGTGGTGGTGGTCCCAGGTGAGGTAGAGGTGGTCCCAGCACTGGCTGTGCTGGTCCCAGAGCTGCTTGTGGTGGCCTCACTGATTGTGACCATCTCAGCTGGGATGGTGGTGGTCCCAGGGATGGCGGTGGTGGCCCCAGGTGTGGTTGTGGTGGCCTCAGGTGTGGTGGTGCTCTCAGGGAAGGTGGTGTTTGTGTCAGGGACTGTGGTGGTGCCAGGGGCTGTGTTTGTCTCAGGTGTGGTGATCTCAGGGGTCCCAGGAATGGTGCTGGTGGTCACAGGGCTGGTGGTGGTCCTAAGGGTGGTTGTGTTAGTCACAGGTGTCGCGGTAGTGGTCCCAGGGGTTGTGATGGTCATCACAGATGTGGTGCTGGTGGCCACAGGTGTGGTGGTGGTGGTCACAGGAGTGATGTTGGTCACAGGGATGGTGCTGGTGGTCACAGGGATTGTGGTGCTGGCCACAGGGGTGCTGGTGGTGGTCTCAGGTGTGGTGGTCCCAGGGGTTGCGACGGTGGTCACAGGTGTGGTGCTACTGGTCACAGGTGTGGTGCTACTGGTCACAGGTGTGGTGGTGGCCACGGGTGTGGTGTTGGTCGCAGGTGTGGTGCTGGTGGTCACAGGGCTGGTGGTCACAGGTGTGGTGGTGTTGGTCACAGGGGTTGTGGGTGTCCCGAGGATGGTGGTGGTGGTCACAGGAGTGGTTGTGGTGGTCACAGGTGTGGTGCTACTGGTCACAGGTGTGTTGGTGGCCACGGGTGTGGTGGTGGTCACAGGAATGGTTGTGTTGGTCACAGGGGTGGTTGTGTTGGTCCCAGGAGTGATGTTGGTCACAGGGATGGTGCTGGTGGTCACAGGGATTGTGGTGCTGGCCACAGGGATGCTGGTGGTTGTCACAGGGGTGCTGGTGGTGGTCTCAGGTGTGGTGGTCCCAGGAGTTGCGATGGTGGCCACAGGTGTGGTGGTGTTGGTCCCTGGGATGGTGCTGGTGGTCCCAGGTGTGGTTGTGTTGGTCACAGGTGTGGTGCTGGTGGTCACAGATGAGGTGGAGGTGGTCCCAGGGGTGGTTGTGGTGGTCCCAGGGCCAGTGGTGGTCACAGGAGTGGTGGCGTTGGCCACAGGTGTGATGATGGTGGTCCCAGGGGTGACTGTGTTGGTCACAGGTATTGTGGTGGTGGTCCCAAGGTTGGTGCTGGTGGTCACAGGTGTGGTGGTGGTGGCCATAGGGGTGGTGATGGCGGTCCCAGGTGAGGTAGAGGTGGTCCCAGCATTGCCTGTGGTGGTCCCAGGGCCAGTGGTGGTCCCAGGGCCAGCGGTGGTGATCTCTGGCAGGCTGCTGGTGCTGCCGGGGTTGGTGGCAGTTTCCGGGGTGCTGGTGGCCCCAGGGCCAGTGATCGTCTCAGGGCCAGTGGTTGTCACTGAGGTGGTGCTGGTGGTCCCAGGGATGGTGCTGGTGATCCCAGGACTGGCGGTGGTCCCAGGGGCTGTGGGGGTGGTCTCAGGCACTGTGGTGGTCCCTGGGATGGTGCTGGTGGTCCCAGGTGTGGTGGTGGTCACAGGGCCAGTGGTGGTCTCAGGTCCAGAGGTGCTGGTGGTCCCAGCACTGGCTGTGGTGGTCTCAGGGCTGGTGGTGGTGGTCCCAGGGATTGTCCCAGGGCCAATGGTAGTCCCAGGGGTGGTCGTGGTTGCAGGGTTCACGGTGGTGGTCCCAGGTGTGGTGGTGTCGGTCACAGGTGTGGTGGAGGTGGTCCCAGGACTGGCTGTGGTGGTCCAAGGGCCAGTGGTGGTCCCAGGGGTGGTTGTGGTGGTGCCAGGGGTGGTTGTGGTTCCGAGGTTCATGGCGGTGGTCACAGGGCTGGTGGTGGACCGAAGGTTGGTGGTGGTGGTCACAGGTGAGGTGCTGGTGGTCCCAGCACTGGTTGTGGTGGTCCCAGGGATGGTGGTGTTGGTCACAGTTGTGGTGCTGGTGGTCACAGGGGTGCTGGTGGTGGTCTCAGGTGTGGTGGTCCCAGGACTTGCGATGGTGGTCACAGGTGTGGTGCTACTGGTCACAGGTGTGCTGGTGGCCACGGGTGTGGTGGTGTTAGTCCCTGGGACGGTGCTGGTGGTCCCAGGTGTGGTGGTGGTCACAGGGGAGCTGGTGGTGGTCCCAAGGCTGGTGGTGTTGGTCACAGGAGTGGTGATGGTGGTCCCAGGGCCAGTGGTGGTCTCAGGGCCAGTGGTGGTGGTCCCAGGGGAGGTGGTGGTGGTCCCAGCACTGTCTGTGGTGGTCTCAGCACTGGTTGTGTTGGTCCCAGGGATGGTGGTGTTGGTCACAGTTGTGGTGCTGGTGGCCACAGGGATGGTGGTGGTGGCCACAGGGGTGATGTTGGTCACAGGGATGGTGCTGGTGGTCCCAGGTGTGGTTGTGTTGGTCACTGGGCTGGTGGTGCTCCCAAGGTTGGTGGTGGTGGTCCCAGGTGAGGTGAAGATGGTCCCAGCACTGGCTGTGGTGGTCTCAGGGGAGGTGGTGGTGGTCCCAGTGATTGTCCCAGGGCCAGTGGTAGTCCCAGGGGTGGTCGTGGTTCCGAGGTTCATGGTGGTGGCCCCTGGTGTGGTGGTGTTGGTCACAGGTGTGGTGGTCCCAGGGATGGTTGTGGTGGTCCCAGCACTGGCTGTGGTGGTCCCAGGGCCAGTGGTGGCCCCAGGGCTGGTGGTGGTGGCCCTAAGTGTTGTGGTGCTCTCAGGGAAGGTGGTGTTTGTGTCCGGGACTGTGCTGGTCCCAAGAGTTATGGTGGCCGCAGAGCTGGAGGTGGTGGCCTCAGTGATTGTGACCATCTCAGCTGGGATGGTGGTGGCCCCAGGGAATGTCGTGGTGGCCCCAGGTGCCGTGGTGGTCTCAGGGAAGGTGGTGTTTGTGCCAGGGACTGTGGTGGTTCCAGGGAACGTTGCTGTCCCAGGTGTGCTGTGTGTCCCAGGTGCGTTGGTTGTGGTTCCAGGGAAGGCTGTGCTGCTCTCAGGGATTGTGGTGGTCCCAGGGATGGCCGTGGTGGTCCCAGGGTTTGTAGAGGTGGCCCCAGGACTGGTGGGGGTGGTTCCTGGGATTGTGCTGGTCCCCAGGGTCGTGGTGGTGGCCCCAGGTGTGGTGCTGGTCCCAAGGCTGGTGCTGGTCCCAGGTGTCACGGTTGTTTTAGGGGTTGTGCTGATCCCTGGGGCTGCGGTGGTCACCGGGGTTGTGGTGGCCCAAGGTGAGGTTGGGGTGGCCCCAGCACTGCTGCTGATCTCAGGACTGGTGGTCCCAGGGAATGCCGTGGTGGTCCCAGGGAGCGTTGCTGTCTCAGGTGTGCTGTTTGTCCCAGGTGTTGAGGTGGTCCCAGAGCGGGTGGTGGTCTCAGGGCTGGTGAATTCAGGGACTGTGGTGGTGCCAGGGGTGGCAGGAATGCTCTCAGGACTGGTGCTGGTCCCAGGGATGGCTGTGCTTGTCCTGACGGTTAAGGTGGACCCAGGACTGGTTGTGGTGGCCTCAGTGATTGTGACCATCTCAGCTGGGATGGTGGTGGCCCCAGGGAATGTCGTAGTGGCCCCAGGCATGGCTGTGGTGGCCCCAGGGATGGCTGAGGTGGTCCCAGGGATGGTTGAGGTGGTCCCAGGCATGGCTGTGGTGGTCCCAAGGATGGCTGTGGTGGTCCCAGGCATTGTGGCTGTCACAGGTGTGGTGATCTCAGGGGTCCCAGAGAAGGTGCTGGTGGTCCCAGGACTGGTGCTGGCCCCAGGGAAGGTGCTGCTGATCTCAGGGATGGTGGTCCCCGGGAATGTCGTGGTGGTCCCAGGGAATGTTGCTGTCCCAGGTGTGCTGTGTGTCCCAGGTGTGCTGTGTGTCTCAGGTGTGCTGTGTGTCCCAGGTGCTGTGGTTGAGGTTCCAGGCAAGGCTGTGCTGCTCTCAGGGATTGTGCTGGTCCCAGAGACGGTGCTGGTGGTCTCAGGACTGGTGATTTCAGGGAATGCTGTGCTGGTCCCATAGGGGGTGGTGGTCTCAGGGGTTGAGATGGTGGTCACAGGGGTGGTGCTACTGGTCCCAGGGATGATGCTGGTGGACCCAGGGAGTGTTCTTTCAGGGATGGTCGTGGTGGTGCCAGGGGTCCTGGTGGTCTCAGGGAATATCGTGGTGGTCTCAGGGAACGTTGCAGTCTCAGGTGTGCTGTTTGTCCCAGGTGTTGCGGTGGTCTCAGGGAAGGTATTGGTGGTCCCAGGGTTTGTGCTGGTCCAAGGTGAGGCAGGAGTGCTCCCAGCACCAGGGCCAGTCCCAGGGATGGCTGTGCTGGTCCCGAGGGTTATGGTGGCCCCAGAGCTGGTTGTGGTGGCCCCAGTGATTGTGACCATCTCAGCTGGGATGGTGGTGGTGGTCCCAGGGATGGCTGAGGTGGTCCCAGGGATGGCTGAGGTCGTCCCACGTGTTGTGGCTGTCACAGGTGTGGTGATCTCAGGAGTCCCAGAGAAGGTGCTGGTGGTCCCAGAGAGGGTGGTGGTCTCAGGGAATGCCGTGGTGGTCCCAGGGAGCGTTGTTGTCCCAGGTGTGCTGTTTGTCCCAGAGCGGGTGGTGGTCTCAGCACTGGTGAATTCAGGGACTGTGGTGGTGCCAGGGGTGGTAGGAATGCTCTCAGGACTGGTGCTGGTCCCAGGGATGGCTGTGCTGGTCCCGAGGGTTATGGTGGTCCCCGGACTGGTGGTGGTGGCCTCAGTGATTGTGACCATCTCAGCTGGGATGGTGGTGGTCCCAGGGAATGTCGTGGTGGCCCCAGGGATGGCTGTGGTGGTCGCAGGGATGGCTGAGGTGGTCCCAGGTGTTGTGTTTGTCACAGGTGTGGTGATCTCAGGGGTCCCAGAGAAGGTGCTGGTGGTCCCAGAGAGCGTGGTGGTCTCAGGACTCGTGCTGGCCCCAGGGAAGGTGGGGATGGTCTCAGGGCTGGTGGTCCCAGGGAATATCGTGGTGGTCCCAGGGAGCGTTGTTGTCTCAGGTGTGCTGTTTGTCCCAGGTGTTGAGGTGGTCCCAGAGCGGGTGGTGGTCTCAGCACCGGTGAATTCAGGGATTGTGGTTGTGCCAGGGGTTGTAGGAATGCTCTCAGTGCTGGTGGTGGTCTCAGGGACCGTGGTGGTCCCAGTGATTGTGGTGCTGATCTCAGGACTGGTGATTTCAGAGAATGTTGTGGTGGTGTCAGGGAACGTTGTTGTCTTGAGGGTGTTGGCTGTGTCAGGGATTGTGGTGGTCCCAGGGGTCGTGGTGGTTCCAGGGAAGATTGTTGTCCCCAGTGTTGTGGTGGTTTTGGGGAGAGTTGAGGTGATGCCAGGGGTTGTGATGGTCTCAGGAACTGTGCTGGTCCCAGGGATTGTGGTGGTAGTCTCAGGGAATATTGTTGTCTCAGAGCTGGTGTGTGTCCCAGGTGTTGTTGTGGTCCCGTAGGGGGTGCTGGTGAATTCAGGGATGGTCGAGGTTGTGCCAGGGGTTGTAAAAATGGTCTCAGTACCGGTGCTGGTGGCGCCAGGGGTGGTGGAAATGCTCCCAGGGATGGTGGCTGTGATCTCAGGGATGGTGGTCCCAGGGAAGATTGTTGTCCCAGGTGTTGTGGTGGTGCCAGGGATGGCCGTGGTGGTGCCAGGGTTCATAGAGGCGGCCCCAGCACTGGTGGGGGTGGTCTCTGGGATTGTGCTGGTCCCAGGAGTTGTGGTGGTGGTCCCAGGGACTGTGGTGGCAGTCTCAGGACTGGTGGTGAATTCAGGACTGGTGATTTCAGGCAATGTTGTCGTGGTCTCAGAGAACGTTGTAGTCCCAGTGCTGGTGCTGGTACCAGGTGAGGCAGGAGTGCTCCCAGCACCAGGGCTAGTCCCAGGGATGGCTGTGCTGGTCCCAGAGCTCATGGTGGTCCCAGGACTGGTTGTGGTGGCCTCAGTGATTGTGACCATCTCAGCTGGGATGGTGGAAGTCCCAGGGATGGTGGTGGAGGTCCCAGAGACTGTCGTGGTTTCAGGAGTTGTAGAAACGGTCTCAGGACTGGAGGCGGTCCCTGGGATGGTGCTGGTGGCCCCAGGGATGGCAGCGGTTGTCCCAGGGATGGATGTAGTGGTCCCAGGGGTTGTGTTTGTCACAGGTGTGGTGATCTCAGGGGTCCCAGGGAAGCTGCTGGTGGTCCCAGAGAGGGTGGTGGTCTCAGGACTCGAGCTGGCCCCAGGGAAGGTGGCGATGGTCTCAGGGCTGGTGGTCCCAGGGAATGTTGTGGTGGTCCCAGGGAACGTTGTTTTCTCAGGTATGGTGTTTGTCCCAGGTGTTGAGGTGGTCCCAGACCGGGTGGTGGTCTCAGCTCCGGTGAATTCAGGGATTGTGCTGGTGCCAGGGGTGGTAGGAATGGTCTCAGTGCTGGTGGTGGTCTCAGGGATGGTGCTGGTGGTCTCAGGCAGTGCTGTTTCAGGGATGGCTGTGGGGGTCTCAGGATTTGTGGTGGTCCCTGGGAAGGTGGAGCTGGTCCCATAGGGGGTGGAGGTCTCAGGACTGGTGCTCCAAGAGGATGTTGAGGGAGTTCCAGGGGTTGTAGAAATGCTCTCAGGGATGGTGGAGGTCCCAGGGCTGGGGGTTGTGATCTCAGCACTGGTGGTCCCAGGGAACGTTGCTGTCCCAGGTGTGCTGTCTGTCCCAGGTACTGTGGTTGAGGTTCCAGGAAAGGCTGTGCTGGTCTCAGGGATGGTGCTGGACAGGGATTGGGTCTCAGGGATTGTGGTGGTGCCAGGGGTGGTGGAAATGCTCCCAGGGATGGTGGCTGTGATGTCAGGGATGGTGGTCCCAGGGGCCATGGTGGTCTCAGGGAAGATTGAGGTCCCAGGGAATGTCGTGGTGGTCTCAGGGAAGATTGTGGTCCTCGGTGTTGTGGTGGTTTTGGGGAGGGTTGAGGTGATGCCAGGGGTTGTGATGGTCTCAGGAACTGTGCTGGTCCCAGGGATTGTGGTGGTAGTCTCAGGGAATATTGTTGTCTCAGAGCTGGTGTGTGTCCCAGGTGTTGTTGTGGTCCCGTAGGGGGTGCTGGTGAATTCAGGGATGGTCGAGGTTGTGCCAGGGGTTGTAAAAATGGTCTCAGTACCGGTGCTGGTGGCGCCAGGGGTGGTGGAAATGCTCCCAGGGATGGTGGCTGTGATCTCAGGGATGGTGGTCCCAGGGAAGATTGTTGTCCCAGGTGTTGTGGTGGTGCCAGGGATGGCCGTGGTGGTGCCAGGGTTCATAGAGGCGGCCCCAGCACTGGTGGGGGTGGTCTCTGGGATTGTGCTGGTCCCAGGGGTCGTGGTGGTGGTCCCAGGGACTGTGGTGGCAGTCTCAGGACTGGTGGTGAATTCAGGACTGGTGATTTCAGGCAATGCTGTCGTGGTCTCAGAGAACGTTGTAGTCCCAGGGCTGGTGTTTGTCCCAGGTGATCTGGTTGCAGTTCCAGAGAAGGCTGTGGTGGTGATGCCAATGGTGGTAGAAATGGTCTCAGTGCTGCTGGTGGTCCTGTACGGGCTGGTGGTCTCAGGGAGTGTTGTGTCAGAGATGGTTGTGGTGGCCCCAGGTGTCGTGGTGCTCTCAGGGAAGGTGGTGTTTGTGTCAGGGACTGTGGTGGTGCCAGGGGTTGTGTTTGTCTCAGGTGTGGTGATCTCAGGGGTCCCAGGGAAGGTGCTGGTGGTCCCTGAGAGGGTGGTGGTCTCAGGACTCGTGCTGGCCCCAGGGAAGGTGCTGCTGGTCTCAGGGATGGTGCTGGTGGTCTCAGGGACTGTGGTGCTCCCAGTGATTGTGGTGGTGCTCTCAGGACTGGTGGTCCCAGGGAACGTTGTTGTCTCGAGGGTGTTTGTCCCAGATGTGGAGGTGGTGGTCCCAGGGAAGGTGGAGCTGGTCCCAGAGGGGGTGGTCGTGTCAGCACTGGTGAATTCAGGGATGGTCGTGGTGATGCCAGGGGTTGTGTTTGTCTCAGGGAAGGTGGGGGTGGTGTCTGGGTTTGTGCTGGTTTCAGGGGTGGTAGGAATGGTCTCAGGACTGGAGGTGGTCCCTGGGATGGTGCTGGTGGGCTCAGGGAATATTGTTGTCCCAGGGAAGCTGGTGGTGGTCCCAGGGGTTGAGGAGGTTTCAGGAGTTGTAGCAATGGTCTCAGGACTGGTGTTTGTCCCAGGGATGGTGGTGCTGATCTCAGGGATGGTGGTCCCAGGGCTTGTGCTGGTCCCTGGGGTTGTGCTGGTCCCAGGACTGGTTGTGGTGGCCTCAGTGATTGTGACCCTCTCAGATGGGATGGTTGTGGTGGCCCCAGGGATGGCTGTGGTGGTCCCAGGGATGGTTGTTTCAGGGATTGTTGTGGGGGTCTCATTGAACATTGTGGTGGTCTCAGGAAAGATTGTTGTCCCAGGTGCTGTGGTGGTGGTCCCAGGGAAGGTGGTGGTCCCAGAGGCGGTGGTGGTCTCAGGACTGGTGAATTCAGGGATGGTGGTGGTTATGACAGGGGTTGTAGGAATGCTCTCAGGACTGGAGGTGGTCCCAGGGCTGGTGCTGGTGTTCTCAGGGAGTGTTGTTTCATTTATGGTCGTGGCGGTGTCAGGGTTTGCAGTGGTTTCAGGCACGCTGCTCCCAGGGAACGTTGTTGTTCCAGGTGTGCTGTTTGTCCCAGGTGCTGTGGTTGTGGTTCCAGTGAAGGCTGTGGTGCTCTCAGGGATGGTGTTGGTGGTCTCAGGGACTGTGGTGGGTCCAGGGCTGGTGGAAATTCTCTCAGGGACGGTGGTTGTGATCTCAGGGATGGTGGTCCCAAGGACTGTGGTGGTCTCAGGAAAGATTGATGTCCCAGGCGTTGTGGTGGTTTCAAGGATGGTCGTGGTGGTGCCAGGGGCTGAGGTTGTTTCTGGGATGGTGCTGGTGGTCCCAGTGATTGTGGAGCTGATCTCAGGACTGTTGATTTCAAGGAATGCCGTGGTGGTCCCAGGGAACGTTGTTGTCTCAAAGCTGGTGTTGGTTGTGTCAGGGACTGTGCTGGTCCCATAGGGGGTGGTGGTCTCGGGACCAGTTGTTGCAGGGATGGTCGTTGTCATGCCAGGGGTCATGGTTCCAGTGAAGGCTGTGGGGCTCTCAGAGAAGGTGTTGGTGGTCTCAGGGACTGTGCTGATGCCAGGGATTGTGCTGCTGATCTCAGGACTGGTGCCCTCAGGGAAGGTGTTGGTTGTGTCAGGGATGGTGGTCCCAGGGAATGTCGTGGTGGTCCCATGGGGGGTGCTGGTCTCAGCACTGGTGAATTCAGGGATGGTCGTGGTGCTGCCAGGGGCTGAGGTTGTTTCTGGGACTATGCTGGTGGTCCCAGTGATTGCGGTGCTGATCTCAGGACTGTTGATTTCAGGGAATGCCGTGGTGGTCCCAGGCTCAAGGCTGGTGGTGGTTGTGTCAGGGACTGTGCTGGTCCCATAGGGGGTGGTGGTCTCAGCACTGGTGAATTCAGGGACGGTTGTTGTCGTGCCAGGGGCTGTGTTTGTCCCAGGGTAGGTGGGGGCTGTGTCAGGGACTGTGCTGGTTTCAGGGGTGGTGGAAATGCTCTCAGGAGCGGTTGTGGTGCCAGGGTTGTTGCTTCTGCTCTCGGGGATGCTGCTGGTGGTCTCAGGGACTGTGGTGGTGCCAGGGGTGGTGTTGGTGGTCCCGTTGTCATTTTCGGTCGCCACAGGCTCTGTTCTATTTCCTGCCCTTTCTCCTGCACTTTTTAACTCTTCTCTCTCCACGCGGCCCCCCCTCCCCTCCCCAGCCCCATCCTCTCCCTCCGCCCATAATTTTGGGGTCCCCACGCTCGGGGGTCCCGTTTTTGGGGGTCCCCCGGTGCCTCCCGCTGTCTCGGGGCGAGCTCGCCGCGTCCCCAACTCGCCGCTCCCGCTGTCCAGGCGGATTCTCGGATCCCGCTCCGCACCTGCGGGAAAGGTTTGGATCCAGCTCAGCTCACCTGGAGCGATTCTGGGGTCCCCGATTTTAGGGTCGCCTCCTCGATTTTGGGGTCGCCTCCTCGATTTTGGGGTCGCCTCCTCCCCGGGGTGACCCCAATTATCCCCCCGCTGCCGCTCCCACCCCCCGAATTTCCCGAATTTCCCGAATTTCCCGAATTTCCCGAATTTCCCCGCGTGCCGCAGGTGCCGCTATCAATCCCTGCTCGCCCTTATCGCCCCCAGGTAGCCCGTTATCAGTTCCAGGTAGCCCGTTATCAGTTCCAGGTAGCCCATAATCATCTCTTATCTCTGCCCTTATCAGCCCCGCTCTCGTTTCTTGCTCCTCGCCCGGACTTGGCCCCCGCTCGCCTTTGCCCCTTCTTTTCCCGCAGTTCCCGGTTTCGTTTCCCGCACGGAATTCCCGGGACTCGCCCCCGTGGCTCACGTGCCCAGGTGAGCCCGCGCCCAGGTAAATGCCCAGGTGGGCGCTCAGGTGAGTGCTCAGGGCACCTGCCCGAGCTGCCTTGGGGACGTTTTGTCCTCGCTCCAAATCGAGCTTTGCCCCTTCCCCTCATAAAAAAAAATAAAATATTCCTTCTGGGAAATCTCTTTGGGAAAAAAAAAAACCAAAA
>JANZXQ010000074.1:0-12059 GCA_027576755.1 Chamaetylas poliocephala
GGCGCTGCTGAAATCCTTGCAGGGGCAGCAACTTGATGGTACTTTGAAGTTGATTAACTGCAGAGCAGCTGTGAGAGAGATGTCTTGCCGCCAAGCCAGCAGCTGTGGCAAAATCGCTTTCCTGAGATGAACAAGGTTGTCATTATAGCCGAATTGTAATATTAATGCACTCCTCCCTCCCGAAGTTACTTGCCTCCAAGGTAGGACCACCTGTCACTGGGCACCAGCACTATACTTTTTTTTACTGTATCTTTAAAAGTGAAGTGAGGGGGGTTGACACCAATCAGTACCAAGTATAAGCATGACTAGAGTCACTCAAGCTTCACCTAAATGTAAAGAAATAGTATAAAATAAACCAAGAATGGAGAAAAAGTTTGGGAAGGCTCCATCATAACTGCTGGGATCAGTCAATGGTCTGAACCTGTCTTCTCTCCCATAGGAACACCTGCTGGGTTAGAAGTGCACTCTGCCTGCTGAATATTTTTATTGGGGACTACAGCTTGTCTGTATATTACTTTGAATAAGTTTTTGCAATCAAATAATATCACTGACAGATACCATTACCAACAATCCCTGAATCTTAACTGTTTCAAATTTATATTTATAAAGAGTATAAATTCTTTTGTTATACACAGTGATAATTTATTTCTATTCTTACTTTCACAATTTCCATTTATATACTGCTTCCTGTGTGTCTGGCTTCTCCCTAAAGCTCACTGGAAATTCATTTTAATCTTGAGAAACTTTAAGCCTTATCCAATTCTGTTTGATACAATTCTTCTTATTCATAACTACCTAGGGCAGAGTTCTCTTTTCTTTCAACGCTAATTATTTCCTTTGTTTAAGGATGTGCTTGAAATATGTGATTCCAGAGCCTTTATACTAAGACTATTCATTTTCTAGTTTTCACCCTTTGGTATTTGGTGATTTTCTTCATTCTTTTTCAATTGCTTTTTTACTAAAACTTAGTATAATCTCAGCAATTTCCTAAGGTTATCAAAAAAGGGCACTGAACTACACTCACAAAATTCAAAGGGCAATAAATTGCTTGCCACCAACTGTTGCTCACAGGACTTGTTTCTCAAGAGCTCTGTGTTAACTATTGCTATCTGTTGCTTCACTATAATGTTTGAGTATTTCTATTTCAAGCTGCTAGCAGGAGAATGTATTTTATTACAGTTATTGATTTTGGTTTGGCCTCTTTGATACCCAGCTCTAAAATTCTTATCCAGATGCGAATGTATTACTAACATCTTATTAGTGTTTTTATTTGAGGACAGTTTAAGCTTCAACTCTTTATCAAATCAATTTTCTGACATTTCATATTCAGAAATGTAATTTATTTAGGGTATTTGAATTTTTCCTGCATCTTGGTAATTTCCCATTATCTGCAAAAAAATCTGAATTTGCAGCATAATTAATTCTGAGATATTCATAGTGCTCTTTATGCCCATAATTCCAGCTCCATTCACAAAAGCTATTTGCATTCCTTTCCATTCTCAGTCATTCTTCTTCAGGCTATTCACCAGAGCCAGAAATGTTTTATTACATTGATATTTAGGGTTCTAAATTCTAAAATTCAGAATTCTAAAATTCTGATTCTAAAAAGCAAACTGGGAGTAACTTGGAGTAACTCTTCAGTTTCCCCAGCTTTCAGTTGGGGAAAAGGACATATGAAGGACACATTGCAGAGGTGGCAACTGACAGTCACAGGGTCTGAAACCTCGGAAAGTGCAATTTAGGTTCCTGGCAGCTAAAACAATTTCATTGCTAGTTATGCTGTAGTCCTTGTGCAGACTTTTAAATCTGTATGATTTACTGTCCTGTATGTTTCTAACTAAACTTGTTAGAAAGTTAAATTTAGGAAAGTTAAATTTTGGGTCCATTCACTACAAAATCTTGCAAAGCCTGAAGGATTGGAGTGGTGACTGCTCTCAGCAAAGGTTATTTATTAATATTATGTCAAATTTCCCTCAGCTGCGGGCAGGAAAGGCAAGAGTTTGGGTTAGGAATTCTGCAAGCAAGGCCTATGTTACTGTTATTTATTGTGTGTGTGTCAGTGAACCAGGGCTGGGGCAGGTACAGAGCTGGCACTGGAGCTGTTCCCTTTTGGAGCCATTTTAAAGGTCTGATTCTAGAACATTTTGAGGCTATTTCCAGTTCAGTTTGTAGCTGATCTCCCTCAAGTGCAAGCAGCCAGGTGAGGGCTCTTACCTGTCCAGCTCAATGCGTTCTGCTCGGCCAGGCTGCAGCTGTTGCTGGCAGACTGGCACTGGGGCAGCTTCTCCAGGGAACTGGAGATCACTAAGGACGGGTGGTGGTGGCAGCAGGTGTGTAGGGACCTGTGGACAGGCATCTGCGGTGTCCAAACAGAAAGTTTGTAACACCACACTAAATCTGACCTTCTATCATGCAGGAATTTCTTGGGATTTGTTGGGTTTTCTTAGGTCGCAAGTAATGCGAACGTAATGACAGGTCGAGGCAGGGGCATTAAAAATCCTGATGGTGCTGACTGACAGGTGGGGAGGAGCTAGCATCCCACCTGGAGCAGCATCCCACCTCTGCAGGCACTGCCACACTCCTGTGGAGGCGTTAGCTGAGTCTGGGAATGCTGCTGAGCCTGACTGCCCTTTCCTGGGCTCGCACTGCCGGTCGTGGCCAGTGCCCCGGCCCTGTGCTGCATGGATTATTGGGGAAGGGGGAGCTCTGTGCCAGGCAGATGCACCTGTAGCAGGGCATCTCGCCTCCAGAAGAGCTTATCTGTTGCTTGCTAACTGGTGAAAGAGCTCAAACAGGACAAGCTGTCTTGTAGCAAGTTAGTTTGGCGCCAGGCTGACAATGATCACCTTACTGTGGAAGTGAGATCTGGAAAGATAAGCTGGATTTCTGACTGACAGACACCTCACTTTATGAAGTATAAAAGCTACGCCAAACTTCCACACAGCAGAAGTCTTCTGCTCATTCCCTGTAAATGTGTGGAGTTTCTCTCCAGAGCAGGGATGCCTGCTTTGCGGTTACTCCTCTGGACGTTGCATGAAAGGACAGCACACTGCTGTCATTGTGGTGCTAAGTTCCAATTGACTCCTAATCAATACTCTTTTGCTAGCTTTAAAATAGGTATCTTGATATCATGCATTTCTATGTAATCTATTAGTAGTTCTTCTTCATTTATACTGTGTAGTAACTCTGACTAAGACCTTTTGTCTGTTATGTCCTGTCTGTTCAACAAATAACTGATTTTATAAATTGACCTGATTTGCCATCCTTAGAACTTGTAGGCCAGAGTGCTTTCTTAAATTTAGCTGTTGCCAAAAATCTGAGGCTAAGGCAGCACTTACCTGAAGCTCCCACTTGTTTCATGATATTTTTGGCATAGTTGAAGACGGGATGGCAAACAATTTAGAGAAAGAGACAAAAGGCTTAGCATATTACCTACGAAGGCACAGTTTTCATACTGAAACTGGCGATCCTTGGCCAGTAGATAACTGTTATGAGTGGAAAAATATGTAGGAGAAAATAGACGAAAAATGGGGATCACTGAAAGATAAAAAAAGACAAAGTATCATTTGTAATGCACTGTCACTGTGTTTAAAATCTCCATGACAATGGAGGGAACAGATGATAAAATGGTAATTTGAGAAATTAAATAAAGGAAAGAAATTGAATTGGTATTGTAGCATTGTCTCTACAATACCAAAATGACAAATTGAAACAGTTAAAAGAATCCAAGGGAAAGACAAAAACCTGGGAAGAAAATTTAGAATTGACATTATTTAAAAAAAAAAAACCAGAGATGATCATATCCCAGGAGCCTGATTTTGGAATGTTTTATGGAATTATCTGAGTAGCTTTTAGTTACATTTACATAGTCTGTTCATGGCAGGTCCAGCCTGTGCTTAAACTTTGTGCCACTCTGAGCCCTCAGTCTGCAGGGAAATTAATAATTTGGGAAGTTCTTACAGATCTATTTAATGCTTTAAGGGTTATGATGATTTTCTAGAAGCAGGCTGTCCACCCAAACCTGTTTCCTTCCCTCTCCCTGTCAGACAGTACCTGCAGCAAGGCCGAGGTGAGACAAGGATGTGTAAAATCTGAGTGTCCGTGGCTGAAGCCGTTTGTTATTAATGCTGACGGAGTGTGAGGTGCTAAAGACTGAAAACTCCTTTTCCCCCTGAATCCCAAGGCACTGTGTCCATAAGAAGGGATACTTCCCAAGGCAGCAGGCAGAGGAAGCTGTTGAGTATCAGCATGGGAACTGTCAGGACACACAGCACAGCCAGAGGTGTTGGGAAGAGATCTCCCTTTGGGCTGTAGTCACAGGTTAGGTCAGCGTGGTTCCTTGTGAACATTCCCATAGGACTATACACTTTGTGTTTTCCAGAATTCCACCATGGACATGGTGCTGTAAAATCCTGGGGGCTAGTTTGGAACTTGGTGAATTTGAAGTAAAGTTGAAGGGTTTATCCACTAAGATAACTAGTGATTTATAAATTAAAGCACAGTGGTATTCCACACTAGTGATTTGGGGTTGGTGCTAGAAGTCCCTGTGCCAGATTTCCACTTGGAGACCTATCCAGTGAGGCCACCACTTCACGTGAAGGAAAAAGCCCCAAAGATTCCAGGGTCCAGACTGCTACACTGCAAGTGAACATCTGTGCCTGTGGTGCCTACCAGGAAAATAAGTATTAGCCAGTCTCCAAGCACTTGTCTGTACTCCAGGTAGGCACTCATCTGTGGAAATGCCTTTGCTTTAAGTAACCTAGGGATATATGCAGCCAGTATATAACCATGTGTATTTCTGTTCTCAGCCAAATCAAGCTAGAGTCTTTTTTATTACTTTCCCTCCTGGAAACTTTCTTTATTCCAGATTTTCCTGGGAGGCATCTGTACCATGTCTGTATAATGTAATTAAGATGCATTTGCTGTGCATCCATACAGATGGGCTGCAAGCACAAGGAAAAACCTCTCACTTCAGAACAGTGCATAAAATGAAATCTCCTTCTATTATTATCACACATTTGTTAGTACATAAAATATATTTAATGAAAATCAAACCATCAAACAATAAGATTGATAAAGTTCAATGCAGCATCACTTGTGCTCAGGCTGCAGCAGACACCTGACAGCACACACGAATGGAACACGTTTCTGGGGACCAGTTGGAGCTGTAGATACTAATGCTGTCAGAGCTCAAAATCTAAGCTGTCATCAGACAGATCTGAAGAATCTGGAGGAAAAGAAACTATCTGATTCCTTCAGCTTCAGGAAGCCACAATGGCAGATGGCAAAACATGCAGTGAGTTGGCTATTTAACTCACATGACCAACAGTTACTGCAGAAAGGGAAATAAAAATCTATCAGAGGAAGCAGTTCACAAATAAAAATCTTCACGCATGGTTCCATGCAAGTTTCTTTGTGCTGTTCCTTCCAAACCTTCTGTTTGTGAAGGTCTCATTCATTCGGGTTGCTTTTTCTCTGGCATTTCATCCGCATGTCTTGCATGAAGTTTCTGAAGGCTGGTTCTTCATGACTCTCCTCAGTCACTGGGGAAAGAAACAGCAATTCAGCACTATTCCACTTTTGTTACTGACAAAAGCTAGAGTCAGGATAGTCAGAACAACATAGAACATCTGTTGGCTCTTCAACTACATTACAGGGCAAAGGAAGAAAGTGATCCTAAACATTAATGGAACAGGAAAAGAATGAAGATTAAGTCTGTGAGCTACAGAAGGAAAAAATCACCCTCTAAGAACTTAGAAGATTGCTTCAAGATGATAGTCACAGCAAAAGTGAATAGAGCCAGGGGCAGAAACTGTAAGGCCAAAAAGATGATAAAACAGCTGTGCATCAGTCAGGTTCAGAGATTACTGTGTGCCTCAAGCCTAACAAGTTCTTCAGTTTATGTGTTATACACCTATTAATTACTTAAATAGAAATGTTAAAATTGAATTCTCCCAAAGGTTGGAAAGTGATAGCCCTGGACCAAACACTGCAGCTGGGCTTCTGCTATGGATTCTGACACATGTATTTAGGTGACTGAATGTTTGCTTGTTTTCTAGGCTCTCTCTACAGTCCATCCAGGTAATGAAATACAGAGGGGATTTCATGACTAGATGGGCAGCTTTCAGGCCTCACTCCCTTACCTTCATGGTCAATGTCGTCAGTATCACTCTCCCTCTCTTCTTCCTCGTCATTGAGAGTTCCTCGTGTTAGGATTAGCTCAGAGGGACCCATTGCAGAAGCATCATCAGTTCCTTGAAGGGAAAAGAAATGGTTGTACACAAAACAAAGCTTGCTAAAGGTAAGGTATTGTTAACACTGACAACTTTTATCTGCACATAAACACAACAATTAACACCTGCTCTGAAAGGACAGAAAACTGCTTGTGGATCCCAAAGACACACAACACCTCAGGTGAGGAACAGTGCAGCCAACAGCACAGCTTTCCCATATTCTAATCTGTTTCACCTTTTCTAAAGTACTTCATTATTTTAGTAGGTCTGCTGCTTCAGCTACACAGCAGGGTTTCTTCCATGCCTGTCACTGACACAGGAAGAGCTAAGTGTGGCCAAGCCCACAGGAACTAAAGCTCCACTCCTCTAACATGGAGCTGCTTTCACACCTTTGCTGTGGGAACAGAGAAGCATTTCTCAATGCAAACTCTTCAGAAAACTTCTGCAGTGAACTTAATCTTCCAGTGAGGTACCTGCCAGTGTGCTGCCCTGCACACACACACTGCCCATGTCCTTCCACAAGTGTTCCAGCTGCTCTCTCTTTTGTTTCTCTTGAGCTTCCTCCTGGAGATCAAGAGTTACATGTGGATTCTGAGAACATTTAAAAATATCCATAGAAAAGTAACCTCACCCAAACCCAGCAGTCTGTCCCCCAGTCAGAGTGCAAGTCACTAAGCAGATCTTACATTACAACTAAAGTTACACAGAACTTTTGACCAAACATGAACAGCAACCTCCAGTATGGCAGACTTCTAGCACATTTTCAGAAGCATCAGGAAGCCAAACTCACAGCCAGGACTCAAGGTGAGCAGAGCTACTGATTTGGCAGTGCAAATCAATCTCTGTTACTGTCTAAATCAAACCAGTACACTTCACTGGTACAGGAAGATACAAGGATGGCCTCAACAAATCACTCAATTTATTTTCAAGAGCTCTCTATCCTTCTGAAGGGAAGATACAAAACTATTTCCCAAGCATTTTCTCACAATTAGCTCAAATACTAGCACTAAAGCAGCAAACAACATGTGTTTTATTAAACATCTTTATTCTTGTAAAGATATGCTCCACCACATCTAGGAAAAAAAGGCAGATAGCAGATTTCTTCAGGATGATTTTCCCATACTGAGTATGACTAGTAAATGAAATGTTAGACCCTCTCAACATAAAGGCAATTGTGTGTATAAAAGTGACCTCAAGATCCACCATCTGTGTACAATAGCTAAGAACACTTACTAGTGTTTTTCTCAGGCGCTCATATTCTGGACGATACTCTCTGAAAAGATAGAGTGCATTCAGTCTGAATCAACACATGATTTATATTAAGTAAGGATAATCTCAGAGGCTTCCTTCTACCAAAAAAAAAAAAAAAAGTTTTCTCTAGGCTTTCATATTTGAGAGACATTTCAGAAGGACTAACAGTACTTTTTCCCAGATTTGGATTCTGAAACCAATGGATGCAAAATAAGTGAACATACTTCATTGAAACAGCAAGAGTTCAAACCTTGATCACTGTATGGAATTAGAGAAAGAAATATTACTTCACATATTTGATGGTACAGATAACTTTTGCTTTTTGCCTGAACAGCGAACACAAAAATTCACCTCTGAGTAGTTCCTTTACACTGCCACATTTTATGCTGATGCTTGAAGTTTATTAGAAACCCTAAATAACCTCGGCTAAGGAAAGTGTAGAGTCCTTCAAATCAAAAGAGTTATAAATCAATACCTTCAGGAAGTGTTCACTGGGTTAACTATCCCCTTACCTCTCATATTCATCTACAGCTTTAGAAAGCTGGATAAAAAACTCATCCAGTCCTGTGCCAAGCACTGCAGAAACACCAACCACCTGCAAAAGAAACCACACACCAGAACTGGAGAGTAACTGAACCAGTTTCTAACAAAAAAACAAAAAACAACAAATAATTACTAGTCTAAGCCTAACAATAGCCATTTAATCAGCACAATGGAATAGGAATATGCAGTAACACTTCTGCTTCTATCCATCCTGCTTTCAAACTCTCCACTTGCTGTTCATATTTGTTACCTCTGGTTTTTGGCTGCTGCTGGTTTTCTGTTTGGTGAGTTGTTGCAGTATTTTGGGGGGGTGTTTCTTTGGGGAAGGGGTTTGGGTTTTTTAAACAAGTTGGGCATTTCAAGAGAGTCAGATCTTTCTGTTGCTTACTTGTTTACTGTTAATAATCCAATCTGCACTTAGGGTTATAAGTAATTAGTATGTATCAGTGTAGTAGAATTAGACAGCAAAATAGACAACTGACTTTCTGGCTCTGAAATTACATCTAATACTTTGTATTTAGCCACATCACATTTTAAAAAGTCTGCAGTCCAACCCCAAAACAGCAAGAGGTGGAGAATTTAATCAGTTACTATGGCAATACATTCAACATGCACATCTCCTTAATTTGAGCTTATCTATCATTACACTTCTGGCCATTTGTTCTGCCTGTATAAAATCAATTACCTAAAAATACATTTAATTAGGACTATTACCGGCCAGAATCGATCATCTTCTAACAAAAATTCTTCCTCTTTTTCAAAAGCAAGACAGTGTCAACTATTCACTTGCAAATGAAAGACTTTTTGCATTCTGTATATGGCACCACTACAATCGCTTCTGAAATTCTGTATATTGTTCCACATACAACACTTAAAATATTTTTGTTCTGGCTACATTATCTATCGGAATGGAATCACTTATTTTCATTGTCTTTCTTTTAATAGTCATAAAGCTAAGAAGGCTTGCTTTTTCTTTAGTAAAAGCTGATGACAAACACAATTAGCTGAAACCTTTAGCACAGACTATGGGAGCAGGAACAGCCTCCAATGCATAGGGTTTCCTGAGGAACTGGATTACTCTGTCCTCTCAAAACCTGGTTAAGTGAGGAAAAAACAACAACAACTTCTTGCCCAAGCAAATATAGGGTGGTTGGGCGAGAGGGTGTTTGTTTGGGTTTGAGATTCTTTCCATTCTTCCTGTGTACTAAATTGCATAACTGTGCTAGACACTTTCTGAACAAGTAAAATTACCTCAGGCAGGAAATGCTGCAAAGAATGCTCCTTCTTACCAGCCTATCTTAGCCTTCTTCTCATGATTAATCATGAGAAGAAATTCAGTATTAAATTATTCAGGGCTGCCACTGAGCGTGACAAGTTACTAAAGTTACTGTGTTCAAATTAGCAAATCCTCAACATGGCTCATCAACAGATTACAGTTCAAAAGGGCAGTGAAAAGACCCTTTATAGAAGGACAGAATGGTTAGGATTGGATGATACCTCTGGAGATCATTTAGTCCAACTTGTCTGCTCAAAAAGCAGAATTAACTAGAATAGGTTGTTCATGACTTTGTCTCCAAGGACGGAGACTCCACAATTTCTCTTGGCCATCTGTTTCAGTGCTCAGTCAGTAAAAATGAAGTAATTTTTTCCTCTTCTGTTTAAACATAGTTTCCTGCATTTCATTTTGTGTCTATTGCCTCTTTTCCTTTCCCTGAGCACCAGTGCACAGAGTCTGCCTTTTGCCTCCCTTACACTCTACTCCCACCCTACATCAAAAACATTATTCTTGAGCTTTCTCTTCTCTTCTCTAGGTTTTTATGAGAGGTAATAAACAAAAAGAAGATTCTTACCTTAAGTGAACTGTAAAATTCATCCAACACTAAACTCATAGAACGAGTCAGGTTACTGACATAGGAAGTCTCTTGATTCAGAGCATCCTGAAAAGTTTCAAAGTCCTGCATCCATTCCACTGCAAAACTGTGGTCGATTATGTCAGTCTGGAAGGAGAAGGGAAAACATTCAGAAACTTATTCAGAAGTAATAATCTTAGCCGTAGGCTGATAAGTGGACAAATAAAAAAAATCCATTATAATCCATGTTATTTTCAAAATGTTAATCTTTTCAAAATATTGAAAAGTCTGAAGTTTTGCAAGTTCTGTTTTTATCAAACCAACTACATGAATACCTGAAAAGACAACGAACAACCACTCAGGCTTAAGAAGGCAACAGCTGTTTAAGGAAACAACTGCAGGTCTAAAGCCTTCTATGATTTACTGCAAAGGAGCATTCAAAAATTGCATACTGTACAATAAAGTTTGCAGTGTAAATAGTAGATCACATGATTGAGGCCACACAAGAGCAGCCCTCACTGAAATCCCAAGCTTTCCTGATTGCTTAGGGGTTGGGAGAGCAAGTGCCACTTCCAGGCTGGGCAGCAGCCCCTGGATGGGGTCTCCATAAACGTGAGCTCTGTTCTGACCCAAAGAAATTACAACCCAAACTCAGTGCAAGACAGTGGACACAAACAGGTGAGATGGTTCCACAGTTGTACATGGATTCATATGCAAACAGTCTATTAAAAAGTTTCATAAACATCTTACCACAGGCATATCCACTCTTAGCACAGTATGAGGTGCCTAAAACTCTGATTTATTTCATTTTTCTGCACCAATGGGAAGGAGAACGATGAAATATTGCCTAGCATTACTCACAATATTTGAGACAGAACTGAATCCACCAAGGGCCAAAGCCCTGAGTACTTAGAATTCTATAAATAAAATCAAATCACCTCAACAAATTTCTTTTTTTCCCCTCTGCAAATCTTAAAATTCTAAAATGTTTGTCACTGCACATTTATCAATTTCCCAGGATTCTTCCATTCTTATCAATAGTCAATTTTTAAAAAATAAATTTAATTACATTTTGCTAAAAATTCTTTAAATTCTGTTGCTTTTACTCTTTAGCAAAGGCAAACATTAAATTAAAATGAGGTTTGACATTATGACTCCAAAGCCTTGGGCCTACCTTTCTTTACATATACTGATCAAGTCCCACTTTTAGTCTTTTAAAAGGTGTATTTTCTTAAGAGAGAATGATTTTCCTACCTCATGCCTTTTTCTACGGGAGAAAAAAGCTTAGTAGGTTATTCTGAAATTATTGTCTAGAGTTAGAGAGAAAACAGCATATAAACCTTGCTCAGTAAGCCAGCAGGTATCAGAACATGGTTTGGGTCACTGGCAGATGGGTGGAGCTGGGGCACAGCACACACTAACACTACTTGGCTGGTGTGAGGGAAAATGGCACAGTCAAGGCATGGCCTGTGGGAAATGTATGTGTGTGCAGAGAGCTTGCTGTGCTGGGCACACAAATACAAATTATGTCTGTGGGGAGCAGCACTCCCACCAAAAATCTAGTGGGATTCTTTTAATATCTGAAATGATTATGTTGAAAGAGACAGCTGTTAAACTCAAAAGCATTCCTTTAAGACTGTAAGTGCATTACACGATAGTGGATGTGTATCTTTAGACCAGCATCTGCCTCCCAGTAAATACTGGATCAAACATCTTTTGCTAAGTTTTGCCTGGTACAATATGTGGGACTCCTTCTTCAAAACATGCAGGTGTTACACCATTCCCACTGTGGGTCATTAGCCTGCTGCCGAGCAGAAACAGTAACAAAGACAAATGTTAAGTGGAAATAGGGCATGTAAGAGCAGATTCCATAACAACCTCCCTCTTACATTACAGGGTTAAGTTTCCCTATAGCCCAGACTTAAGGTCCCAAACGTGCTTCAAAGTGTTGGTATCCTCTCTGACTTGAGAGTTTGGGTGCAACTGCCCATCCCTGATTATGCTTGTGCACATCAATCCCACAATCTCGATGCCAGGCCTTGCAGTGTCTGCCCCTCTTGCGACTTCTATCGCAGCCCCAGTGATTTCAGAGTCCCCTTTTCCCCGGCCCCAGTGATTTCAGCTCTTTCTCAACCCACAAGCTTTATTGCACTGCCAGCTCTGCTCTTCCAGCTCCAGCCTC
>JANZXQ010000074.1:68551-91946 GCA_027576755.1 Chamaetylas poliocephala
CCTGCCCCGCCCCGCCCTGCCCCGCCCGGTGGGGAGGGGGTGCCGGGGCCCCTGGGCCGTGCCCGGTCCGGGGCTGACGGCCGCGGTTCGTCCCGCAGAACGACATCTCCGAGCGGGAGCAGCGCTGGGGAGCCAAAACCATCGAGGGCTCGGGCCACGCCGGGCACATCGAGTGAGTGAGTGCGGCGGAGGGACCGGGACTGGGACTGGGACTGGGGCTGGGACCGGGACTGGGACTGGGACTGGGACCGGGACTGGGACTGGGACTGGGATTGGGGCTGGGACTGGGACTGGGACTGGGACCGGCACAGGGGTGCTCCAGATAGCAAAATCCCACACTGAGCCACCCTGTCTCTGTCCCCAGCATCCATCAGCTGAGGAACAAGGTATCAGAGGAGCATGAGGTCATCAAGAAGAAGGAGCTGGAGACTGGCCCCAAGGCATCCTATGGCTATGGGGGCAAATTTGGAACAGAGCAAGACCGAATGGATAAGGTAACAGCTGTGGAAGGCTTCCTTGAGCCTCAGTGGAAAAGTGCTTTTCTCAAAAAGGAAGGGGCATCCCTGTTTTCTGAGAGAGAAATGGAGATTTTGCATGGCTGCACAGATTCATGCATGTCCAGCTAGCCCAAAATCTGTCTCTAGGATCTGTGAATTCATTTCAGTATAATTCGTCTCTACAACTTCTTTGCAATGTTGCCTTTAGCTGTGAGGGACTTTCTGTGGCTGTTCAAGCCTGCTGCATAACAATTAAATCTGGGGCCTCCTTGCTGGTGCTTGGAGAACAAATGTATAGTAACTCCCTCCTCATATTCTGCATTACAGACCTCATATCTCCCCGAGATAAAGCCCTAGACATCAGATCTGGTCTGTGTTTAGTGATAATCATTATCATGCTTCTTCCTGCACCTTTCCACATTTAATGCTTCTTTCTCAGAAGTGAGATGATTAGATTGCAGTAGAGTTCCATAGGTGTGGTCACTGTGGGATTGAACAATATCAGGATGGCAAGGTGAGAAACACTGAACTCAAGAATTCCCTGCTCTCCCTGCTAGAGCTGTTGCAGTCAGGAACTGCACATGCTCCTCAGGAGAAGGGGCAGAAGCTGAACACTTGCAGCATCCTGGTGAAACCAGACAAAGGCCAAGAAGTTGCTCAATAAAAACACCCTCGCTGTGGCCCAGCAGAGTCTGAGCACAGCTGTTCCATTTTGGCATAGAGTGTCTGTGGTTCCTGGCCACGGCACCTCCAGCAGGGAGAGCAGGATCCTGGCCGGGTTTGCTGGCCCTCACTGTCAGATACAGGAGCAGGGAGTGGGTGCCAGACCTCTGCCTGGAGTTCTCAGCTCTGTGTGCCTTCCTGCACTTTTCTCTCGTCCCCGCTGTGATGATCCACCATGCAACTCCAGCAGCACTTGAGGGCAGCGGGCGTTGGGCATCCCACTCTCTGCTCGATGAGCTGGCAGTGGGGGCTTGTGAGCTGCCAGCCCTTGGGGCTCCTCCCGGGGCTCCGAGCAGAGCTGCTGCTGGCCAAGGGCTCGTGGAGAGCGCGGCAGCAGCAGCAGAGCAGTGGGGAGCGCCGGGGCAGCGCGGTGCCCCTGCCCCACCCCACGGGGCTCGCGCCGCTCCGTCTCCCCTCCAGTGCGCCGTGGGACACGAGTACGTCGCCCATGTCGAGAAGCACTCCTCCCAGACAGACGCAGCCCAGGGCTTCGGCGGCAGGTTTGGAGTCCAGCGGGACCGAGCTGACAAGGTGTGTTGGACAGGGCAGCTGAAATGCACTCCTGTGGCCTGGGCTGCCCTGGGCTCACCTGAGCACTGCTGCACGCCAGCCTGGCTCGGCGTCCAAAGCTGGGGCGTGCAGGGTGTGAGGGGAGCACAGCCCACCTGTGACACAGTGAGGGCAGCACAGCTCACCTGTGACACAGTGAGGGGGGCACAGCCCACCTGTGACACAGTGAGGGGAGCACAGCTCACCTGTAACACAGTGAGGGGAGCACAGCCCACCTGTGACACAGTGAGGGGAGCACAGCCCACCTGTTCCCCTGTGACACAGTGAGGGGAGCACAGCTCACCTGTGACACAGTGAGGGCAGCACAGCTCACCTGTTCACCTGTGACACAGTGAGGGGAGCACAGTTCACCTGTGACACAGTGAGGGGAGCACAGCCCACCTGTTCACCTGTAACACAGTGAGGGGAGCACAGCCCACCTGTGACACAGTGAGGGGAGCACAGCTCACCTGTTCACCTATGACACAGTGAGGGGGGCACAGCTCACCTGTTCACCTGTAACACAGTGAGGGGGGCACAGCCCACCTGTGACAAAATGAGGGGAGCACAGCTCACCTGTTCCCCTGTGACACAGTGAAGGGGGCACAGCTCACCTGTGACACAGTGAGGAGAGCACAGCCCACCTGTTCACCTGTAACACAGTGAGGGGAGCGCAGCCCACCTGTGACACAGTGAGGGGGGCACAGCTCACCTGTTCACCTGTAACACAGTGAGGGGAGCACAGCCCACCTGTGACACAGTGAGGAGAGCACAGCTCACCTGTTCCCCTGTGACACAGTGAGGGGAGCACAGTCCACCTGTGACAAAATGAGGAGAGCACAGCTCACCTGTTCACCTGTGACACAGTGAGGAGAGCACAGCTCACCTGTTCACCTGTTCACGGTGAGGGTAGCTGCAGTGCCTTGCTGTGCTGGGCCTGTCCTGTCCAGGAGCCAGTGGCAGCCTGGTGCCAGGGGACAGAGGCTGAGACCCATCCTGGCCCTCGGGATCACTGACAGTCCTTCCCTTCTTGTTCCAGTCAGCACTGGGCTTTGAATACAAGGGTGAGGTGGAGAAACACTCCTCCCAGAAAGGCAAGTCCGTGTGGCCCCTTGACCCTCTGCCCAGCTTCTCCTCTGCTCCCAGTGCTGCTGGCTGTGTCTCTTGTTTCAGATTCCTGTTCCCAGCCCATCACCCTTGTGGCCCCGTTTGCTGCTGTCCTGTCACATCCTCACACTGCACGTCCTGCTCTTCCCTGTGCTTTGCTTTGGTGGAAACCCCGTCCTGGCTGAGCAGAGCAGACACCCCCCCGCCATGGATCCCTGCTGCTCCCTCTCCTCTCAAAGCCCTGCGTAGAACTGCTCCAGGGGAAGCCTCAGCACTGGGCACTTGAGAAGGGATTGCTGGAAAAGCAGCCCTGTAAGGAAAAGGCACAGCAATGGACAGGAAAGCAAAACCCTACAAAAAACCCCTTCTGCAGAATTCTGCAGATAATTCAACAAACAGTGCAAGAATTGAAACTAAGGGTATTTTAAATATACTGCACCCAAGAGAAGATGAGAGGGCATGGTCTATTGCTGTTTCAGGTAAATGTGAGGCATACTGCATTACCAAGAACTGAATCAGGCTCATTTAAAAGGAAACCATAAAAGAAGGAAAATGGTTTGAGGCATTCTTTGGGTTGATCTTAAAGTATTGAATGACATGCAGTTGTGCTCCATTAACATATTCTTGTAGACACAGGAATTCATCAGGCTGTGTGAAACCACAGAAATTGCTCAGGAAATAGAAATTTCAGAAATAGAGTGTTTGGATTGCTTTTCACAAAAATGTGTCCATACTGGAAGCTCCAGCAGCAAGATAACAGTCATAAAATCTGGGTTTAATGAAAACAACTCTCTTAAAAATCCATTTCAAAGCAGCACCTTAGGCAGATAATCGTTTAGTCACAATAAGTTTAAGAATTTTTAGGACTCACAGATTAAGTGGCTGAGCTTTTATGAAACAGAGATCTGTTCTGGAATACAAAACGTTCTTACACAAATATTCTCTAGATCACAGCCTCCATGGATTAGTACAGCTGAAGTTGCCAGAGAAGCCTCAACTCAGTCCCCTGAAATGCAGACCTGTGAGAACAGCATCAGGGAACAGGGAGAGGTGACTGATTTACTGCTGAAGGGCAGGATTTAGAGACTGAGCAGGCAGGTGTCTGACAGGAGTCTGTACAGCCAGGAGTCAGGATGGAGGCTGAAATGTCTCAGGAATCAGCCAGTAATAACCAGGTGGTCCTTAGAAAACAGCTGAACATGGTTGAGGCCATTAATGGGTCACTGTTTTGGAGATGGAAAAAGGAGAGGCACAAGGCAGCTGCTGTGCTCTCACACCATGGCCAGGGTGCCAGGGAGCAAGGCTGCAGAAAGGGGGTGAGCCCTGAGTCCCCAGGGCCACGTGTGTCCTTGTGGAAGCTGAGATTCCTCTACAGCACACACAAGCCCTTTTGCCATTCCTGTGCTCCCAAGGCTCAGGGTTTCTCTCACAGCCCTTTCCCGAGGCTGGGAGACCATGGGCAGAAATCCTGCTCTGGTGGCTGAGGGGCTGGGCTGGCAGTGCCTGAGTCCTGCTTGGCTTTGCCTTTGTGGGTGGCAGAGCTGCCCCTGCCCTTGGCACGGCTGCTCTCTTCCTTTCCTCCTGCCTGTGTCTCCTGGTGCCCTGTCCCCATGTGCCCCCATTCCCGTGGGCTCTCATCCGTGGTGCTCCCTGCCACCCACTCTGTCCCCTCCAACCCTCCACTTCCCGGGGTGTTTTCCATAATCTGTGCTGCTGTCCCTTCTCTGGGGGCCCTTCCCAGTGCTGCTCCCTATCCCCTCCTCACAGCCTTGTGCTGGGGCAGTGTCTGACTCCATCCACGCCCTCAGATTACTCCAAGGGCTTTGGTGGCCGTTACGGAGTGGAAAGGGATAAGGTGGACAAAGCAGCTGTGGGATTTGACTACAAAAGCCAGGCAGAGAAGCATGACTCTCAGAAAGGTGAGCCACAGCAGCCAGGTGAGCTGGGGAAGCTGGCTGAGGTGGGGGGAGCTGAGGGAGCTGGGGGGGCTGGGGGGGAGCAGGCAGTGCCAGGGCTGGAGCTGGGACGGTGCCCACGGGACTGTGGGGCACTGGGCAGGGTGTTTGCAATTGCTGCAAGGACAGTGCAAGAGCTACAGGGAGCAGCTGGGAATGGGCCGGGTGAGGAAGCCATTGCCCAGTGCATGGCTGCTGAAAAGAGCTCAGGCTAAAGGAAGAGGAGCAGAAGAGGTCTGTGGGCAGAGGATCTCTTGGGCAGCGTATCACCAGAGGAGGGGTGAAGGGGAAGGCCAGGCAGGGGCTAATAGCAGGTGACATTTCCCAGGGAGGAGGGAGGGCTGTTTCTGCAGCACCAGTGGGGAAATCTGGCCTTGTTCCATGCCTGTCTTGAAGTCCTGGGCATGGAAAACCTGTGAGAACAGCCTGACCTCACACTGCTGTCCCTTGCCTCCTTCCCTCCCTTGTGTGTTCTCTTCCATGCCCTGCTCTGGATCCCTGTGGCTGAAGACTATTCTGTGGGCTTCGGGGGGAAGTTTGGGGTCCAGAGGGATCGTCAGGACAAGAATGCCCTTGGCTGGGACCATCAGGAAGAAGTGCAGCCCCACGCATCCCAAACAGGTGGGGCAGTGCTGCCAGGGGCACACACAGACCTGTGTCTGGAGCTCGTGGCTCACAGTGAGATCAGCTGCTGAGAGCAGAATGTGTGCAGCACGTTCAGAGCAGCTGAGACCCCCAAAGCACACGGGCAGAGCAGGTGGGAGCTTGGATCACTGGGGACATGGAATGTGAGTTCCTCAGTCAGGACTCCAGACTCCGCTGTGCTTTCTCTGTGAGGGGCGTTCCTGACCGTATTTCATATTTACAATATTTACATATTTCCAATAACCATTGTAGGGGTGAGCCAGGGGAATGAGGCAGAGCAGATCCCAGGAATGCCTTGTGCAGAGCGTGTCTGACCTCACTGAACTCACCAGCTCTGCTCAGTGGGGTGCCTGGCCTCACCCTGGTGCCTTGGGCTCGGGTTTGGCAGATACAGCCCTGCACCCCTGTGCCTTCAGAGGAAAGGAGAGAGGGATTAGTCCTAAAAGCTACTGTCTAGAGCACTTAGCTTTATCTGTATCTCATCACATATGGAATTAACCAGAGATAACACATGCTAACTCATTTCACTGGTCACAGCATACTGAAATCAGAGGTGCACACAAAATACAAAATAACATAAAATAACATTTTTTCCATACAGACTATGCCAAGGGGTTTGGAGGCCGTTATGGGGTCCAGAAGGATAGAGTGGATAAGGTAAGACATCTGCAGCCTGCAACTGCTTCCTCCTAATCACTGCTTTTTGCCCAGCTGAAAGAGAAGAGATTCCCCCAGTGGAGCTGAGATCCCAGTGCACAGCTGTGGCAAGAAGGAGCTGGCTGAGTGTAAAATACCAGAGGGTGCAGAGGGATGCAGCCTGGGGAGACTGTAATTCCACAAGGGAGTTCCTCATGGCACTCTCTGTCACTCCTCTGCTGTTTTTTACCCTCTGCAGCTTTTCCCTCCTGTCAAGGAGTGCCTCATGATCTGTTCAGGTGCTGAATCTTCCTGCACACCTTGGCAAATCCAGCAGGGATGGGATTGGCATAGATCAATCTGCTGTGCATGAGAAGAGTTGTGAACCAGCTGTACTGGTTCAGGTTTTCTGTTTGGTCTGACACCAGGCAAAGCCTCGTGCACAGTCTCATCTCGGACTGAGAGGGACTGACTGGGATCAATTCTGTGCTTGGCTACTGCCCTGAGGGCTTGGTCTGCAGAGGGGGCTCCTGCAGTGGGTGCTGATCTGCATGGATAGGCTAAAAGGTGCAAATCCTGGGGCTTTGGGGTGTTTGGAAGAGCAGTGAGGGTGCCTGCCCTGGAAGCTCCTTCCCCTGCTGGGGGCACGGTGCTGTGCCTGGTACAGCACCAACAAGCAGGGCAGGATACAAACACACTGCAACAACCCCCATGGTCCTGTCCACGCTGCCCGTGTAGGCTGGGCCAGCCACAGACAGGAATGCTGCCCTGCCCTCAGAGGAGGTCAGCGCTGTCTGTGGTTCAACAGCAGCCATGGAGGGGCACTGACACAAGGCACATCCTGTATGTGGTCAAAAACAACATGCCTAGGCAGATGAGGACTTGGTAAAAGGGCTGTGGGTCCCTTGGGAAGCAGGATGCAGAGAGGAGATAAGCAGTTCTTGCTTGGGTCAAAGTGAACCTGAATTTGTGCATTTTGAGATTACTGAAGCATAAACAAACATGGTAAAAAATAAGGATTAGTAACTAATGGTAATTAGTTAGTAACTAAGGGCAAGTAACTAGGTTTCAGATTGCCTGCTCCCAGGAGTGGAGAAATGCTGAATTCAGGGCTACAGAGCAGAGCATAACAGAGCCCCTGAGCTGCCCTTTGGAAAAGTTCTGGACGCTCGGTATCAGACTAAGACTCACACAAAATACAAGTGCTGTCATATACACAGCATGTCCAGGCCTCTGCTCTGACTGTGGACTCCTGGTTCTGAGCCTGCAGGTTGGTTTGCCTGCTCAGGTGTGTTTTCTGCAGGGGGGGCAGAGCTGGTGCCACCACCCCATTGTGACACCTGCAGGCAGCCCCTGGTGTAAAGTGCCAGGCTGAAAGTGGGTCCTACCTGCTGGTTCCTTTTGCATGAAGTAGTTTTCTCATGCAAGCAGATAAACCCTTAAGCCTTCTCCATCTCACTTTGGTTTTGCTGCAGCCTCCCCACGGATGCTGTTCCCAGAGCAGCCTCTCTCCCCAGCTCCTGGGGCCAGCGATGCCACAGGTGCTCACACGGGAGCAGGTTTGCAGCCTGTGCCCCTGCACACCAGGGCAGTGAGGCAGCTGTGCATCCAGCAGGGAGGGCAGGCACCCTGCCAGGCATCCCCCAGCTCCTTGCGTGGTTCAGGGAGTGCCCAGCCCTGCTGCCCTGTGCTCAGCCTCTCCCCCTGGCCTCCACAGCACCTTTCCAGCTCTCTGTGCCACCTCCTGGGCAGGGACACCTGTGTCCTTGGCTGGGGGGCAACAGGCACGTCCCCAGGTCAGGGAGGGGTCAGAAGTGGGGACTGCAGCCAACAGCCTCCCCCAGGCCAGGGCAGGTGTGCAGGTGAGGACAAACACACCTGGGAACAAAGCTTGCCATCGCCACTGCCCAAAGCCAGCACTGGCAGTGCCCAACGGGCTGAACAATTCTTTCACTTTCTCTTGCAGAGTGCTGCTGGCTTTGACGAGATGGCAGCTCCCACCTCCTCCTATGAGAAAACAAGACCCCTGGAGGCAGGTGAGTGCCAGCCCTGGGCTAAGGAAGCTGTGGGCCTCACAGCCCCTCTGTGGCACCATGCTGGCAGCTGTGTGCTGTGGTGGCATGGGGGCTCACCCTGCGCTGCAGGGCAGGAGAAGGTGGCTGAACTGCAAGTTTCTCTGGAAGAGGCAGAGGTCTGGGCTTCTCCTGGATGCTCAGGGTGGTGGGAGGAAGATAGGGCTGGGTCAATCAGCTGTGTCCTCACAGGGGCTTCCAGTGGCACGAGCAGCCTGCGGTCCCGGTTTGAGCTCATGGCAGAGGAGGGCAGGAGGCAGGAGGAGGAGCGGGCGCGGCGGCGCCGGCCGCAGGTGAGCCAGGGCTGCCTTGCCGTGTCCTCCCAGGCTCCTGACACAGACTGCTGCTACTCCATGTCCTTCTATCTGCTCTCTTGAGGGTAACCTCCTGCCTAAACTGCTTCCCTGCATCTGCCAGGAGCGGCCACTGAGCTTCACTGCTGGCACTGGACTTTCCTTTTGAGCACACCAAACACTCGTATAAGGACATACCTGCACCCAGCCATGGTGCCTGTGCTCTGGCCTCAGCTTCTTTTGCCTCTGGTGCCTGGCAAACAGTGTGGTTACTGCTCCCCAGCACTGCCATCCCAGCAGCCTGTATGTGGGATGCATCCCAGCAAACTGGAGATGGCAGCCAGCCCCTGTTTCCCTGCCTCCCCCCCGGTGCTGCTCCTGCACTAGAGGACAGAGGGGTGTTAACAGTGAGGCTGTCCCCCTCCAATGCTCCTTCTCAGGGCTGCCTGACTGTTGTCACCAGCCTGTGAGTGCCCAGGCCCAGAGCAGGTTTGTAGGTGGAGGAAAATGCTCTGAGTTGTTCTGTTGGGAGTGTGAACAGAATTGTTCAAAGGCTCTGAGCAGTCTGATGGCTTTTCTCCAGCAGGAAATCCCTCTGAGAGAGGAGGAGCAGACTGGGGCAGCCCCTCCAGCCGTGCCAGCAAGCGTGCCCGTGAGCACTGCTGGGGACCAGCCTGTGTCACCAGAACAGGTGCCAAGGGAGCCTGGGGGAGCTGGGGAGGGGAGCAGGCAGAGGGGATTGCACCTCAGAGGGGCTGTGCTTGATGTGCAGCCCTGCAGGAAGATGTGGAGCACAGGCACAGGGAGTGAGAGGCTTTGGAAGGGGAAGGGGGAGCACTGGGATGGGACATGGCTGCACAGCACCTGAGCCCATGGGACAAGCTCTGGACTGGGTCAGTGGCACTACCATGGGCTGTAGTGAGGTACAAGCAGAGTTCAAACACGAGTCCTGAGGGTCTCCAGAGCAATGCCAGCTGCTGGTTCAGCAGGGCCTGGGTGGCTCAGCTGCTCCCTGGTGTGAAGGGACCATTTGTGCTCCACTGGCAGCAGAAAAGGGGCTGCCTTGTGCTGGGTGCTGGTGCTGCCTGTGGGGCTTTGCAGGTGACCTTCCTGCCACTTCCCCACCCCACGGCAGGAGCCCAAAAGGGAGGATGAAGAAGTAGCACCCACTTTGCCACCAAGGCCAGCAGATCTGGATGCAGAGCTGGGCGAGGTCCCCAGCCAGGGTCAGCCCACCTGCAGTGCAAGTCTGGATGCTGGTGGAGACTATGAGGAGCTGCCAGAGCCCTCTGACTACTATGACATTGCCGGTGGAGGGGCTGACTATGAGGAGCTGCCAGCCCCCCTGGGAAAGCCGAGTGGCACCTGTGACTTTGGAGGAGATGGGGGTGAAGAGTATGAGGTGATCCTTCCTCAGGAGCCCAGGCAGAGCCACCTGGGTGAGTACTGATGGAAGAGCCCATGTCTTGTGAGGCTTGTACCTGTCCACTAACCTCACTGGGTGGATGGGACAAACTGCAGAGGGAATTTTTATCCCCAAGTCTGCTGTGGTCAGGACAGCAGCTTCTGATGATGGAGACCTGGTTGAGTCCTGGTGCCCTGCCCAGCTCTAAGGTGCAGACACCTGCAGGGGATGCTGGACCGGACAGCAGGACTCTGCTGGGTCAGGCTGTGGGCGGGGGGCTGCAGGGGCCCGGGAGAAGCTGGGTGTGCACCAATGCTGCTGCTGCAGTCTCCTGGCTGCCAGTGCTGCACTGGGGCCCGGGGTGCCTCTGGCTCAGCCCACTCCTCACAGGCTGTGAGCAGTGCAGGCAGCCTGTGCCCAGCACAGCAGCCAGCTGCACAGGCTGCTCTCAGTGCTTCCTTGGCAGCTCGGCTGGTGCTGCAGATGGCAACTGAAGAGCTTCGAGTTATCCCCAGCCTTTTTCTTGGAGGGGGGCAGGAAAGATCAGGACCCAAGTGTCTCCTGGAAGAAGGGAAGTCACACCTTGCTTTGGGCTCTGGTGCACCTCTCCTCACTGGCAGGGTTTGGACGGGGCACTGACAGGGCTGGAGGGTGGCACTGCCCAGGGCTGTGTGGCTGCTTCAGCCTCTGTCTCACCTGTCTGTCCTGTGTGTGTCTGTCTGTCCTGTGTGTCTGTCTGTCCTGTGTCCTGCAGGGAGCCCCGGGATCTGCGCAGTGGCTCTCTACGATTACCAAGGAGGTGGGTCTGCCCCCAGGGCTTGGGGGAAGCAGGGCTGTGCTGCGGGCAAAAGACTGTGGTTTAAATTGGTGGTTTAAATTTCTTCCTCCTGGGAAGCAGAATGAGACCTGGCTTGGGAAATGTCATGGTACAGGAATGGTATTCTTCAGTTTAGCACTCCCAGACATGCATCACTTCTCCAACTGGAGGCACAAAAAGGCAAAGATCAGAGGTTGAGATAAGAACAGTTTGCTGGAAACAGCAATAAGAAAGTAAATAAGAACAGTAACAGCGAGAGTGTTAATAACAAAAGGTACAAGAAAATAAATCATTCACACGGAAAACCAGTCAGCAATAGACAACATTGGATGGCTCCCTCCACCACATTTTCTCAACCAGAAGAAACCCTGCCTTCCTTGGAACTGAGAGTCTCTTTCCCCCACCCCTGGCAGTGACATGACGTGGTACAGAATAACCTCTGTGTCTTGGTCATGGTCCCAGTACTGTAAAGAATCAGCCTTGTCCTGGCTCAAAGCAGGATAGGAACAGAGAAACTTCATCTTTCAGAGGTTTTGCTCTTTCTCTGCTTTCTCTGTGCTGTTGGATGGGGTTGGGTGAGATAAACTCTTGGGGTTATCAGAGCACTTGTTCTGTCTTCTCCTGCCTGGGGGAAGGTGGGAGGAGGAATGTGAACCAGCTCTCTCTGGGGCTCTGTTTGCATTGTAACGGTGTTTCCTTGACAATTTTTGCAGATGGAGATGATGAGATTTCTTTTGATCCTGAGGACACCATCACGCACATTGAGATGGTGGATGAGGGCTGGTGGCGGGGACGGTGCCGTGGCAGGGTCGGCCTCTTCCCAGCAAATTACGTGAAGCTTCTGCAATGAAATGAGCCCAGTGCAAGCTGCTTCCTTCCCAGCTTTTGTCTCTGTCATAGTCTGACACTGGCCAAATGCCAGGCACCCACAAAAGCCACTCACTCACCCTCCCCTGCCACAGCTGGGGAGAGGAGAGAAAAATTTAATGGGGCCTCTGTGAGCTGAGATGAGGACTGGGAGAAAACACTCCAAGGGCAAAACAGCCTCAACTTAGAGGTACAAAGTGAATTTATTACTAACAGAGTCAGAGGAGGATAATGAGATATAAAACAAATCCTTAAAACACTTTTTTTTCCCCCCAAGCCCTCCCTCCTTTCCACCAACAGCACAGGGAGACAGGGCACAGGGGTTTTGGTCAGTTCATCACTGAGACTGTGGGGTCCCTCCCACGGGAGACAGTTCTCTGTGGACTTCTCTGGGTCCACTCTCACGGGCAGGAGTCCTCCCAAAACTGCTGCAAAATGAGTCCCTCCCATGGGCACACAGTTCTCCCAAAACTGCTGCAGCATGGGTCACTTGTCCACGGGGTGCAGTTCTCCAAGGACAGGCTGCTACCCCTGGAATCAGGGCCCCCTCTGTCCACTGGGTCTGCCACTGGATCACAGCCCCCTCCAGGCATCCTCCCACTCCAGCAGGGGCACCTCACCCACGGGCTGTGGGAGGATCTCTGCATCCCTGTGGATCTCTGCTTCCCTGTGGATCTCTGCATCCCTGTGGATCCCCAGGGGCTGTGGGTGGAATCACATATTTAAGAAGCAAATCGAACCAGAGTGTGCAGAGCCAGAGAAGAGGAGGAGGTGAGAACCTGTGAGACACCAGGGTGGGTGAGAAGGAGGGGCAGGAGGTGCTGCAGGCACAGAGCTGAGATTCCTCTGCAGGCCATGGTGCTGACCATGCTGTGTTTTCTCACAGTCCTCATCTCAACTCACGAACCCTTCATTTAATTTGTTCCCCTCCTCTGCCCGGCTGTGGCAGGGGAGGGTGGGTCAGTGGTTTTTGTGGGTGCCTGGCGTTTGGCCAGTGTCAAGTCACAGCAGCCTCTCTCTGCCCCAGCCTTTCCCGTGTTATCAGCTTCCTTTGGCTCAGCTTGGTGCATCCACATCCAGAGAAATATCAAGGAGCAAACTGGCAGCACCAGAGGGATGTTTTGTCTTATGCCCAAGAGGATTTCGATTCCCACCCACTTCCAGCTGGGAAAGGTGGGATGGTTTAAGAGCATATGGGTGCAGTTCAGGTGCCCCACCTGTCAGCCAGCAATCCTGCAGGAGTGTGTCCTGTTCCCTGTGGGGCAAACCCCAGAGCAGAAATACCAAATCTGGTCCAGGCAAGGCAGAAGGGACGTGAGCTGTGGGACCTCACCCTGGTCAGGGAAGAGAGCAGTGGGAAAGCCACAGCTGTGTTTATTCCAAGGAAGGGTTTCCATTGTAGCTCAGGAGCAGCTGTGGCTGTGGCCCTGTGTGTGTGGCTGTAACTCTGTGTGTTCATGGAACAGGACTCTGGGTCTGCCTCCTTCCCAGCAGCTCTCAGGCAGGCAGAGGGGCCACGACAATGGGACTTTGTCACTCGTTTGCTTTGAGTTTACAGAATTGCACCTTCTTGTTGTGGCAATGATGAGCATTTCCTTGTTTCACATAGGAACTTGGTGCCATGGAATTCCAGTACAACCTGGCCACTTTCCCAGCGTTCAAGGGGAGGCACATGCTGGCAGCACTAGGAGAAACCCCCTCCCACTCTGATGTTTGAAAAGGGACTTTCCTGAGAGCACCAATACCTGGCACAAACATTAAAATATACTGAAATCTCCCTGGATGCCAGAAATTTCAGTTCTAGTAGTCCACGTCTTCAGAACAGCCTTTAGGATAAGAAACATCACTGTTTGTGTCCCCCCCGGTCTCCTGATGGATATCAAACCTGACCAGTGGTGTGTAGTAGTAAATCAAATCTCCATGAACTTGTGAAATGTTAAGGGAGTTGGTTTTTTAACCAAATACCTCAAATTGGGGGTGCAGCCTTCAGGATTGGGCCCAGATCCTATAGATACTCATCACTTCTGAAAGTCATACTCTTAATTTACCTTCTCCAAGCACGTGTTGTACCTCCCAAACCCACGTGCACCGTGGTAACACCAGGAACTTCTCCCAGCCCTGTTTTCCTGCTTGTTTTGAGGGATGCACTTTCCTACTCAGGCATTCTTTCTCCAGCAGGAGCCACCTTCACTTGTATCACAGCTCCCTGCACCAGCACTGCCAGCTGGTCCTGTCCCACATGGGCACAAACACTTCCTTGGAGGATGGGGACAAGAAAGTGGTGGATTTTGTCTGGATTTTGCCTGCCCCTCCTGCCTCCATGTCCCACTGTAACGAGCATGGCACTGGTTTTGGGATCCCCTCCCTGTAGGGACTGACAGACAAACAGCTCCTTGGTGTCCCCAAAGCCATTTCTCCTGTGGGCAGAATCCCCCCAGCACTTCCAGCCCCTGCTCTCAGCGTGGGGCTCCAGCCCTAGCCTTTTTGGGGGTCTTCTCTGACCTCTCCTGAGACTGTTGGTGTGGTTTTGCTTCAGGGAGCACGGGATGCAGACCTGGCATTTGTCTGTGTTGACAATTTGAATTTTGTTGGATTTCACTGGTCCCTTCTGGCTCTGTTTCCCAGTCTGTCCGTGTCCTTCTGGCCCTGCCCTGGAGCACAGGTCCCCTTGACTGTGTCACCCACAGCCCCGACAGGAGAACACTGTCACCTCTGTCCTGCAGCTGATGAGGATGTTCCACCGGGCACGAGACAGATGCTGGTGACACTGCACTTGTCCCTGCCCTCCAGGTGGAGCGTGCCCTGTGCTCAGCACCCTCTGCACCTGCTGCCCTGACTCTGCTGCTGCTCTGGCACGAGCTCTGCCCCCAGCCCTGCCCAGGCAGCCTCTGGGATCCCTGCAGCCACCCCTGGCTCTGAGCTCGCTGCTGGCAGCCACCATTCTCCCTGCAGCTGCCAGTTCCATGCTCAGGATTGTCCCCTCAGTGTTTTTGGCTGCCTCAGATGCAGTTCTGAGGGCACCAAAACTGTCCTGCCCTGCAGGCATCACCCAGACAGCACCTTCAAGAGATTTCATACAACCTAGAGTTTGTGTTTCGTGTTCTCCTTTTCTTCTCAGGTTGGGCTTCCCCATCCCTGCAAGTGTCCAAGGGCAGGCTGGATGGGGCTTGAAGCAGCCTGGTGCAGTGGCAGGGGGTGGGATGAGATGAGCTTTAAGGTCCCTTTCAACCCAAATCAATCTGAGTCTGTAATTCTAGCACCACTTTTTAGGACTCGTCAAGTTTTAGAGACTGGATCTCAGGGTAGAACCCTTTGGGCACTGGATAAAGGCCTGGAGAGGCCCTGGGCCCTGACCTTGGAGATTCTCAGCCCTCACCTGGCCAGAGGTGAGCACACTCAGCCTGAGCCACCTCTGCTACCAGGGCCTGCTCAGAGCATGGCTTGGACCAGCAGCCCCTGCCCACCCGCACAACCTGATACTGGAATGAAACTCTCACCAGGTTTTCCAAGAATAATATTTCAGGGGTTTCTCACAATGATTTTCTCAGGAAAAGCACTTCCTTCAGGATTTTTCAAATTATTTTTAGCTAAATTGTCAGGGCTACCTATTACTGGAACCAGGCAAGGAATAAGAATAAGCTAAATTTGGCATATTCACTTTGGCCTGTCCAAGGCAAGACAACAGCTTCATCCCTCATCTTGTGGGAGAGCTCACAGACTCCTGCCAGACTCCCCTCCCAGCACTCGACAAGGAGATTTTTGACTGAAGAAAATTGTACTGTCTCACGCTTCTGTCCAGTACAATTTACACTTGTGTTTAAGACTGGGCAGAAGAGTTGCAGTTTTATGGTCTAACCATAAACTGGGCAGAGCTGACAGGATTTCCGTGCGTTTGTGGTGTGCTGGTGTTTGCAGAAGCCCCAACACCCACGAACCATGGGGTGAGTGTCCTCCCAGCCTGGGGCATCCCCCTTGCCCAGCGTGCCCAGGGAGCCGGGGAGCGGGAGCAGTGCTCCTGCAGCACCCCGGGTCAGGGGCTCCTCCTGGGCAGCGGGGCTCAGAAAGCAGCAGGGAATCTCTGCTGTCAGCTCTGACAGCACCTCTGCCTCCTGGCTGCTCGTGGCCCTTCCACCAGCTGTGGCACCGGCGCCTGCCTCCCCTGTCCTGGCTGCACAGCCCCGAGCTGGGGGCACCAGCCCCTGGTCCCTGAGTCTGAGATCCCCTCAAGAGGACATAAAGGTGGTTTGAAATCCAAGTTTTCCCTGATGGCAGCTGAAGAGACTGGAGGAGGCTGTTCTCTGAGGTTTTCAAGGATGTTTATTGTTCCTTATCTAAGAAATTCTTTCTCTAGCTGACAGCAGTCTGTCCATTTGAGATCCAGGGCAGAATGCCTCGGCCCTGGGCAGGGCTTATCTTATATACTCTAAATTATGTACCTAATATCTACAATTACTTTCCAATGCACGACAATTTTATTACACTGTCCAATTCTGTCCCAGTCCAATCCAAGGATGCCAGCTTGGCATTCAACATGGATGGCATGAAGAAGAAGGAGGAAGAGAAGTACCACGCCTAAAATCCTCCATGTTAGCCACGAACCCCTAATATAAACATTCCTAGAAATCCACTTTTTCTACCTTCTAACAGCCTAATTTATACTCTACTTATTTTTGTGGCTTGTATTTTTTCCCACAATATTGGCAGATTTCTCCAGGAACTTAAGTCCAGCCCCCAAGACCCCTGGGTACCATGCCAGGACCTCTGAGGCCCCTGCCAGGGGGGTCTGGAGGCACTCAGGGAAGCCAGGAGAACACCCTGGACCCCCATCCACCTCTCAGGCAGGTGTGGGCACCAGCCCTGCCCCCGAGGCCAATTAGTGCTCTCCACCAGAGGCTGGATTGGAGGCTGGAGTTCCTGTGCTCCCAGTCTGCCCACTCGGTCCCACTCCCCACAGAGCCCCACACAGTCACAGGGGCTCCAGGGCCAATTACAAAATGACAATTACAGAGCACTTCACCTGCTCACCTGGCGTGTTTGTCAGCGTGCAAACAAGGCCCACAGCGGGCTGGTAAAAGCTCTGGGCTGGTAAAAGCTCAAGGCAGCACTTTACCCACACCTGGAGGCACTGGGAGCCAGGAGGGCCCAGTCTGCTCAGACCTACCTTTGAAATGTCTGTGGACAGGACACACACCTGAAACTGCTGGAGTAAAATAAAAAGAGAAAACAGTAAGTAATTGGCCAGTGCTTTGACATGAAATACTCGGGTGACTGGAAACATTTTGAAAACATCTGTTTTTGAAACAAAAAATACAATGTTGAGATTCCAGGGCTATTTGTAATCGTGGTTGTACCTCCTGCCCAAATTCTTGCTCTGCTCCAGCCACAGCAGGTGTATCCCACAGTAGGAAGGAGCAGGTATTATCCATCACCTACCTCACACATTACTTGTGTCATTCTGGTGCCTCTTGGTCCTGTGCTGAGTCACCTCTGATTTGTAACCTCCAAAGAGTTTAATTTAACACAATTTATCTCATTGTTCTCTCTTGCTGCTCCTTTCCCATCCCTGATCTGTGGGTACAGACCAAGCTGAAACCAGAGACCTGGGCCTTGCCTCAGGCTTATTCTTCTCTGCCACAAAGATTTTTGGTTGCTTTATTTGACCTCCAAACTTGGTGTTGCAAAGTAACAAAGACAATTATCTGAATGCTGGTTCAGCTTAGTTTTGTGATGGATGATGCTGCCACAATCTCTTAGTTTTTCTGTTCTTTTCTGTTTTCCTTCTGTCCAATGCTTAAACTTGTCCTGCCTGTTGTCCCTGTGCAGGGAGCCAATTCCCAGGGGCTGGACTGGGAAATGCTGAACCATGGCTGCTGCTTCATGCAGGAGCTGCTCCAGGATTGCACTGACACTCCAGCAGTGCTGGTACCACAGCTCATCCCTCCCACTGCTTCCAGAACTCTCCTTGCACTCAGGGAAGGGATGGATTTCTAAAGAGTTTCCACAGAACATCTGTTCTCTGGAAAGGACCAACACAGCTCCATGTTAAATTTAAATATTCATCTCCAGCAGCAGCAGCTTTGCCCAGCTGATGGCTTTTAACTTTCCCTGGGTGCTGTGGGAGATACAGAGCTGTGTTTTGTTTATCTGGAACGTTTTGGAAGGTAGGGGAGCATTAATGAGGAAATCTGGCTAATAAAAGTACTCAAGAGTCATGTGTGAATGGAGGGGCCAATCAAGTCCTGGATATGTTGATAATTGGGATTGGGATCTGATGGAGAGATGAAAACTGGCTCTCCCTGGAGCCTGCCAGGGCTTTGGTCAGTGTATCATGGAGATGTGGCTGTCTGGACATGGCTGAAGAGGAGCCAGTGTGGATGGCTTGTCTCTGCAGACAGAAACAGGGTCTGCAGGGTTTTCCTGGTCTGTGTCACCACATCAAGCTCAAAGTTACATCTGGTCAGTGTCCAGATCCAACACATGTTTGGCCTGTCTGGGGCACGAGGTGGGAGAATGTTCATTTTCTGTGCTAGGGAGAAAAAAGTCCCAGTCTCTGTGGATTTTTTCTGCAGATTGGCATTTCCCTCACTCCTTGTTCCTCCTGCTTTGTACAGCAGCCCTGTGGGAAAACTGTGGCCAGCAGGGCTGTGACCCCCAGGTCTGAGATGACTGTTTGCTAATTCCTCAGCACTTCCAGTGTGGGGATGGATTGGATCTCTGTGGCACAGCCTCCCCTGAACACCATGACTTCTGTTTGCCTGGGATTTGATTCTGTGGCTGCTTTCTCAGGCTCCTGTCTTTTCCATGTGAAAACCCACAGCCTGATACAAGATCAAATCCACAAAGTCTACAACACCCTGTCTCTACAGTGAGATGCAGCTGCAGCAGAGACAAGTGCAGTCAGCACTGAAGAGGTAAATGTGTCTTTATTTCCATTGTATCCCTTTTTCCTGGGAAAAAGCAGGACACAGGCTGTAGGGAAAAGGGCAGATGAGCAGCAGAGAGGGAAACACTGAGCAGCAGCAGAGCCTCCAGGTGTGGCTGGTGTGAGTTATGGCCATGCTGGAGGAAGGACAGGCCTGACCTGCTGCCCAGGTGCCCCCTGAGCATCCCCTGGCACTGCAGCAACAGCCCTGACCCACACCTGCAGCCAGGAGCAGAGAGAACTCTGGGGGTGCTGAGCCCAGGCAAAGCCCTGCCTTGGCACAGGGGCTCCTGACCTTATTTATCTCCCTTGGAGTATAAAATCAGTAAGAGAGGGGGTTTTATGTCTCAGTGAAATTGCCAGTATTTCAGGTTGTTTCCATTGCCTGTGTCCATTCCTGGGACAACTGATGTTCCCTTCCTGCTCACACCTGGGATTTGTACCCATCAATAAACCCCCTGAGCTCCTAAGCCTGAGCAGCCCCAGCCCTCAGCCTCGCCTTACCTGTCAGGTTCCCAATGTCCGAATCAATCCATGCTGGACTCCAGCTCTGACCAGGCTGTCTGCACTGGGCAGCCTGAAACTGGTGCCAGTGCTCCAGATGTGGCCTTGCCTGTGCCCCAGGGAGGGGATGGGGTCTCCCACACCTAGCATGCTCTCAGACCACGGAGGTGCCCTGCTGCCCCAGGGGTGGCTCATGGCCCATCAGGACAGCCAGGTACTTCTCTGGTCCCTCACGTGAGCCTTGGCAAACAGAAACATCCCTGCCCAGGTGCAGGACATGGCATTTTCCTCTACAAACTTCATGAAATTCCCACTGGCCCATTTCTCCCTGCAGGGACCAGCCCAGGGAGGGACCATGGCAGAGCAGGTACACACCTGGGGGTGTGCCATGAGTAAACAAGAAGGAAAGAGGAAGAAACAAGTAGAAAAGCAAAGCTCAGCCCAGCCCCCTGTGCTGTGTCACCTCCCCTAAGGACTGGGAGAGACTGGGCAGAACCTGCAGGGAAAGAGGGGAGAGAAGGTGCTGGACTGAAGCTGAACCTGGGGAAGTAGAGGAACGGTGTTTCTTTAATCATTATCTTGGGTTTTCCTTGGTATCTGAATCAGTAACTAAAAGTTTGTGTTACAGCAATAAATCAAGTGAAATTCCTCAAGCTGAGAGGCATTTCTCTGGTGGCAGAGACTGAGGCCAGGCCTGGGCTGGGATCAGCCCTGATCTCCTTCTGAAGCCTTTCCTTCCCTTCCCAGGCCAGGCCGTGTCATCCCTGCCAGTGCTGACACTAAACCTGCTCAATTCTCCCACGAGCAGATCAAGTTCAGGCCCAAAACTCACCTGTCCCTGCGAGGGGCCCTGGCCCAGCTCCACACCTGAGGAGCTCTGCAGCTGCCTGGGCTGGACCCTGTGGCCAGGCAGGGCTTTTGCAGCAGCACCTGGGTTGGAACCTGCTGCAGACACTCAGCTGTGACCAGCCCTGTGCACCCACCCCACAGGGACCTGCAGCTTCCAGGAAAAACCAGGGATCCCAAACTGCCCTTCACAGCTGTACTGAGGTGCCACATGGTCTCAGTTTGATTGGGAGACTGATTCATTGCTGTAACACACACCCATCAGCATGGAATGGCTTGGGCTGCGAGGAACCATAAAGCTCATCCAGCTCCACGCCCCTGCCATGAACAGGGATGCTCCAGGCTGCTCCAGGCCCATCCAGCTCAGCCCAGGAAACTGCCAGGAATGGAACAAGCACCATTGGTAAAGCAAAAAATCACTTACTGGGTATTTACAAGGAAGGGAAAAAGAAAATGGAAAAGAAAAAAAACAAAACAAACCCACTTTGATAAGAGCCCTCAAAGCAGGGTTGCCTGTGACATTCCATAAGACTTCCTTGGAGACAAAAAAATCAGTTTTGACACTGTCTCCTGCATCAAAGATCAAGTGTTTCAACCTCAGGTCTCTGATAAAGTTTGCTGGACAGCTCTAGATTTGCTAGATAAATAAATTCCCTGTCTGGGGCAATGGGCAGCCCAGATGCAGCACCTGTGCTCAGGTACAGCCTCAGGGCCAGGGCAATGTCAGGTGACACCCAGCAGGTGCCTGAACCACGGTGGCTGTGAGGTGGTGGCACTCTGTGACAGTCCTGTGGGTAGAGTTCTCTGACCTGGCAATGCTCAGAACGTTCATGTTTCCAAAATGTAACCATTGCAAGTGGGCAGGAAAAACACCAAAACTTCAAAAATGGCAAGTCTGAGCCAGGAATTATCAGTTAAGGACATTCCCAAGGGATGTTCAGAAAGGAAGGGGCAATATAAAAGAAGAAAGATGAAAAATAGTAAAGTTTAATAGTTACAAGAAAAACACGCATATCTGAGCAAAACCTCCAGGAACCAATAAAACAACCGATAAAATATCACTGAAGTATCACCAGCACTGGGGACAGCAGCTCTCAGAGCTGTGTGAAGGCACACAGGATCCTGAGCAGATCCACCTGGACACTGCTGAGGACAGGGAAAGCAGTGATGCCCTGCAGACCCCTGGATCTGTACCTGGAACAGAACAGCGACCATTGGATCCCAGGCAGGAGGAGGAGGGAACACAAACACTGAGTGCTGTGAGCTTAACCACGGCAGCTCTGGGCAGGGCTCTCCAGCACAGAGCACTGCTGCTCACCACCAACAGCTCACGGAGATCTGGAGGCACCTGGAGAGCCCCTGCCTTGGCTCTGTGATGTGCCAGGACACTGGTGCCTCTCAGCTCAGCCTTCCTGCCCGAGCACAGCACAGCACAGCACATCTTCCCCAGCCTGAGCATTTGGGACTGCCCAAAGGAGATTCCCCCAGTACAATGCACTGTAACTAAAATGGCAGCACTGTCAGGAGCTCTTAGGGAGACAGCAGAAACGAACTGAAATGCCATCCAGGAACACATCTCATGTGGCATCAGAGAGAGAAACACAATCAGCCTGCCAGGACCTGGCTCTGTACCTCCCAGCTAAGCCCTCCTGCAGCATCCTGTCAGCATTCCGTCACATATCTGGGTAATTCAATGGCCTTGTCCACCCCATTTCCCAAGGACACGGAACTGCCCCATGTGCCCAGTCAGGCCATGCACACTGAGGGCTACAAGTGCGCTCCCATGAAGAGCTATTAGCAAAGCTCCTCATTTCCCAGCCCAGCTGCAGGTGAGCCAGGACAGGACAGCTCATCTTACCCTGCTGATGCCTTTCTTCATGCTCTTTTTCTTTCTTTTCTCCCTAAGGCACTGTGGGAACAGCCAGCAGGGATAACCTGAGGCTTCCCATCAGCAAACCCAGGCCAATCCCATCTGGAACAAGCAACCCATCCTTCACTGGCCCTTGACCAACTCACCTGTCCTGCTCACACCCAAACAAACTCAGGGGTGCAGGGAGCTGCATGGCCAGACTGTCAGCATGAGCAGTGCTGGGGGACTCTTCCTACAGCACCCCAGCAGCTGCCTGTTACACCAGCAGCCTGACTCCGGGCGGCACAGCGTGCACAAGGCTCTCCCTGTCCCCACTCCCCGAAACACGGCACAGCGCTGTGTCTGCGGCCCCAGCAGTGCCCAGGGCCAGCAGACGGGCCCTGCCGTGCCGGGTCAGTGCGCGTGCCGCGCCCCCGGCAGGCGGTGCACGCGCTCCGCGGCGCTGTACAGCAGCTCCCCGCGCCGCCAGCGCGGCTCGTCCTGCTCCCGCCAGCGCCGCTCGTCGAACTCGGGGAAGAAAAAGGCGATTTCCCTGCTGGCCGAGGCAGGCGAGTCTGTCAAGAGAGGGAAAGGCAATGAGACACGGATGCCAGTCTGCCACCACAGACGCGCGCTGGACTCCAAAGGCGCCTGGCCAGGTGTGCACGGGCCCTGCAGGACGGAACAAACTGTTCACTTGGAGCCCTGGAACTAAAGCAAAGGCAGACAAAGCACCATCATTCCTGCCTCTCCAAGAACCATCCAAGAATGCCAGGCCTACCTGAGCCATGGGTCGTGTTCCTGGTGTCCGTGAGGCCGTAGGCACCTCGGATGGACTCTGGGTCGCTGTGTCGGGCTCGGAACACTTTAGTGGGTCCCATCAGCGATCTCCAGAGAGGGACAGCGTCCTCATGGGCCAGGATGTAAGCCCACATGGGGCCACTGCGGCAGGGGCCCAGGAACAGCAGGAGAAACGGTCATGAAGAGCTCGTTACAAACAGGGTATTTACTCGTCCTTACAAAGCTGCATGGCACAGCTGCCACACCGGGCCCCGGCCTGCCCTGCCAGGCCATGGGGAGGGGCACGGCCCTCCCGAGCACCGAGCCCACGGGGCGGCACCGGGGCGGCACCGGTGACCCGCTCCAGCCCCTCGGGGGTGCCACGCACCGGTACCAGCGCTGCCACAGCAGCCGGGACCCCGGCACTGCTGCCCCGCACATCCCAGCGAGCCCCGCACACACGGCTCGCCGCGGCACGCACCTGGCCATGAACTCCACCAGCCGCTGGTAGAAGAACCGCCCTGCGGACAGACACGGACCGAGTCGGCACGGGCCCGGGCAGCACCCCGCTCCGGAGCGGCCCGGCCCCGCAAGTACCTGCGTGCTCCCGGTAGAAGCGGCGGCTCTGCTCCGGGCCGCAGCGCAGCTCCTTGGCGCGGACAATGAGGAACCGGTGGCGGAGGATGGCGGCGTGCACGGCCTGCGGGAAGAGGCGGCGCTAGGGGGCGGGCCGTGGCGAGGCCTGCTGTGCTGCGCTGTGCTGTGCCGTGCCGTGCCGTGCCGTGCCGTGCCCTATCCAGCCCGGTCCGGTCCGACCTCACCTCGCGCACCAGCGGATGGGCCACGGCGTCCGGCTTGAGCAGCGCCAGCGTCAGCTGGAGCGGCCGCGGGGCCGCCATGGCCGCGGGAGAGGGGCGGGGCGGGGCGG
>JANZXQ010000074.1:176239-187308 GCA_027576755.1 Chamaetylas poliocephala
GGGTGGCCGTGGGGTAGCCATGGGGTGACCAGGGGTACAGAGTGGCTGTGGGATGGATGGGGGTGGCCAGGGCTGGCTGGATTGGGGTACAGAGTGGCTGTGGGGTGGATGGGGGTGGCCTGGGTTGGCTGGATTGGGGTGGCCATAGGTACAGAGTGGCTGTGGGATGGATGGCGGTGGCCAGGGCTGGCTGGCTGGCTGGGGGTGGCCAGCTGCAGCGGCCCTGGGTGCTCCCTGGCCCCGCTGACCCCGTGCCCTCCGCAGTGACCGACCTGGAGCTGAAGTTCCAGTACCGGGGCCGCCAGGTGTGCGCCCTGACCGTCAGCAACCCGCACGGCTGCCGGCTGTTCCACAGCAGCCTGGAGCCCACGCGGGAGCAGGAGGAGCTCTTCGGGCCCCTGACGCTGGAGCAGGTGCCCTTCCCCTCTCCCGACGCCATCCCCAACGAGAAGCAGCGCTTCTACACCCAGCAGCTGCTGGACGTGCTGGACCGAGGGCTCATCCTGGAGCTCCAGGGCCAGGATCTCTTCGCCCTCCGCCTCTGCCAGTGCAAGGTCTTCTGGACAGGGCCCTGTGCCACCCCCCAGCCCGGCCCCAACCCCATCCAGAGGGAGACAAGGACCAAGCTCTTCAGCCTCGAGGGCTTCCTCAACGGTCAGTGGGCAAGGGGGGTGGCCCGGCGTCCCTTGAGGGCAATGGATTGGGATGGAGAGGTCAGCTGGGGTGGCACAGGGGCACCTGGTGGCATGAGGGGGACAAAGGTGTAATGGGGACACCAGCTGGAATGGTGGGGACACCAGGTGGGATGGGGAGACAGCAGGTGGCACATGGGCACCTGGTGGGATGAGGGGATGGAGCTGGGATGGGGGTCACCAGCTGCTCTTGGAGTTGCCCTCGGGCGGGGAGGTGGTGGCCCCGGCAGGCACGGGGCCCTGTCCTGTCCCTCAGCTCGACCTCGGACCCCACAGGCCTCATCCAGTTCCAGAAGGGGCAGACCCCCACCCCGCCCCCCTTTGAGATCTTCCTCTGCTTCGGCGAGGAGTGGCCGGACCAGAAGCCCAAGGAGAAGAAGCTGATCACGGTGCAGGTGAGGGCCAGGCCCTGTGGGGACACGGGGTGTCCCTGCCCATGGTGACACGGGGGGTCCCTGCCCCGTGTCCCTGCCCGCGGTGACATGGGGGGTCCCTGCCCCGTGTCCCTGCCCTGCCCCGCAGGTGGTGCCGGTGGCGGCGCGGCTGCTGCTGGAGATGTTCTCCGGGGAGCTGTCCTGGTCGGCCGACAGCATCCCGCTGCAGATCTCGCACCCCGACCTCAAGGACAGGATGGTGCAGCAGTTCAAGGAGCTGCACCAGCTCTGGCAGAGCCACCAGCGGCTGCCGCCGGCGCAGCCCCCGCCCGGCCCCTCGGCAGGACCCTGGGCGCTGCCCCCCGGCCCCCTGCCCCACTGACAGGGACATGGGGACACAGGGACAGCCCTGGCACTGCCCCATGGCCCCTGCCCCACTGACAGGGACACGGGGACAGCCCTGGCACTGCCCCCCGGCCCCCTGCCCCACTGACAGGGACACAGGGACACAGGGACAGCCCTGGCCATTGTGGGACACTTCTATTAGTGTACATCAGAGTTTTCAGTCTTTTAGGGAGTCTTGACCTACACTGTGTGCAGTCATAACGCTCTTCCAAAGTTCTCATTATACACCCAGGATGTTATTTTGAGGAGAATCTCATGCGGGTTGGAGCTGGAGGAGCTTCCTTCCAAAAAGATCCCCCAGCCTGGCATTCTGAGCTCTTGGCTGCCACCTTGCAAAGGCTGGGTGAGGCCAGAGGACATCAGGGCTGTTGGCAGGGGTTGGTGTGTGCAGGAGACCAGTGATGATCCCTCCCCAGAGCCCTTGGCAGTCCTTAACACGCTGTTCTCTCTCTGCAGAGACCTCAGAAGAGGAGGACGCCCCTTCCTTCGCCCCCTCCAGCTCCGTTGATGGCAATAACACAGACTCAGAGTTTGAGAAGGGTTTGAAGCACAAGCCCAAGGCCCAGGAGCCCCCCAAAACCATCACCCCGGTGAAGGATGAGTATGAATTCGATGAGGACGATGAGCAGGACCGGGTCCCGCCGGTCGATGACAAACATTTGCTGAAAAAGGATTACAGGAAAGAGACTAAAGCAAACAGTTTCATTTCCATACCCAAAATGGAAGTGAAAACTTATACTAAAAATAACACAATTACACCAAAGAAAGCTGCCCACCGCATCCTGTCGGACAGCTCGGACGAGGAGGAGACCAGCGTGGCCGTGGGCACGGGGGAGAAGCTGCGCCTCTCCACCCACTCCATATTGCCCAGCAGCAAAATTCGGGAGCCAGCCAGCACCAAGGCGCCCAAGGAGAAAAGCAAAGTAAAAAAGAAGCGGAAGAAGGAGACAAAAAGCAAAGAGGTTCGGTTTGGCAAAAAAAATGACAAGTTTTGTTCCTCTGAATCAGAGAGTGAAAACGTGGAGAGTGAGGAGGATGATAGAGACTCTCTACAGAGCTCTAGCTGTGTAAAGGACTCAAGGCTAGTGCTAAAGGAATCCTCCTTGTTTAACTCTCTGTCTGCCTCATCGACCTCTTCACATGGGAGTTTAGCATCCCAGAAACATAATCCCAGTCTTACAGAGCAGCACTCCAAGCACTGGAGGACGGACAATTGGAAAACCATATCTTCTCCAGCTTGGTCAGACGTCAGTTCCCTATCGGACTCCACCAGGACGAGGCTGACGAGCGAGTCAGACTACTCGTCCGAGGACTCGAGCTTAGAGTCACTAAAGCCAGTCAGGAAGAAACCAGAGCACAAAAAGAAAAACACCCCCCACAACACTGTTTCTGAGAAAAAGAATTCATTCCATAGCAATGTGGATGGAGCAATTCCAAAGCTGGACAAGGAGGGGAAGGTTGTTAAAAAGCATAAAACAAAACACAAACATAAAAACAAGGAGAAGGGACAGTGTCCCATCAGCCAAGACATTAAAATAATCAAAACATTTTCATTTGAGTTTGAGGACTCTAAACAAAAGCCTGAGAAAGGCTTGATAGTAGAGACAGAAAATCCAGTCGAAAATAAGTTGAAAGTGTTAAAGCACGATCGGGAGCATGGTAAGAAGGAGGAAAAGCTCCCCAAAGGTAAAGCAGAGGAGAAGGAGTGGTTGTTTAAAGATGAGACTGGAAAATCCTCAAAAGAGGAGAAATCGTTAAGAAAAATCAAAGATGGTAGTAAAGACCTGAGCAAATCCTTCAGAGAAGGATTGAGTAAATCAGAAAAAGAGAAACCTGTCAAAGAGAAATCTCCCAAGGAGGAGAAGCTGAGAATACACAAGGAAGAGAGAAAGAAGAAGTCAAAGGACAAGCAGTCCAAATCTGAGAAGAAGAATGAGCTGAAGGAGGAGAAGGCTTCTAAACCAGAGAAAGAAAAATCCTTCAAGGAAGAGAAGGAAAAATGCAAAAAAGAAAAACTTTACAGGGACGAGTCTGGGTTTGATGAGTTTAATAACAAAACTCAATTTGCCGAAAGTGAGGACACGAAGTTCAGCCTTTCGGACGATCAGCAGGAGAGGTGGTTTTCAGACTTGTCCTCTGATTCATCCTTCGATTTCAAGGGTGAGGACAGCTGGGATTCTCCAATAACAGATTTCAGGGAGATTAAAAATGACACCGTGGCAAAACTAATCATAGAACCCGTGAAAGAGGAAATTAAAGACAAGAAAAAGGAAAATAAAATTAAAGAGAAGAAGGAATACAGCGAGAAACGGAATGAAAAGGACACTTTCTTAAAGAAGAAGGAGAGGGATTACGTGGAGAAAAGCTCCGAGAAGAAAAAGGACCAAACAGACAGACACAAAGTTACTCCCAGTTATTTGCCTGAAAAGGATAAGAAAAGGAAGGATTCTGTGGAGACAGGCAAGGAGAGAAAAGAAAAAGACACAGGTGAAACCAACAAAGACAGAAAAGATTCCTCTGATGGCTCTAAAGAGCGAAAAGATCCCAAGAAGCAGGAGGAGCCCTATCGAGATGACTTCAAGGAGTATGGCTGTGAAACATTCTTCAAGGATAAGTCTGACCCTGAGTTCAGTGGGAAGACCCTGGAGAGCTGGGAGAGGCACCATTCTGGGAAGGAAAAGGAGAAGAAAGATGCTCCCGATAAAGAAAAAAAAGAAAAGGTGAAGCCAGAAAAATACAAGGAAAAATCCAAAGAAGGCGACAAGGAGAAAAATGAAAAAGCTGCTCCTGAGAAAATCCTGAAGGACAAAGAACTAGAGAAGAGTTTCAAAGAGAAGAAAGAAACTAAGGAGAAGTACAAAGATCTTCACAGCAAAGACAAGGAGAGGAAGAGTTCCTTCGACCAGGTGAAGGAGAAGAAAGAGAAAAGCTTTTCCACCGACAGAGACGATTTCTCCGAGAAGAAGGACGAGAAGAAAGGCAAGGAGAAGAGCTGGTACAGCATCGCTGACATCTTCACGGACGAGAGCGAGGACGAGAGGGACGAGTACAGCCTGGGCGGGTTCAAGGTGGGCGAGGCGGGCGAGCTGCATCGCCTGGACAGCCTGCAGGACAAGGACGACGCCGCCGACAAGGAGCCCTACCCCGACAAGCACCGCAAGTACTCCTCAGACCGGCCGCACTCGGAGAAGCAGAAGGATAAGGAGTCCAAGGAGAAGAAAAAGGACAAAGGGACATCGGAAGGGGGGAAGGAGAAGAAGGAGAAGAGTTCCTTTGAGAAACACAAGGAGAAGAAAGATAAGGACTCCAGTGAGAAGTACAAGGACAGGAAGGAAAGGATGTCCATAGATTCCGCTCAGGAGAAGAAAAACAAGCAGAAGCTCCCAGAAAAGGTTGAGAAGAAGCACACCAGTGAGGACAAGGTGAAAAGCAAACACAAGGAGAAGCCGGACAAGGAGCATTCCAAAGAGAAGAAGTCTTCAAAAGGAGGGGAGTCGGAGAAGAGCCTGCTGGAGAAACTGGAGGAGGAGGCTCTGAATGACTACAGGGATGACTCCAATGACAAAATCAGCGAGATCTCCTCTGACAGCTTCACGGACAGAGGGCAAGAGCCAGGACTCACCAGCCTCTTCGAGTCTTCTAACCTTTCTCTGACTGACGCTGCTGAAGAAAAGTTTAAGGACTCTCTCCCTTTACCCTGCCTTCAGGACAAGCTCAAGGAGAAGGAGAGGCACCGGCATTCCTCATCTTCCTCAAAGAAAAGTCATGAGAAGGAAAAAGCAAAGAAAGAGAAGACAGAGAAAAAGGAAAAATCAGAAGAATTCAAGGACTCCAGCAGCAGAAAGGATTCCACTCATTATGAAAAGGATTTCTCTGTGGATGGGGAGGCTTTTGGCTCTTCCTACAACATGAAGGCAGACGCTGATGAGGAACCGGAGAAGAGCATTGATTACTTATTTTCTGAAAAGAAGGATAAAAATGATTCTGAAAGAGAGCTGTCAAAGAAGGCAGAGAAAGAAAAGACTTACGGTTCCAGCACCATCAGCACAGCTAAAGAGAAAAAGAAGCGGGATAAACACAAGGAAAAATGGAAGGAGGAAAAGGAAAAGCATAGGGACAAACACACAGATGGTTTCTTTAAACATCACAAAGATGAGCCAAAGTCAACACTCAAAGATAAGGACGGGCCTCAAGTTACCACCTTCAAAGATAAATCCAAGGAGGACAACCTCAAATTCGGTGAAGCCAAACTGAAGGAGAAGCTTAAGGAGAATCAAGACAAAGACAAATCAGAGTCCATAAAAATAAGCAACGGGAATGAAAAAATAACCCTTTCCAAAGACAGCGGCAAGAAGGATGCCAGGCCGAGGGAGAAACTTCTGGGAGATGGTGATTTGATGATGACCAGCTTTGAGAGGATGCTGAGCCAGAAAGACCTGGAGATCGAGGAACGCCACAAAAGACACAAGGAGAGAATGAAACAAATGGAGAAAATGCGGCACAGGTCGGGAGATCCCAAGTTAAAGGACAAACTCAAAAGCTCGGAGGATGTGCGCAAGAGGAGCCTGGATCTGCCCGCCAAGAAGCCGCTAGCACTGGACACGCAGCTCAAGGACAAGAAACTCAAAGAGTTGGGTCCTCTGACTCCTATCCTGTCACCAGAAAACAAGGCACAGCCTGCTGTGGGGACAGACTCCAAGGACTGGATCACGGGTCCTCAGCTGAAGGAGATCCTCCCGGCGTCTCCCAGGCCGGATCAGAACCGGCCCACGGGCGTCCCCACCCCGGCGTCCGTCGTGTCCTGCCCCAGCTACGAGGAGGTGATGCAGACGCCCAGGACGCCGTCGTGCAGCAACGAGGATTACACGGACCTGATGTTCGAGTGCGCCGACTCCCAGCACTCGCTGCCCATCTCCACCATGTCCATGAACGCCTGCTCTCCTTCCTTCTTCGACAGATACTCCAGCGTTCCCAGCGGGCTCCCCGAGAACCCCAGCCAGACCCCGACTCGCACCATACCCTCCTCGAACCTCTACCGCTCCATCTCAGTGGATATCAGGAGGGCGCCCGAAGAGGAATTCAGCGTTGGAGATAAGTTTTTCAGGCAGCAAAGTGTCCCAGCAACATCGAATTATGACTCTCCAGTGCAGCATTTAATGGAGGAGAAAGTTCCCCTTCCCTCCGTTCCTGCTGAGAAGTTCCAGTGTTTGTCTCCTGGGTATTACTCCCCGGATTATGGAGTTTCCTCACCCAAGGTGGAAGCTTTGCACTGCGCGCCGGGAGCCGTCAGCGGGGTCGCCCAGTCGCCCGAAAGTGTCTTTTCTGGTTTACAAGCAAAATCCTCCCCTTCGCACAGGGATGAGCTGCTGGCTCCTTCAGTGGAAAGTGCTCTTCCCCCTGACATCGGCATGCCCTTGGATACCACAGAGGAGCAGCAAGCCACCGCCTCCATCATGCCACCAGAATCCACCTACCTGCCACCCATCGAAGAGAACCATTTTAGTTCAGGCATGCCTGAACAAAACAACATAGACTGGGACAACCCTCCTTCCCGAAACCCAGACACCACCATTCCTCCCAGCCTGATGGGCAACCCCGCAGAGCACCCTGTCACCTGGTCCATGGGCTCGGAGCTTCTGATGAAATCTCCCCAGAGGTTTTCCGAGTCTCCTAAACCTCCGCTCTGTTCCCTAGAGCCGATTCATCCCGCGCCAGTAGCCTTCATTCCCACAGAGACTTCCTACCCCGTTTCTCCCATCTCGTACCCTCTGTCAGTGTCTGAACCGAGGCTGGAGGAAGTCAAGGAGGATGCTGAGGAAGCAGTTCCAGGAGAAATCGCGAATGCTGAAGAGCAAGCTCCGTACATGTCCCCTACTAGGTTAGACACCTTCTTCAACAACTGCAAGCCTCTTCCAGAAGAAGCACCAGAGATCCCTCCAGAGCCCCCGTGTGTGCCAGCAGAACCTCAGGCCGAAGTCGTCCCTGCCCCAGAAAACAACTATTTGGAAAACAACAGCACAGCACCTGCGAACGCAGAGGAGGCGGTGACGTGGCCCGACCCCTTCACCAACACCGAGGATGAGCTGGACCTCGGCCCCTTCTCACTCCCAGATCTGCCACTCCAGCCTAAGGACGTTGCAGAGACGGAGATGGCGGAGGCAGAAGCGGTGGAGGAAAGCCCAGCAGCAGCAGCAGAACCGAGCGCTGGCATCATCAAAGCCGGCGCGTCCGTGATAGCGGCCAGTGAGCCGGAGGAGCCGCCGGCCAGCCAGGCAGCAGCCACCCTGCCCACGGACACGGAGCCACCAGCAGAGGAGCAGAAACCAGAAGTGGCTACACAAGAAGCTGCCTCAGAAGCGCCAAATGCAGCTGAGGAGAAGGCAGCAGAGGACTCGGAAGCGCAGGTTTTCCAGCAGACCCCGTCCGAGCCCGCGCCACCGGAGAGCAAAGAGGCAGAGGCCGTGCACGAGGAGCTGTCCTCGGCTGGGGGGGTGGCAGAGGGCAGCTCCCAGCCCGGCCCTGTGCCCGCGGCTGCTTCTGAGGCCGCTGTTCCCCAGGACACTGCTGCAGCCCGTGCTGGGAGCCAGGCCCCGCCACCCCAGGCGGACGCGCCCGCTGGCAACGCTCAAGCAGAAGTTGTTGAACCAGTACAAAAACCAGTAGCAGAAGCTCCCAAACCACCCAAAATAGAAGAGATTCCTCAGCGGATTACCAGGAACCGGGCTCAGATGCTCGCCAACCAAAACAAGCAGAACGCCGCCGCGTCCGAGAAGGAATTTCCTCCCGTCTCCGCGCCCGTCACGCGAGCCAAGGGCCGCGTCACGGAGGAGGACGATTCCCAGGCCCAGCACCCGCGCAAGCGCCGCTTCCAGCGCTCCAACCAGCAGCTGCAGCAGCAGATCAACACCTCCACCCAGCAGACCAGGGAGATGATCCAGCAGACACTGGCAGCTATCGTCGATGCCATCAAACTGGACGACATCGAGCCCTACCACAGTGACAGGTCCAACCCCTACTTCGAGTACCTGCAGATCAGGAAGAAGATTGAGGAGAAGCGGAAAATCCTGTGCTACATTACTCCCCAAGCTCCGCAGTGCTACGCTGAGTATGTCACCTACACAGGCTCCTACCTGTTGGATGGCAAACCCCTAAGCAAGCTCCATATTCCAGTGGTGAGTCACGTTCTCTCTTTAGCCTTGGGACATGTCCCTCCTCACTGTTACAGACTCATCCAAGTTGTCCCCCATGCCCTGTGACCACCTTGCAATGTGCCCCAACCTGCCTTTAGCATATGACACCAAACCTGAGCCGGGGTAAGTGCTTGGCTGTGTGGTAAATGCAAGCCCTGAGTTGCTGCGTTTTTGCAGAGAAGACTTTGGGCTGTGCTGAGGGACCTGAGGTTTGGTCAGGCTTTAGAGTAAATTTTCTAAGAATCTACTGGATTTGAGGCTGGAAGTTAAAACTGCTCTTGCAGCAGTGCACTAACAGGATAATGAACCTGGAACATGGGAAAAAGATGACTCTTAACTCCTGCCATCATTTTCCCAAGCTCTCCTCTTTGACTTGGCACTGGAATCAGCATTTCACTGCTGTGCTGCTGCAGCAGACTCACAAATACAAATGCATTGATAAACGTGGTGCTGCAGGTGGTAAATCAGGATCCAGACTGGAGGAGAAGGGTCAGTGTGCCCAGGCTCCATTCCTTGCCACATGCCCTGCCCTGCAGCACGAGGGTGGGTCAGGCTCTGGTTGTTCTTGCCAAATCCTCCCCCTCACTCAGTCTGTGTGCTGGCAGCACTTTGTCCTTGGCAGAGCTTCTCCACAGGCCCCCCGTGGGATATCCCTGCTCCTCTGTGGCCAGCACTCATTCTGGGGGGGCTGTGCCTGCAGAGGTCCTGCTCTCACCCCTGCCTGTGCCCGCAGATCGCGCCGCCGCCGTCGCTGGCGGAGCCGCTCAAGGAGCTCTTCAAGCAGCAGGAGGCTGTGCGGGGCAAGCTGCGGCTGCAGCACAGCATCGAGCGGGTAAGGGACCCTCCACCCTGAATTTCCCCTGCTGGCCAGGCTGAGGCTGCCACACTCACTGCTCTGCTCTTCCTCAGGAGAAGCTGATCGTGTCCTGCGAGCAGGAGATCCTGCGGGTGCACTGCCGGGCAGCCAGGACCATTGCCAACCAGGCCGTGCCCTTCAGCGCCTGCACCATGCTGCTGGACTCCGAGGTGTACAACATGCCTCTGGAAAATCAGGTCAGTGCCTGCCTCAGGGGTGAGGAAGTGTCTCAGGGGCTCTGCAAGACTCTGAGGGAGATGGGCTTTTCTGGAGGGATGGAGGGAAGGATGAGGCAGGAGTTACTAATGCTCTCCTTGCTCAGGTCACCACAGGTTCAGGATGTCACCTCCCTCAGAGGGCAGGGTTAGATGCATCCCCATCTGAGGCTGAATCCCAGGAAAGGCTGCAGGAGCAGCTGGCAGCAGTGGTGTCCAACCTCCCTCCCTGCAGGCACCACTGTTCTGAGGAGTGAATGTGATTATGGCCTGTGAGACCTGTAACTACTTAAAGTACAGAACTAATCCTGTGTCCCTCCCTTTGCTGTCCTGTCCTTAGGGAGACGAAAACAAATCGGTCAGAGACCGTTTCAACGCACGGCAGTTCATTTCCTGGCTGCAGGACGTGGATGACAAGTACGACCGGATGAAGGTGAGAGCTGGGGGAGCCCCGTGCTCCAGGCAGGGGCATTCCAGGAGGGCTCTGCCCGTGGCTGGAGCCTGGGAGCTGCTTTAGCACAGAGTGGGTGTCCAGATATTGTCAGGGCAGTGTTGCATGGGAGTGGACAAGCTTTCACACCCAAACTTTTGGGTTTGCCTTGGCTCCTGCTGGAGCTGAGCTCAGCAGACATCCCAAATCCAGGTGTCCTGTGTGTGGCATCCCTGGCTGCATGTCCCCTACCTTTGCTGCCACTCAGCCCTCACGTCCCGTTGTTGTTTCCCAATGCAGACATGCCTGCTCATGCGACAGCAGCACGAGGCAGCTGCCCTGAACGCGGTGCAGAGGATGGAGTGGCAGCTGAAGGTGCAGGAGCTGGACCCCGCGGGGCACAAATCCCTCTGCGTGAACGAGGTGCCCTCGTTCTATGTGCCAATGGTCGACGTGAACGATGACTTTGTGCTCTTGCCGGCATGACAGTTCCAGCCCAGGAGACATCGCTGAACACTGGCAAGGACGGGAGCGCTCCGAGGTCGGGCGGTCGAGCTCACATTCACCCTTAACCGCTTGCTGATGAATCCCTGGTCAGAGGAGGAGGAAGCAGCAGCTATCGGCAGAAAACAAAACAATAAGAGAAAATAATTGCACTTTCTTCAGGCCGTGTCCCTCGCTCCCGGAGCGGCGGCGGGGAGGCTGCGGGCAGCGGGCGCTCAGCGGCCCCGGGACTGGCCGAGGCAAGGAGGGAGGAGGCCAAGGACACCGTGTGTGTGTGTTGCAGAAGCTGCTGAGCGGGGCCAGCAACCACGTGAACCATGTACTTGTGAACACCGTGATTTCCAGCTCTCTGTTTTCCACCGGGCGCGCATCTCCTCTCTGGGAGAAGCTGCAGTAGGAAACC
>JANZXQ010000074.1:749218-760161 GCA_027576755.1 Chamaetylas poliocephala
GCAAAGCGTTTTTTTTGTTTTTTTGGTGTTTTTGTGGTTTTTTTGTTTTTTTGTTTTTTTTTGCTGCGGGAATTTGCTCCCCCCCAGCCTCCCGACATTCCCAAACATGCTTCGATCCATGCGCTCCTTGCTCCCTCCTCTCACCCGGCCGGGGCAGCAGCTCAGAGTCCGGGGGGGTCCGGCTGGCGTGGGGGGCTCTTCTGGCGCGGCTTGGGGTGGCACGGCCGCTGCTGGAGCCTTCCCGGCCCTTCCTTCTTCCCTTCTTTCCCTTCTTCCCTTTTTTTTTTTCCTTCTTCTTTCCTTCTTTCCTTCCTTTCTCCGGGAGCACCGCCAGGATGGCCCCGCTGGAGCCGCCGCCTCCGAGCCCCGCGGGGACACCTGGGGGACACCCTGGGGGACATCTGGGGCCACCTCCTGGCAGGGACACCTTGGGGACAGCTGGGGCCACCTCCTGACAGGGACACCTGGCGGGGGACAGGACCTGGGGCCACCTCCCAGCAGGGGCAATTCTGACCCTGCTGGGGACACCTGGGAGAGGTTCACAGGACCTTGGGCCACCTCCAAGCCTGGCAGGGCCACCTCTGACCCTGCCAGGGACACCTGGAGGGTGTCAGGACCTGGGGTCACCTTCTGGGAGAGGGGGCAGGACCTGGGGCCACCTCTGTCCCCACCAGGGACACTTGGTGGAAGGGAAGGATCTTGGGCCACCCCCTAGCAGGGACAATTCTGACCCTGCTGGGGACACCTGGGAGGGAGGGGGCAGGACCTGGGGCCACCTGTGACCCTGCCAGGGACACTTGGATGGGTTCAGGACTTTGGGCCACCTCCAATCCTGGCAGGGCCACCTGTGACCCTGCCAGGGCCACTTGGAGGGTGTCAGGACCTGGGGTCACCTGTGACCCTGCCAGGGACACCTGGAGGGTGTCAGGACCTCCCGGCAGGGCCACCTGGGACTTGTCAGGATCTTGGGCCACCTCTGAGCCTGGCAGGGCCACCCTGGAGGTGCCACCTCCGCAGGTGTCACCCTCCTGCTCTCGCCACGCCGCCAGCGGCTGGGGCAGCTCGGGGCGGGGTGTCCCCGAGGTGCCACCACCGCGGCGCGTCCCCGCCCTGTCCCCGCGGCCAGCCCCGGCCCGGTGCCACCCCCGGGCAGGGCACACGGAGCGATTTACAGGCCAGACTCTCTGGGAGAACGGGAACGAGGAGGAATTTCATGCAACATTCCTGGTCCGGAGGCGGCGCGGGGCCGGGGCGGGAGCGAGCGGGAGCCTTTGGGAGGGAGGCTCCACACCCTCAGTGCAGTGCTCGGAGGAGGAGAAGGAGAATCCAAGTGGGTTTTCTTGGCTTGGGAATACCGCCCCGCCCTTCCCACGGCGGCTCCGGACGCGGTCAGCTGTCCACCAGCTGCTTGAGCGCCCGCTCGATGTTCATGCGGTGCCCCACGCGGGTCACCCCCAACTCCACGAAGTCCTCCTTGGTCAGGGCGGGCAGGTGCGTGCCCTCGATCTCGTGGTCCTCGAACTTATCCCGGTGCTCCACCAGGTTGATGCTCTCCAGCCAGTCCCCCACGTCGTACTTGTTCCACAGGTGCAGCGGCTTCTGCATGAAGGGCCGCGGCGGGTGCAGCGTGTGCAGCGGCGGCCCCGGCGACGGCGACGGCGACGGCGAGCGGCTGCGGGCGCTGACGCTGCGGACCACGAAGCGAACTTCCTTGGGCTCGTGGGGGATGGAGAGGCTGGAGGATTTGAGGATGGTGGGGGGCGTCAGGCCGTAGGGCCGGACGGTGCTGAGGGGCTCGGGCCGCTCCAGCGCCGCGGGTTTGACGGGGCTGGGCGTGCGGCGGGTGACGGGGTAGCGGCTGCCGGGCCGCACGGTGAAGGTGGTGCCGGAGCTGCGCTGGGAAATGGTGCTGAGCTCTCCTAAACTACTGAAAAGTCTGCGGAGAGAGCGGGAAAACGGGAAAAGAAGAGAGAGAGAGAGAGAGAGAGAGAGAGGAGAGGGAAGGGGTGAGGCCAGGTCTGGGAATGGGGACACGAATCCAGCGGGAATGCCGGGGTTGGGGTTGGGATAATTCGGGTGGGATATCCCGGTGGGGATGTCCCAAAGATTCCAGCAGTGCCGCCAAGGGTGGGGATTCCCGGCCAGTCCTGCCCTCCTGGCACCGCTCTGCGCCCCCAAAATGTCCCCAGGGCTGGGGACAAGGACCCTGTGCCTCGTCCTGCCCCATCCCCCTCCCCAGCCCGTGCTGATCCCGTGGAATGGGAACGAGCCAGTGGAGAAAAGTTGGGATAAGAAGGAACCTTCTGGCGTTTTCCTGGGGTGGGAGGACTCTCTGGACACCCCTGGTGACAGTCACCTGGTGGTCAGGGGTGGCCGGGCCAGTGTCCCCTTGGAACTGGGACGTGTGGGACCCCCTGGCTGTGCCACCGTGGGAATCTTGGATGGGGACACGGCTCCTCCCACCAGCGCTGTCCCCTCGGCATTGTCCCCATCCTGCCACTGTCCCCATGGAATGGGCAGGGAATGGGAAAGGAAACGGATCTGACACCCGGATGAATCCTGGAAAATCAGAGCCCTCTGCTCTGGAGAGGCTGGGAAAACTGGGAATGTTCTCATGGGGAAGGGAAGGATCCAGGGAGAGCTTCCAGCACATTCCAGGGACTAAAGGGGCTCCAAGAGAGCTGGAATTTGGGAGATGCATGGAGGGACAGGACACAGGGAATGGCTTCCACTGGGAAAGGGGAGATTGGGGTGGGAATTTGGGAAGAAATTCCTGGCTGGGCTGGAATTGCCAGAGCAGCTGTGGCTGCCTCTGGATCCCTGGAATGTCCAAGGAAAGGTTGGAGCAGCCTGGGACGGTGGGAGGTGTCCCTGGATGCGTTTTGAGGTCCATCCCATCCCATCCCAATCCCCTTGTCCTCAGAACTATCCCATAAAATTCCTGCATCCCGGTGCCTCAGTTTCCCTGCCCATCCCCTGCTCAGGGTCCTGTCTCAGCTCCCTCCTGGAAAACCGGGACACCCTGGAATGCTGCTGGGATCCACAACTGCCTCTTGGTTTTGGGAATGTTAATGAGCTCCAAGGATCCCATAAATCCATGGCTCCAAAGGGATGAGCTGAACTTGGCTGAAGATCTGCAGGATGAGCTGCATTCCCGATAATTCCTGTTTTTGAGCCACGTTCCTGAAAATTCCCGTTTTTTGAGCCACATTCCTGATAATTTTCATTTTTCTGCTTCCCTGGCACACCAGAGCAGGAATCACCTTCGGGAAGCTCCGACAGGGAAAAGCTGGATGTCCTTGAGAAGTGAGACACGGAACGGGAATTGTGGGGACGCGGCTGCGTCCCACCTGGATCTGGGATCTGGGAGGGAAAAGTTCTGGATCTGCTGGGAAGGAGCAGCCACGGAAAATCCAAAGGATCTGGGTGTTTCTGCCAAGCCTGTGGATGCGCCGATGGGGCTGAAATCCCGTTTGGAATTCCAACTTGGAATTCCCGTTTTCCTGCATGGAGCCACAGCTGGATCCCATCCCTTCCTTGGATCCCTGGCTCCTTCTTCTCCAGCCAGGAATCCCAAAGCTGGGATGGGGCAGCTGCTCCAGCTGGTTCCGACCCCACAAATTCCACTTGGGGCAGTTCCCGAGCCCAGATCATTCCTGGGATCACTGGGATTGTTCCTGAGATCCTGGGATGGCTGAGATCCTTCTTGGATTCTTTGGATTCTTCCTGGGATCACTGGGATCCTTCCTGGGATCATTACTGGAATTACTGGGATAATTTGTTGGATCACTGGGATCTTTCCTGGGATCACTGGGATTGTTCCTGGGATCACTGGGATCATTCCTGGGATTATTTGGATCCTTCCTGGGATCGTTCCTGGGATCACTGGGATTCCTCCTGGGATTGCTGGGATCGTTCCTGGGATCACTGGGATCGTTTCTGGGATCATTTGCGTCGTTCCCTGTCCCTTGGCGAGGTTTCTGTGCTGCTGCTCTGGTGTTCATGGTGGCTCTCAAATCCTTGGAATTCTCTCCAGGAATTCCCATCATGGCTTCCAAAAGGGCTTCCTCCAACCTTGGTATGGACCTTCTTCAGAAATTCCTATGGATCTTCTTGGCCTTCTGATGGACCTTTTCCCAACCTTCCTATGGATTTTCCTCCAAATCTTCTTCCAGCCTCCCTACGTACCATTTCCTAACCTTCCTACGGATCTTCCCAACCTTCCTATGGACATTTTTCCAGTCTTCCTATGGATCTTTCCTTTTCCAGTCTTCCTATGGATATTCTCCTGACTTTCTCATGGATCTTCCTCTGAACCCCCTACAGATCTTCTCTGACCTTCCTGTGGATTTTTTTCTGACCTTCCAATGGAATTTTTTCCAATCTTCCCAAGGATCTTCCTCTGAGATCTTCCTTCCAATGGATCCTATGGATTTTCCTTCCTTTCTAGGGACCATCTGCCAATACTGAGCCCAAACACAATCCTAACCCTGATCCTAATCCTGATCCCAAGCCTAATCCTGACCCTGATCCCAACCATAACCCTAACCCTGATCCTGACCCCGATTCTAACCCTGATCCTGATCCCGACCTTGACCCCAACCCTGATCCTGACCCCGATCCTGACCCCGATCCTGATCCTAATCCTGATTTTAACCCTGAACCTAAACTTGACCCCAACCTTGGCTCAAAATTAACCTTGACCCTAATCCTGACCCTAATTCAGGGGTGATCCTGAGCCTGATCCTAACCCTGATCTGGATCCTGATTCCAATCCTAATCCTAACCTTGATCCAGACCCTGATCCCAACTCGAACTCTGATCCCGATCCCAATCCCAATCCCAATCCTGATCCCAATCCAAATCCCAATCCCAATCCCAATCCCAATCCAAATCCAAATCCCAATCCCAATCCCAATCCTCATCCTAACTCTGCCCCTGGCTTTTCCTGAGAACTGGACAGGGATACTGGGAACTGGACATGGATACTGGGAACCGGACATGGATACTGGGAACCGGACAGGGATACTGGGAACCGGACAGGGATACTGGGATCTGGACATGGATACTGGGAGCTGGACAGGGATATTGGGAAGGGGACAGGTATACTGGGAACTGAATAGGGATACTGGGAACTGGGCATGGATAATGGGAACTGGACATAGAAAATGGGAGCTGGGCAGGGATACTGGGAGCTGGACCTGGATACTGGGAACAGGACATGGATACTGGGAACTGAACAGGGATACTGGGAACTGGGCAGGGATACTGGGAGCTGGACACGGATAATGGGAACTGGGCAGGGATACTGGGAACTGGACAGGGATTCCAGGCAAGGATCAAACACTGTCGAAAGTTTTCCTGATCCCGGTCACTCCAGTGGATGGGACACAGCCATCCCAAAGGATCCGGGATCAGGGGTGGGAGCAGGACACAGAATTCCTGCTGTCCTGAACCCAGTAGCTGCAGGATGGGCTCCAGGATGAGCCCTGGGAGGAACTTTGGGATGAACCTTGGGATGGATCTTGGGAAGAACCTTGGGAAGAACCTCTGGATTAGCCCCGGGAGGGACTTTGGAATGAGCCCAGGGAGGAACCTCGGGATGAGCCCTGGGATGAGCCCTGGAAGGAACCTTGGGAGGAACCTTGGGATGAACCTTGGGAAGAGCCTCAGGGTGAGCCCAGAGAGGAATTTTGGGATTAGCCCAGGGGTGAATCTTGGGATGAGTCCTGGGAGGAGCCTTGCCATGAACCCTGGGATGTGCCCAGGCAGGAACCTTGGGATGAACCTTGGGAAGAACCTCAGGATGAGCCCTGGGAGGAAACTTTGGGATGAGCCCAAGGATGAACCTTGGGATTAGCCCTGGGATGAGCCCTGGGAGGAACCCTGGGATGTGCCCAGGGATAAGCCTGGAATGATCCACAGGATGATCCAAGTGCCCCCAGTGCCAACATAGGGGACAGAGACCCCCCTGGTGTCCCCGAGATATCCCAAATTTCCGTGACACCAGCGCCAGGATTGAGGGAATGAATCCACGGCTGGATCCAATGGGATGAGCCCCCCACAGCTGAAAAGAGCCTCTGGAACGACTCTGCTCCAGGTGTTCCCGGAAAGATCCGGAACGTTCTGAGCATCCCATGCCTCCACCCCACCCGGGAGCAGAGCAAATCCCTGGGAATGGCATCCAGCAGCCGTCGGGAAAGCGGGAATGCAGCCCCCGGCATTCCCGGAGCGTCGGGATCCGGCGCTGCTCTCCCGGGACGGGGCCGCGGCCTCGGGAATTCAGCTCTTGGCAGAAAAGGACAAGGAAAAATCAACCGGGAGCGGCTCCGGGAGCTGGGACACGGACGGAGCCGGAGCTCCGCGCACGGGACGGGACACGAGGACGGGACACGGGGACGACACGGAGGAAGCACAACCAGGAGCACAGAGCCGGCCATGCACGCTGGGAAATTCCCAAGGGGAATTGGAGATTCCCATGGATCCCAATCCCATGGATTCCCCCCCACCCAATCCCATGGATTTTCCCCTTCCAGCCCAGTGGAGCTGGAGTGGGAATGGTTTTTCCAGAGATCCCGCTGCTGTCCCAGCCCGGGGGCTCCGTTCAGCTCAGGAAGGGATTCCAGAGGCTCTAGATATGGGATATCCTGGGATCACTGGGGGTAGAAGAGCGGGGAATCCCTGGATCCCGATTTTCCTGCTGTGGCCTCAGGTGACCTCCCTGGGGGATTGGGATGGAGCAGGATCCCAGGAGCTCCCACCTCTGTCTCATGGAATTTTTGCTCCAGAGGGGAACCTGGGATTCCCCCCACCCTAAGGAGTCACAGATGGATCCTGGTGCATCCATGGTTTGCTGGGATGGGAATGGGGATGCTTCACCCCCCTTCCCGGTGTCCTTCCCAGGATTTTCCCTTTCCACCTTTCCTGGAGTCTCTTCCACCATTCCTGGGGTCCTTTCCCACTTCCTGAGATCCCTTCCACCATTCCTGTGTTCCTTCCTACCTTTCCTGGTTTCTTCCCCACTTTCCTTGGAATCCTTTCCCACTTCCTGGGATCCTTCCCATCCACCCTTCTTGGGACGCCTCTCACCCTTCCTGGGATTCTCCCACCTTTCCTAGTGTCTCTCCCACATTTTCTGGGATCTTTTCCCACTTCCTGGGGTCTCTCCCACCTTTCCTGGTGTCCTTCCCTTGCCTACCTGTGGTCTTTTCCCACTTCCTGCAGTCTTTCCCACCTTTTTTGGGATCCTTTCCCATTTTTCCTGGGGTCCTTTCCCCTTTCCTGGGATCCTTTCCCACTTCCTGTGGTCTCTCCCACCTTTCCTGGTGTCTTTCCCACCTTTTTCTCGGATCCTTTCCCTCTTTTTCTGGGATCTTTTCCCACTTCCCGTGGTCTTTCCCCACTTCCTGGTGTCTTCATCACCTTTTCTGGGATCCTTTCCTGGGATCCTTTCCCACTTCCTGGCATCATTTCAACCCTTCCTGGGACCTTTCCCATCCTTCTGGGGTCTTTCCCAATTTTCTCAAGATCTCTCCCTGGGATCTTCCTGGGACTTGCCCCACCTTTCCTGGGATCCTTCCCGGACCTCTCCCACCTCCCCCATCCCAATCGCCCCCGGGGATCCCGACGGGAATTTCCTCAGCGGGAACACCTCAGCGGGAAGAGCTGGACACGCCACCACAGCACAAGGACAGGGCCATGCTCCCGAAGGGACACGCACATCCCAGAGCCGGCGCCGCTCCCGCCACCTCCCAAAAAACCTCGGGAATACCGGCGGGAGCGGGGCCGCACCGGGGAAGGGGAAGAAGACAGGTGAGGAATGGGACATTCCCGGTGGGATGGAGCTATGGAATGGGAACGTGCTCACTTACACAACTCGCCCACCCTCCGGAGGCCAGAGGCGGATCTAGGACAGAGCAGCGGGACATGCACATGGAAGCAGGAAAAGAGGCAATGAGAGAAATGTTAGCTCCGGTCCGGGAAGCGCCACACGGAAAAGAAGCCACCGGACGTCGATCCCGAGGGATTCGGGGCCGGGAGAACCGCGGGAATCCGGCCTTGGGCGTCGCGGTGTTCCCTGAGTGGAGACCCCCAGCTGGGTTTGGGGAGGTGGGGGTGGGAGTTGGGAATGGGGGAATGGAGGGGATGGGAATTTGGGGGGAGATCGGGATGGTTCCCGTGGGATGGGTGAGGGCGTGGCCGGCCGGGAATGGGGCGGTTGGAATTGCATGGATTCAGCCAAAGCCTGGAGGGTTGGACAGCGACAGAGCTGCTGGGAGAGCTGGGAAAAGAGGGAAGGGATTTGGGAAAGGCGGGGATTTGGGGAGGAACAGGGATTTGGGAAAGAGAGGAGCTTGGGAAAGGCAGGGAAATGGGAAATGCAGGGATTTGGGGAGGACCAGGGATTGGGGAAAGGCGGGGATTTAGGAAAGACAGGGAAAGGCAGGGAAATTGGAAATGCAGGGATTTAGGAAAGGCAGGGATTTGGGAAAGAGAGGAATTTGGGAAAGGACCAAGGATTTTGGAAGGGCGGGGATTTGGAAAGGAACAGGGATTTGGGAAGGAGAGGAATTTGGGAAAAGCAGGGAAATGGGAAAGAGAAGAATTTGGGAAAGGCAGGGAAATGGGAAAGAGGAATTTGGGAAGTGCAGGAATTTGGGAAAGGACCAAGGATTTGGGAAAGGTGGGGATTTGGGAGAGAGAGGAGTTTGGGAAAGGCAGGGAAATGGGAAATGCAGGGATTTGGGGAGGAACAGGGATTTGGGAAAGGCAGGGATATCGGAAAGAGGGATTTGGGAAAGGCAGGGATTTGGGAAAGGAAGGAAACAACAAATGCATGAGAAAAATGCCCCACAGCCAAAACAACACCGAGCAGCCGACACAAAATTCCCAAGTTTTTCCATGTCCCCCCGGGGCTGGTGACAGTGACGGTGCCGTTGGCCACCCCCAAGGGCCGCGGGATGTTCCCGGGGATTCGGTGCTTCCCGGAGGGAATAACCTGTGGAAGTTCCTCGGGATCCCTCGGCTGTGCTGTCGGGAAGGAGGGAACGGCCTCATCCCGCCAGGAGCTTCCAGGTTTGGCATGGCGGCTCCAAACGCCCCAAAATCCCTGGATTATTCCCAATTTTATCCCTTTCTGCAGTGGAACAGGCAGGAAATGCCGGAGCTGTGCCGGGAGCAGGGACACCTCGGGAATGCCAAAAGTTGGGAGGTGCCGTTGGAGCAGAGCTTGGGAACATTTGGGAATGCAGATTTGGGAATTTTTGGGAAGGACGCGTGATTATCCCTTGGGAAAACCATCCCAACGGGATCACGCTGGGACAGGGATGGAGAGGAGACCCAAGGGGGTCTCAGGCTCCGTTTGGGATTTGTCCAGAGCGGTTTTGGGATTGGGATTTATCCACGAGCTCTGTCCCGGAGCAGGGACAATCCGGAGCAATCCCAGTGTCCGGGAAGCTCCAACAGGAGAGTCTGGCACGGTCAAGGATGTTGTAACTAAAATTCCCTTTTTTGCTTCTCTGATCCTGGCAGGAAAAGGGAATTCAGGGCTGGAATCCACAGGAAAATTCCCAATTCCTTCGGTGTTGCCCCTGGGCCTTCCCAAGCCAACTTCTTCCAGTGAGAGATCCTGACAAACATCCGGAGCTCCCTCCTTCCCTGAACTCCACCTGGAATGGATCCCTCTGGATTTCTCCAAGGAAAAACCCTTCCCCCATGATGTCCACCTCAAGGAAAATGTGACAAATCCCTGCTTGATGGGAACATCCCGAGCCGGGGACACTTTTCACTCTTCCCACTTGGAGGCCCCTTCACGGAGCCTTGGAGGCTTCCCACGGAGCTCCAGCCACCCCTCGCTGCTCTTCCCAAATTTCCCAAAAAGCCTGAGTCCCATTTCCTTGGGATGAGGGTGATGGGTGACGCTGGGATGGGAGAAGCCAGCGGAGCGGTGACGTGGGGACACGGTGACACCGGGACAGGACACGTGCTGGGACCCTGTCTCCTTGTAGGCATCAAACCCTTCCCAGATCCCACGGGATCACCTGGGATCCAGGGCTGGGGGGAGGGGTCCTCTCAGTGCAGCCCCCTCCCAGAATTCCCAGTTTTTCCATGGCTCAGCCTCCCTGAGCTCGAGAACCTGGGAAAATTCCATGGAAACCCAGCAGGGAGGGGATCCAGGAGATCCCACTGTGCCTGGGGAGCCCTGGAGAAGCCTCTTCCCATGGGAAGTGGAATCCATGGAGCCCACTGGGAGGGAGGGTGGAGAACGCAGGGGTTGTGGCCATCGGCAGTGTGGCCACCTCCATCCCAATCCTGGTCACCACATTTCTAATCCTGGAACCTCCATCCCAATCCTGGTCACCTCATTCCTGATCCTGGAACCTCCATCCCAATCCTCGTCATCTCATTCCCAATCCTGGCCACCTCATTCCCAATCAATCCTGGAACCTCTATCCCAACCAATCCTGGCCACCTCATTCCCAATCCTGGTCACCTCATTCCCCAATCCTGAAATCTCTATCCCAATCCTAGAATCTCATTCCTAATCCTGGAACCTCCATCTTGATCCTGGAATCTCCATCCCAATCCTGGAATTTCCATCCCAACCAATCCCGGCCACTTCATTCCCAAACTTGGCCATCTCCTGCCCAGTCCTGGCCACCTCCCTCCCAAATGTGGCCACCTTCTCTCCAAACTTGGCCACCTGCTCCTCAATCCTGGCCACCTCCATCCCCATCCTCATCACCTCTTTCCAATCCTGACCACTTCCAATTGTTGCCACTTCTTCCCTATCCTGGCCACCTTCTCTCCAAACCTGGCCACCTCCTCCTCAATCCTGGCCCCCTCCTCTCCAAAAGTGGCCACCTTGTCCCCACCCCTCCCTGCCACACAAACCCCCCCCATTCCCACCCTCCCTCGTTCAGCCATTCCAATCCCATTTTCCT
>JANZXQ010000074.1:1095574-1107642 GCA_027576755.1 Chamaetylas poliocephala
ATCCCCATGGAATCCTCAAGGGATCCTCATGGGATCGTCACGGGATCACCATGGGATCCCCATGGGATCCTTATGGGATCCTCGTGGGATTGTCATGGGATCCGCATGGAATCCTCAGGATCATCATGGGATCCTTGTGGGATCCTCATGGAATCCCCATGGGATCCTCAGGAATCCTTATTGAATCCCCATGGGATCCTCAGGAATCCTTATTGAATCCCCATGGGATCCTCAGGAATCTTCATGGGATCCTCATGGGATCACCATGGGATCGTCACGGGACCCTCATGGGATCCTTACGGGATCCTCGTGGGATCGTCACAGGATCCTCATGGAATCCTCAGGAATCCTCAAGGGATCGTCACGGGATCACCATGGGATACTCATGGGATCCTTGTGGGATCCTCATGGGATCATCACAGGATCACCACGGAATCCTCATGGGATCCTCATGGGATCATCACGGGATCACCATGAGATACTCATGGAATCCTCGTGGGATCCTCGTGGGATCCTCGTGGGACCGTCACGGGATCCTCACAGAATCCTCATGGGATTCACAGGAATCATCGTGGGATTCTCAGGAATCCTCATGGGATCCCCATGGGATCCTTGCTGGATCCCCATGGAATCCTCGTGGGATCATCATGAGATCACCATGGGATCCTCATGGGATACTCATGGAATCCTCATGGGATCCTCATTGGAATCCTCAAAGAATCCTCATGGGATTGTCACGGGATCCCCATGGAATACCCATGGGGTCCTCATGGGATCCTCATGGGATCGTAATGGGATCACTATGGAATCCTCATGGGATCCTTAGGAATCCTCATGGGATCATCATGGGATTCTCATGGGATCATCATGGGATCCTCCTGGGATCATCATGGGATCCTCATGGAATCCTCGTGTAATCCTCATGGGATCCCAGAATAGGTTGGGAGGGATCTTAAAAATCATCTCATTCCAACTCCTCATGGGCAGGGACACCTCCCACTATCCCAAGGAAAAGATTTCAGGAAAAGGTTGGATTTTAGGAAAAGGTTGGATTTTAGGAAAAGGTTGCTCCAAGCCTCTGTCCAACGCAGCTTTAGACACTTCCAGAGATGATGAAAGTCAGGAGAGGTGATCAGGGATAAGTCTGGGCTTGGAAAAGTCAGGGGAAAAATTCCATTAAACCCCATCTAGGATTAAAACTGGCTCAGTTGCTTTTTGCCTTGCTAAGAGGGGGAAAAGAGGGGAAAAGAGGGGAAAAGAGGGGGAAAAGAGGGGGAAAAGAGGGGGAAATAAGGGATGCAGGAATGTAATGGAATAGTGTAAAAATAATTAAATAAGGGAAGCAGGATGCTAGTGAAAAAGAGGGAAAATGGGAAAATAATGACACAAAAAAAGTGGGAGAGTAGTGAAAAAAGGAAAATGGGAAAAAAAAATCAGGTAGGCAGAAGCATGGTGAAAAAGAGGGAAAACAGGAAAATAGTGACACAAAGGAAGCAGGAGAGTAGTGAAAAAGGGAAATAAAATCAGGTAGGCAGAAGCATGGTGAAAAAGAGAAAAAATAGGAAAACAGTGCAGGAGAGTAGTGAAAAAGGGAAAATAAAATCAGGTAGGCAGAAGCATGGTGAAAAAGAGGGAAAACAGGAAAATAGTAAAATAAGGGAAACAGGAGTGTTGTGGAAAAGAGGGAAAACACCAAAAATGGTGAAAAAAGGGACAGTGAACATTGCACAGGAGGAACATTGCACATCCCTCCAGCCTCCCAGAGGTTTCATGGCAAGCCCAGAGCGTGGGGGACATTGCAGACCCCCCTGCAGCCCTGCCCACCTGCAGGTCCAGCCACACAGCGCCAGGATACAGGCAGGAACCTGCACCTGCAGGATTTCTGTGGAAATCTTCCCAGGAGAGGAAATCTTCTCTCCCTCTGTTCCTTTGTGCTCCAGCTCCTCCTCGATGAGCTGGAGGAGCCGAGTGATCCTTTCCTCTGTCAGGGACTGTGGAGAACAGGGATAAATGCATTGGTTTACTCCCAAATTGTGGGGAAAAATCCCTTTTTCATCTCCTAGAACTGCATTGTCCAGCTCTGGTTAATAGGAAAAAGTCTCTCAGAGCAATCCTCCTTCCCTCTGGCTCCCCATTCCATGAAATCTGCCCCTTTCCCCAAGCAGTGGAACAGGTTCCTGCTGTGGTTTGGGGAGTTTCTTTGGGATTTCTAAGCTCAGCCAGCCCTAAACCAGCCCTAAACCAGCCCTGTGCTCGTGCTGAATGGATGAAGATTCCCTGGATCCCACTCAGCTCCTGGCTGCCCAGAGCCATCTGTTCCCTGGCCAAGGAGTGTCCAGCGAGCCAGACCTGGCTGCAGCACAGCAAGGCCAGGACAGTCCCTACAGGGTGGCAATTCCACATTCTAGAGTTTCTCTGGAACCTTCTTTTCTCCAGGCTGAACAACCCCAACTCTCTCAGCCTGTCTCCATGGCAGAGGTGCTGCAGCCATCTGATAATGTTGTAGGCTCATTATATTCTGTGAAATTGGGTGTTCAAACTCTGTGCTCACATTTTCAGAGTAAATGTGCCCACCCATTTCCTCTGAAGCAAGTTCTGAAAGCCTCTGGTCTGAGTGCTAGGTATTTCAAAATATTCCTGCTCCAAAGCCTGAGCCTATGAAGTCCTGAGCTCTTGATTCCTGTCAGTGGTGGAGGAAAGCAGCAGCGCCCAGCACTTGGCTGACTGCACTGACCTCTGCCTTGGGAGGCAGCTCTGCATATCAGGGCTCTGATATCAGCCTCTGAATTTCCTCTTCACTGGCACTCAGTGCATGGCAGACCATCAGGGACACCTAACACTGGACAGGAAAGCTGCTGATGCTGCTTTAGGTACTTGGGGCAGTACCAGCCATTGCAGCATCTTTTACTTCACCAAACTGGATCCAGGGAAATATCACATTAGTGCCAGAGTAATGCTGGCTGTGAGAGCTTTCTCCTCCTGGTAAGCAGGTGTAGACACTGTTTTTCCCTCGCTTTCCCGGCTTGGTCAAGGGCAGGGTGACAGGAAGGCAGCGGAGCTCCATCCATCCATCCCTCCCCCATGGCACAGAGCCCAGCCTGCTGGGCTGGGCTGGGCTAGGCTGGGCTGGGCTGGGCTGGCAACCAAGCCTGGGCCTGTAGAGGCATCTAGTGGCCACCTTCCCGCACTACAGAGCCTGGCTCTAGCATCCCAAAGCACTAACCAGGCAGAGACACAGTGCTCTCTTTTTTTTCCTTTCGTTTCCAGGCTCTCCCCTACGTGGCTCTTTTAATAGTGATGCTGTTCTTCATCTACGCTGTGATTGGGATGCAGGTAAGTGATGCTGAGAGAGCTCGGCTGTGTCTGTCCCCTGCTAGAGCAGAACAGGCTGACAGGGTAACCAGATCCATGTGTGCTTGTGGGGGTCTACTGCAATGTTTTCACCCAGTAAGGTAAGAATGGCTGGAGAACATCGTCTGACTGGGTGCTTCCAACAACAGCACAACAAAACAAAAAAAGCAAGCAAAGAAAAAAGTATTGACCCATTTAATGGCAGAACACAATATGCAAACATTAAAAAGATGATACCTGCCCTCCACATTCTCGAAGAAATATCCACCAAGAATTGCTTGTTGGTTCAAGACAGTTTTTCAAGTGGGCTTATGGCCATGCTGCACTGAACAAACCAAAATGTTCTCTTGCATCTCTCTCACATTGGCATAACTTCCACGGAGTTGTAAAGAGCAGCTTCTGATCCACACCCCTGAAGGTAAATATGGCATCAGACCCAATGTACCAACACTCAGAGTTTCTCCAGGAAGCTGCATCAACACAACATCTTACTCAGTTTGCAAAGTGTGCTTGGAATCACCCTGAGCATCCACCTGTGCAAGGAACTGATGTTGCACAGACACCGCTGAAGACAGCACGTGATACAGACACTCTGGGACAGTCCCAGCCTCATTTGCTGTGCTGCTTTTCAAGCTCAGCTTCACTTCCCACTTGGGTGTTAATCAAAGTTCTCAGACAAGTCAGCCATCTGGGGCCAGAGGCCACAGTGTAGAAAGGCATGGCATAATTGCTTCCAGAGGTCTTCAAAAATGACAGGCTTCTTGGTTTCACAGTGACAACAGAACTGGTAATGAAATTCATTTGACCTCTGTGACCTTGTTTTAATTTGTTTCCTGTTATTGTAATCACATATTTTCACAGACTCCATCTACGCTGCCCCACCGTGAAATATAAAATTAATGTTTTCTTGAATTATCACAGGTTATCTCAGTAGCTCCAGTAGTCACAGCTGTCATTTACCCTACTTAGCTCATACTGTAAACTTGCAATTTTGCCTTTAAGATGGCCAGGATCTTACAAAATTACCTGTGCTATACATAAAATCACTTCAGAGTATTCAGCTGATATTATAATGCTGAGCAAAGCATTATAAGTGGCTTCCAAGCAGCCACACAGATGGGGTCTACAGTGATCAGGGCACTGCCAGGGCCAGATGCTTTATTCTGTAACTCTACTCCTTTTTCTGCCAGCTCATTCTAAGTTACCTATTTAACCCTTGGCTTACATTCAAGACTCTGTTTAAATCATCTCAGCAGCCTGAAGACCGTGCATCTGTCTTCCCATAAGAAAAGCAACTTTTTTTCATTTTCCCTGTTTGCCCAGAGCCCACAGACCAGTGATTACCCCTTTTTGTCCAAATGGCATCTGAGACATTTTGTGTGCAGCTCCCTTGAACATGCTGACACATAGAGTTCCCTCACACATAGGAAGGAAAACCATCCCTCACTCCATTAAGCAGCTACCATGAAAGCCTGGAGGTACCAGACCTGATAAAAATATCAGAATTTCCCATATAAAGCAGACCTACTACTTTATGTCAGCAACTGCCACGACTTGGAGCGTGGCAACGTTCAAGCCTCGCTACCTGATGTGCTCAAGTGGAGAAAATCCAAGTTGATGCTGATGGATGGAGCCACTCATACCATGGCCCAGGAGGCACAGACTGGAGGAACCTCCACGTTCAGCTCCTCCTAATGCAAAACACCCACAGCAGCTGCTGCAGGGTCCAAAGGAAGATCGTGGGATGCTGCCTTACCTACAGTTCCCTGAAATGAAAAATATGGGTTGCCTCAGCTCAAGCTTGGTGCAGCTGGGGCTGTCAGTGCTGCCTGTGGTGTGGGGCTGGCCACATGTGAAAACTGCCATGTGTGACCCTCCCTCCTGTCTGTCCCACCATTGTCCCCCTGCTCCTCTCCATGTGGTTTTTTCTCTTGGGGTGCTAATTATCAGTGACATTTCCTTGAAGAGAAGCTCGGTGTTCTCTCAGAGCTGCTCTGTTCCTGCTGCTTGTTTTGGCAGCAGAGAGATTACAGCTCTCAGCCCCCTGAGACCTCTGCCACGTTGTTATCAATGGGGAATAAATAGTCCTGGCAATGCTGTGCAGAGACCTTTCTGCCACACATGGTTTGTTAACTCAGTCCCACTGCCTGAAAGTACCATGGCTATCCAAGACTTTTTTTAAAGAAGCCTGAAACTGCTGCACTGGGGACTTCACACCCTAAAAAGGTTTGCTGATGATTGCAGGCTCCATGCCATGGCTGGATGAACCAGTTGGGGTAGGGAAGAAGCTCCAGGACATCCTTGTCTGGGCAGATCTGGTCATCATCTTCATTCTGAGAGGACCCCTGAAACACCTGCTGGTGACAAGCATGACTACAGAAAGGCAGGAAATTGGACAATTCCTGATCCAAGGCAATGTATTTACATTGTTTTGTGAAGATCCAAGTCTCCCCACAGAGATGGAACCTCAAGGCTTTGCTGCTGCTGGGCTTTTGCTGTAATTTCCTCCTGGTGAAGATAGATAAGCAATGAAGGAAGGAGCCTTTTCTTCTCTCTTACTGATTTCTTTCAGCTGGACTCCCTTCCCAATTGAGTGCCTGTTAAAACAAGGCCACATGTCATGTGTTCAGTGTATGAATAAGGAAGGACACCTTGATGCTTCTTATTGCAAAATTAGTGCTTTTTCTGGTGATAAAGCAGGAGCCAGGGAAGCAACAACAGATATAAAAGACACCCAGAAAAGTTTATTTTAATAGAAGAGCAGATTCCATTAAATATCAGAGTCAGGGTGAGGCCAAGAGCTGTGGGTGACAAGAGGTTTGGGGATTTTGCAGGGCTGATCTGACAAGAGCTCTGCTTTCCGCCAGGTGTTTGGTAAAATCGCGCTGAACGATACCACAGAAATCAACCGCAACAACAACTTCCAGACCTTCCCCCAGGCTGTGCTGCTGCTGTTCAGGTGGGTGCATGACAGCTCTGGCTTGTGTCAGCCTGGGAGCACGACTCCTCTGCTCTCGGGCACGGCTTATCTCCCTCTCCCCTGTCACGTTCCCGAGGTGAGCAGTGACGTGTTGTCCTGGGAATTGTGTCAGATGGAATGGCCATTAAGTCTCTTGTACCCCAGCAGCTCACCCTGGTAACACTCAGTGCTGGGGAGGGAGACAAATCCTCCTACACAGAAGGAAGGTAGCCAGTTTTCACTGCTTTCCAAAATTATAGGCATCAAAAACTTCTTTGGTTGAAATCTGGCCAGGGTGACTCCTAGCAGGGATGAACTCGTGCTTAGGCATGGCCATGCCCAGCTCAGCTTAGCACATCATCCTACTCCAGCTGGGGCCAGGGAGGGGTGCTGAAGGGGTGGGAAGTTGGCACAAATACAACACTGTCGTAATTTTGAAGGGGTTTTTTAGGTGCAATCCAGAGCCATGCCACACACACATCCATGGTTCTGGTTGGAACGTGAGAGCCCCATACCCACAGCAGCCACAGCCAGTCAGAAATGGTACACTGATGATGGCAACAACCCAAACAGAGAAGCAGGGTATGCCAGGGGATGTCAAAGTCATTGGCCTAACCTGCTCTTAATTGACCTCAGTGGCAAATTCCCATAAATGCTCATGGGATCAGGAACAGGTTGCTAATGTGCCAGTGCCTGTCACATCCAAGGTCACTGCCGTCTTCCCCTGCCCTTTGCCTTGCCCAGGTGTGCCACAGGTGAGGCCTGGCAGGAAATCATGCTGGCATGTCTCCCAGACAAGAAGTGTGACCCCGAGTCGGAGCCGGCCAACTCCACGGAGGCCGATCACTCCTGCGGCAGCAGCTTCGCCGTCTTCTACTTCATCAGCTTCTACATGCTCTGTGCCTTCCTGGTGAGTGAGCCCAGCCCAAACCTCCCTGGTGAGTCCAGCCAAACCTTCAGGGTGAATCCACCCAACCAAACCTTCCTGGTGAATCCACCCATTACAAACCTCCCCTGCTGAGTCCATCCATCCCAAACCTTCCTGGTGAGTGAACCCAACCCAAACCTCCCTGGTGAGTGCACCCATCCCAAACCTTCCTGGTGAGTGAGTCCATCCATCCCAAATCTTCCCTGGTGAGTCCACCCATCCCAAACCTTCCTGGTGAATCCACCCAACCCAAACCTTCCTGGTGAGTGAGTCCACCCATCCCAAACTGTCCTGGTGAGTGAATCCATCCCAAACCTTCCTGGTGAATCCACCCAACCCAAACCTTCCTGGTGAGTGCACCCAACCCAAACCTTCCCTGCTGAATCCACCAACCCAAACCTTCCCTCTGGCAGGCTGAGCCTCTGCTTCCCCAGATGTCAGCAGTGCACAGGACAATGATCTCAAAGAGGGAAAATCTCCCCAAAGCAGCACCTTTCAGTGACAACACCCCTTCCCTGCCTCCCTCCAGCCCTGTTTCCAATCCCAATCCTTCGTGCACAGCAAAGGAGCGCTCTTCCTCCCTCCCCCTCAATGAGAAAACCAAATTAGTGCATTGTGGGCTGTGCTGAGGCTAGCAACGCCTCAGCCACACTTCCCACCTTCCCTCCTACCTTCCTTCTGGCTGCTGAGTGGGTTTTTCCTCCCCTGCCAGCAGCAATGACTGTGAGAATACACATTTCCCACTTGCATCTGCTCCGTGCTGGCAATGCAGCACTGCTCAGAGCAACAGCACATGCTCTGCAGCTGGCAGCAGTGCCCAAAACCCTCCCAGGGAACAGCAGCAGCATTTTAAAAGTTTTGGTCTTGGGCCAGAAGAAGGGACTTTTATCTCAGCCCCACAGCCTAACAAAGGTTAATCCCACCCCATTCTGCCAGGCAAAGACAGGTAAATAATGAGCCATGACAGCACATCTAAGAATTCAGCAAATTTGTGCCTCATCCATTTAGTAGGGAAGAGAAAAATGTAACCAGCTGAGAATATTCCATCTCTGGGCTCTTCCCATTTAAACTGGGGGGCTGGCATGGAGGAATAAAGAAGGTAATCCCAATGGCTTCCTAGTTTTGTGAGTCCAAATCCAGACCTTAAATGGAGAACCTGGTAAAATTTGCTGTTCCTTGCCTCATCCATCACATAATCTGTGTCTTTGTTTGCAGATCATCAATCTTTTTGTAGCTGTTATAATGGATAACTTCGATTACCTGACACGGGACTGGTCCATTTTAGGACCACACCACCTGGATGAGTTTAAAAGGATCTGGGCAGAGTATGACCCTGAAGCTAAGTAAGTAACCCAGCCTGGATATCAGAGCTCCTTGGGAGAACAGGCCCATTATTTTCTCTTCTCTAGACTCAGTGCAGTAAGTGCCATGTTCCTCCTGCAGGAACATATTTTTTTTTTCTTTTTTTGTACAAAACTCCCAAAGTAGGAGTACTGCTGGTGAATCCATAAGCCCAAAGTGCAAAGAAACTCACAGATATCTAAGCATTTAGTCTGCATTGTTACCTTTCAGGCTATTGCTTTACTTTCTATGAGGGAAATATATACTTAGTGAGGGGCAGTAGAAGATGGAGAAAAGGTGATTATAGGCTTGGTTTATTATTGTATTTCCTTGGGATATTGAGCTGTGACTCTTCTGCTTGACTTTGTGCTCACAGCAGAGCTGCTGTGCTCAAATCTCTGTTTTTTCATATGTCATATATGGTCATCACAACTTGTACATTCACATGGCTGCATTACGTTGTCTGCAGGGTTATTCACAGCAAAAGACTTGCAGGGATTTAAAGTTACACCACAACAACTCACATGAGGGTTTAACTGACATTCAGTATTGTATGTTCTGTTTGACACATGCTTAGGCTTAAAGAGCATTTAGATCCCTGTGGTGTTACTGCACAGTTGACAACTGTAATTGCAAAGCCCCCTTCATAATGCAAAAGCCATGGAAGGGGATTTGGGTGTAAACTAAAAGCAGATCTCTTTAGGAGACCATAATGTCCAGATTAGTCTGGGCTCAGGTTCTGACATATGTGGGTGTGTCACATTATGAGAGTGATACATCAATTTAAACACTTCTTCCAGTTCATGGTAACTTCCCGGGCTGGGAACTTTTAATATGGATGGGGAGTAAGCACAGACTTCTAATAAATACACCATTTATTAATGAAACAGATGCTGCTGTTTGTGCTTGCTTGAAGGCTAGACTGCAGTGGCTGAAGCTGTATAATAGATGGCCACTCAGTCCAGATGGCATCCTGTTCCTCCCTGCTTATAAATGGGAAGCCCTTTTATTTCTCTTCCCATTCACGTACCATGCTCCTCCTCTGGCTCTGGTAACTTCCCTCCCTCCATGAGAGAATTCTTCTTTTGAGATGCCATTTACCAAACTTAAGAGAAACCCAACTGCTGCTGTGGAGGAAGTTCAGTACTTTGTTTTTTACTCACTGTAGTGACAGCCCAAAGTATAAACAAGTATTGAAAGGCAGTGGCTTGGGGCTGTTTATGTGGGAGGTAAACCACAAGGAAATAGACCCTTTACACCTCTCTGCCTGCTATAGGCCTCAGCCCAACAAGTAAATAAGTAGATATCTATTTTGAGCAGCTCAGTGATGGGAAGAGAACCCCAAATTTTCCGTTCATGCACTAAGAACCTTCAACATTGAAAAGGCTGAGGTCAATCCTTGCAAGTCTTGACTCGAGTATGACCGACAGCCAGAATTTCTGCAGCAGCAGAAGTTATATGAGGGCTGGGCAAATCCTGCACCAAATGCAAATACTTCAAGCTGTGCCTGGGCTGGAAAGACCTTGGTGACACTTTGGCCCTGGCCAGGATGAGCCCTCACTGTGCTTTGTTCTCAGGGGCCGGATCAAGCACCTGGACGTGGTGACGCTGCTGCGGCGCATCCAGCCCCCGCTGGGCTTCGGGAAGCTCTGTCCTCACAGGGTGGCTTGCAAAGTAAGGAACAGCTCAGGACAGGCTGGGCTCAGAGCAGCTAAACCAGAGAATCAGCCAGAGAATAATACACAATGGTTTGGCACCTTAAAGACCATCTAACTCCAACCCCCGTGCTTGGGCAGGGCTGCCTTCCACCAGAACAGTTGTTTTACACTAAACAGCCTGCCTTGGCATTTTCTACCTCACTGGGCACATCCCAGCTCACCACCCAACAGGCAGAGCCAGCAACAGTGTGTGTGAACAACCCCTGGGCTGCCCTGTGCCTCTCAGCAGCTCTCTGGGCTGCAACCAGCCAGTGGAGGGAGGGCTGGAGGGTCAGCAGCAGGTGGGGTGTGCCCTACTCAGGGCCATCATGATGCCTTTTGTCTGCTTAGGAGAGCACATCTGTGCTAAATACAGTGCCAAGAACACACATCTGCTTGTACTGTCCAACACCCATCTCAAAACAGACTAGGAGAGATGGAAATAACAGGGCATACTCATGGTGTAACCAGTCCACAGGTCATGGATATTCACAAAGAGGGATGGCAGGTCTGGAGGGTGTCACAAGGACTTAAGGAAGAGCAGTCTCCAGTCCATGTGTGGCAGTGTGACTGTTGTCTTTCCTCTCCTCCTCCCACAGCGCCTTGTCTCCATGAATATGCCACTGAACAGTGATGGGACTGTCATGTTCAATGCCACTCTCTTTGCCTTGGTCAGAACAGCCCTGAGGATCAAGACAGAAGGTGAGAAGCTTGCTGACTGCAAGGATACAAAGGTGTTCATGCCAAGGTGTCCTGAGCTGGAGTAAACCAACAGGGACAGCTTGTTTAAAATGATCCAAATTACTCCTGTGCAGCACATGGGACAAAAAGCTATGTAAAGAGGTTTGGGGGAACAATATCTTCTAGGGAAAGCACAGTGTTTCCCACTACCTAGGAAGCCAGTGCTTCCTGTAGTATCATCTCAAATTACTGATCACATCCTTCACAGTGGTCTGAAAGTTTAAAGTTTTAGATCAATGTCTGCTCACACAGGAATTAGGAGGACAAAGGGCAAAGAAGCCTCCTCTTTGTACCCCATCTGCAGAACTGAGCCACTTCTTGACTGCTGTTGTCACTGATCTTCCAGTCCAAGGGAGAAAAAAGAGCTTGGACTCGAGGGTCTCATCTCACAAAAACTCCTCCTGTGCTCCCATTAGCATGAGTTAACATTACATTGTAGTAACAGTGGTGGTGTAAAGAGAGATGAGAAGCAAAGGGACTGTTAATAGCTTTGCATAGACAGCAGGTACATTTGAGGAAAACAGACAAGATTTGGGGCTCAGCTTGTCCTCTTTGTTGCACTCTGTCACCTGCTGTAATGAAAGATATTGGTCCTGAGTCAAAATCTGGCTTCATGTATTAATGAGATGCATTAAAAGAGAGTTTAGGTCTGTGATTCACAGCTAAACACCTCTGCCTCAGGAGTGGCTGGAATACGTTTCAGGCATGGGGAAGCAGAGACCAGCAGAACTCTACCTCAAAGTGCCAGCTGTACACAGCTGAGCCAAAAAAAACAGTGGCAAAACGAAAAAATTATATTAAGGCCTTGAAAGTTGTGCTAAACAGAATTTTACCATAGCACAAGAGACTCTGCTGAGGAAAAGGCCACCCACAACCCCTGTAAGACATCTTGTGCCTTATGAAACAGAGACCCAAAAAGGTCTCAGTTTTCTGGTCTGTCTGAGCCTCAAACTCTTGGAGTCATTGCCAGTGAACTCCTGGGAAGCCTCAAACTGCTTTCATTCTTGCTTTAGCAGGATCTGTTAAGTGGTTGGGGCAGGAGTTTGGAATT
>JANZXQ010000074.1:1169686-1183259 GCA_027576755.1 Chamaetylas poliocephala
CTGACTGACGGGTGTCAGCTTGGATTCTGACTCTGGCAGTGTTTTGGGATTGTTCTTTGTAATACTGCATTTCTATTGTAATTTTCCTAGTAAAGAACTGTTATTCCTAATTCCCATATCTTTTCCTGAGAGCCCCTTAATTTCAAAATGATAATAATTTGGAGGGAGGGGGTTTTACATTCTCCATTTCAAAGAGAAGCTTCTGCCTTTATTGGCAGATACCTGTCCTTCAAACCAGGACAGATTTAGACCTCCCATGGTCCCTTCCCACCTCAACCACCCACGAGGAGGATCCTGGAACCAGCTCACCAACAGTACCAGCTCCGCTCCACAAATCCCAACAGACCCCAGCACCTTCCCCACGGTACCTCCTGCTCTGGGTGCAGCCAGAATCCCCAGATTTAATGGAGAAAACCATGGCCGGGGGTGTCAGCTGTACAAACCTGCCCTGGGAGGTGCTGTCAGCCTGGGAACAGAGCCCAGAACCTGGAGCATCCCTGACAAGCGCGGTGGGAGCTCGGGGCAGCACAGATAAGGCCCAACAAAGGCCCTGCTGTAACCTGCAGAACAAAGACTCTGCTTTAGCTGGGGAACAAAGACACCTCTGACAAACTGACCTCCTGGGATAGCCCCAGCTGCTCCAGAGCCACTGCTCACACTGAAAACACAAAAATAATTCATTTTCTACCCCAAAATGAGCCTTTCTCTCTGAGCATTACCCCAGGTGAACGTCCTTGTGCACCTCCGAGCTCCACAACCTCCATCAGCTTTGAAGTGAGATTTCATCCACCATCAAGTGGCCTCACTCCTGGGAATGGTTTGATGAATAAGTCGAATAATATATTTTACATTTTATATATTTATATATAGATTTATATACATGGATGCATAGGCTAATTATCATAAATAAAAAGTCCACGTTTGAACGCTTGCTTTTTCTGCGAGTAACTTTGGAGTAGCTTGCATTACACACGCATTACTAATCATAATTATGATTGACTTACTCATAGCAATGTGCAGTGAAGAAATCCGTGGGAACAAAGAGGTGTTTCCTTGTGGTTTTGGGGCTGCTGTGCCCACGCCATCCCATGGGCTGGGAGCCGCCTGTACCCGCAGCAGCTCGGGGCTGGGAGCAGGGCCACTCACCCAGGACCCGCTCACCGAGGAAGACGTTATCAGATCCTCCCTAATTTGGCTGCTCTCGTGTTGACTTTGCCAAATAAAGCAAACATTTGGGCTGGGAGCCCTTCCTGCCGGCTCTGCTCGGCGCTGCGACGCCGCGGGGACGGCCAGCGGCTCCGGGAGGGACCCCGAGCACCGAGGGGCTTCTGTCCATCCTCGGGGTTCTGGCTCTGCTCCCAGCCACCATGGAGACCCTCCTGGTGTTCCTCACCCTCCTGGGAGTCACCAGCAGCCAGCAGCTCTTTGTGGGGTGAGTCCTGCTGGATTGGGGGGTGGTGGGAGCACGGCTGGGATGGGGATCCAGAGCCACCACCATTGGGTGACATCCCAAAGGATGGAAATCCCACAGGGGTTTTCCCCAGCTAGGAAAGGTTTGGTTTCACCCCAGGTTTGGAGCATGCAGCAGGTAGAAATGAGGGAATGCTGGACCCTGAGGGCATCACTGCAAGCTTTGCCAGGCTGTGGAATCCCAGAGGATTTGGGATGGCTGTGGAGCCATCCAAAGATTGCTGGGAATGAAAATCCAAGGATTTCTGGGAATAACAGCCAAGAATTACTGGGAATTAAACCCAAGGATTCCTGGGAATAACAGCCAGGGATTGCTGGGAGTAAAACCCAAGGATTGATGAGAATAAAACCCAAGGATTGCCAGGAATAAAACCCAAGGATTACTGGGAATAACAGCCAAGGATTGCTGGGAATAAAACCCAAGGATTGCTGGGAATAACAGCCAAGGATTTATGGGAATAAAACTCAAGGATTTCTGGGAATTACAGCCAAGGATTTCTGGGAATAATACGCCGTGGGAAAGAGCAAGATGTGGCTGGAGAAGGGGCCCTGTGGAGGGAGGGCAGCACTTTTTCCAGGATGAACATCCTGGTTGTAGCTCCTGGAGATAAGAACAGCAGAGCCCAGTGCAGGAACAAGGCTGAGAAAGGGGCATGGGATGTAGGGGGGTGGGGGTGAGGACCACCCAAAACTCCCAAAGATTCCAACCCGTTTCCAGAAAGGTCTGAATGACTGGACTGACAATGGGAAAGTGAGAATTCCACGTTCAGAGTAAGGAAAATCTATCCATAAAAATGCACCCCCAGGATGTTGGACATGCCACCAGCACGGGAGGGATCCAAGCTTGTCCAGGGAATGTCAGAGCTGCTCCCTGATTGTGGCAAAAATCACAAGGATTTAATGAGTCCCCCAGGCAGGAAATGGGCAAATGGAAATTGTTATCATCCTGGGGAGGTGGTTAAACTGATAAAGGAGGAGTTCAGAGGATGAAGGGTGGGAAAGGGGAAAGGTGAAGGAATTTTGTGCCATTTTGGGAGGGGCTTGAAGCACTGCCCAACAGGAGATGCTGGAGGATTGATCTGAGCTGACAAAATCTCTCTCCCATAGAACATTTCCTCCTCTGCAGGGGCTGTGCCTGTCCTTGGGCAGCCCAGCCAGGCTAAATCCAGAATAAATCCCTAGACAGAGAATAGATCCATGTGAGATATTCCCCAACATCTCAGCAGCTGATCAAACAAGGCTGGACATCATCTCAGGCTCCCCAGCATTTACTCTTTCCCATCATGGCTGCTCCAAACCTGCATTTTTTTTCTCTCAACACCAACAACTGATGCATTTTCCAACCCTCTGAGATGGTGTGGAGCCTGCCCCCAGGCAAAGTCCCCTCCCTGTGACCCCTGTGCCTCCCTGCAGGGATCAGGTCCTGCGTGTCACGGCCAGAAATGAGGAGCAGATCTCCCTGCTGGGGGTGCTGGGTGAGCAGGACGAGCTGCAGGTGAGCTCTGAGGGGTCCTGAGGTCACAGACCTGGTGAATCCAGGCCTCCCTCCATCCCTTTTCCTCCCCATTTTGGAGATGTTTCATTTAGAACCATGTAAATATGAATTTCCTCCCTCCTTCTTGTGCCATCCCATCCCTTTCCCCTCCCCATTTTGGAGATGTTTCATTTAGAACCATGTAAATATGAATTTAATCTGGGGTTTCTTGAGCTCAGAGCTCCTGTTTGGTGTGAACTGGGAACATCCCACAAATACTCCAACAACTTGGGCTGAAGTATTTCTGTAGGTCCCTATCCAGACATTCATCTGTGGCCCAAAATTTGTCCAAAAACATTTTCAGATCCTTCATGGAAACTCCTGTGAGACCCCTGGGGAGCTCACTGGGTGAGCACCAGCACAGGATGGGGCTGAGTTCTCTCCCTTTCAGCTCAAATTCTTCTTCCCAGGTGGATTTTTGGCGTCACCCCAACAACCCTGGCCACCCCGTGGACCTGCGGGTGCCCTTCCTCAGCCTTCACGGAGTCAAAAAATTCCTGGGTTTCCACAATTTTTCCTACAGCATCATGATTGAGGATGTGCAGGTAATAGCTATGATGGGATCAAGACAAGCTCCTGCAGCTCAACCCTGAGGGGAAGTCCAAAAAGTTGGAAATCAAGAAATGGAAGAAAAATCCAATGCCCTGCTCCTTTCAGCCTGTTTGATTTGTTTTGGGTTTTTTTTTGCCTCCTGACCAGGAATTATTGGATGAAGAAAAGGAAAGCATGAGGAGGTCTAGGAGGATAAAGAGAAGCTCCAGGACGTTCGATTTTGCCTCCTACCACACCATAGACGAGGTACCTTCCTCTGCAGAGCATTGGCTTTGTCCTGCTGTGGTCAATTCCATGTGGGAAAGGTCGTGGTGAGTTCTTGAGCCTCCCTGGGACACTTTTCTCCTCCTTGCTGGAGCTTTTAGCTGAGATGGGAAACTGGGAAACCTTCCACATCCAGCCTGGAATCTCCCAAGCCTGTGGAAGACATTTTCAGCTTCACTGTGGGGGTGCCTGGAGCCCAGTTTGGGCCTGCTGGGGGCTGTGATGTTGTTGAGAGCTTTTCCCCTCACCATTCATTCTATTTTCCCAAAAACCTTGTGATGTGCTCACACAGAGCTCCAACCACCTCGTGTTCTCCAGGGAACCATGAGGTCTCCTCCAGGGAAACACAAGATCTTCCCCAGGGAAGCTTTTGTTGCATCCAGTGCAGGATACCCTCAAAACCAAAAGGTGAGAACCAGGCTGAGCCTCATGACCCAGCAGCTCCTCTTTCCAGATCTATGACTGGATGGATGTGCTGGTGGAGGATCATCCCAACCTCGTCAGCAAGATCCAGATCGGGCAGAGCTACGAGAACAGACCCCTGTACGTGCTGAAGGTGGGTCCTGCCTGGAAAATCCCCCATCAGGATGAAAACTTGTTCCAAGGGAGGCTCTGGGGGGACAGCAGCAGGAATTTCTCCATGGGAAGGGTGGGCAGGGCTTGGTGCCCAGCGAGGTTTGGAGTGCCCGTTTCTGGAGGTGTCCAAGGGCTCTGGGCTGGGGACAAGGTGGGGACAGGGCACAGCTGGGATGGGATGATCCTGGAGGGTTTTTCCAGCCTCAGTGATCCTGTGGTTTGCACAGTTCAGCACCGGGGGACAGAACCGCCCGGCCATCTGGCTGGACACCGGCATCCACGCGCGGGAATGGATCACCCACGCCACCGGCGTCTGGACGGCCAACAAGGTGACACTGGGGTCACCTGGGGTGTGTGACCCCGATTCTCACCCTGCACCCATCCCACCCCTCATCTGCGAGGGGCACTGGGGCAGCTGCTGCTCCTCTCCACGCACAGATCGCCTCGGAATACGGGCAGGACCCGTCTGTCACGGTCATCCTGGACAGCATGGACATCTTCCTGGAGATTATCACCAACCCCGACGGCTTCGCCTACACCCACAGCTCCGTGAGGGCGGGGACACCGCAGGGGGATCTTGTCCCCAACCATGGCTGTCCATGGTTTTTGGGTCCCATGAGTGGAGATCACTGCTTGGGCAGGGTTGGGATTCCCAGGGGATCTTGTCCCAGCGCTGTCCCCAAACGTCCATCCGTGGTTTTTGGGTCCCATGAGTGGAGATCACTGCTTGGGCAGGGGTTGGGATTCCCAGGGTGGATCTTGTCCCAGGGCTGTCCCCAACCACAGCTGTCCATGGTTTTTGGGTCCCATGAGTGGAGATCCCTGGAGATGCTTGGGCAGAGGCTGGGATTCCCAAGGGGATCTTGTCCCAGCACTGTCCCCACCCATGTCCATCTATGGTTTTTGGTCCCATGAGTGGGCTCTGCTCCCTTGGGCAGGGGTTGGGATTCCCAGGGGGATCTTGTTCCAGTGCTGTCCCCAACCATATCTGTCCATGGTTTTTGGGTCCCATATGAAATGCTGAATGAAGATCCTTGGAGATGCTTGGGCAGGGGTTGGGATTCCCAGGGGATCTTGCCCCAGCGCTGTCCCCAAACGTCCATCCGTGGTTTTTGGGTCCCACGAGTGGAGATCCCTGTTTGGGCAGGGGTTGGGATTCCCAGGGTGGATCTTGTCCCCAACCACATCCATTTGTGTTTTTTGGGTCCCACGAGTGGTCTCTGCTCCCCTGGGCAGGGGTTGGGATTCCCATCCCTGCTCTGGTCTCTTCTCCATGTGCTCCTAGAACCGCCTGTGGCGCAAGACCAGATCCATCAACGCTGGATCCCGCTGTGTTGGAGTGGATCCCAACCGGAATTGGGATGCTGGGTTTGGAGGTGAGACCTCGGCCACCAAAAAAACATCAAAACTTTCTGCTAGAGCGGAGAACCCAGGGATGGAAACCCTGAGGGATCCTTTCTGGATCTCCTCCCCTGCTCCAGGTGCTGGCTCCAGCAGCAATCCCTGCTCTGAGACCTATCGTGGTCCTCACGCCCACTCCGAGAGGGAAGTGAGAGCCGTCGTGGATTTCATCCGCACCCACGGCAACGTCAAATCCATCATCTCCATCCACAGCTACTCCCAGATGCTGCTCTTCCCCTATGGATACAGGAGGGAACCCACACCTGACCACCAGGAAATGGTGAGATGGCCCCAAAACCAGCTGGGAAAATCAATCAGAGCATCCCAGGAGCTTCCCTGCTCCTCTTGTTAGATACAACCCAAATATTGAACCTCTGCACCTGGGTCCTGGTGGAGGGTGGTTCTGAGACGGACCTCAAATTAGAAATTAAGGTTTTTTTTGGGAAAACCTAGAGCAGAAAGGATGGGGAATGATGAGCTCTAGGTCCCCCTGCCTTTGATCCATCCCATCCCACTACTCTCATTACATACAACCCAAATATTGAACCCCGGCACCTGGGTCCTGAGTGGTTGTGAGATGGACCTCAAATATCATAAATTAAGGGTTTTTTGGGAAAACCTAGAGCAGAAAGAATGGGGAATGATGAGCTCTAGATCCCCCTGCCTTTGATCCATCAGATCCCACCACTTTTGGTGGTTCCTTTGCAGAACGAACTGGCCAAGAAGGCTGTGAGTGACTTGGCCGCCGTGTTCGGGACAAAATACAGCTACGGCAGCATCGCCACCACGATCTGTGAGTGTCCCTCCCTCACCCCCAGCCAATCCCTGGGGAATGGGCTCCCAGCTGAGCTCCTCTCCCTGCAGACATGGCAGGAGGCACCACCATCGACTGGGCCTACGACAACGGGGTGAAATATTCCTTCACCTTGGAGCTGAGGGACTCGGGGCGCTATGGATTCCTCCTGCCCAGCTCCCAGATCGTCCCCACCGCCACCGAGACGTGGCCGGCGCTCCTGGACATCATGGTGCACGTCCTGGAGCATCCATACTGACCCCAGCACCCCCACAGCATTCCCTCCTCTCAATAAATCCTTGTGGAGATTCAGTGCTGTCAGGCACCCTCGTTTCTTTCGTGCTAAACTCCCAAAAAAAGAAAGGGTGGAAAAGGACTCGCAGCCTTGCAGGTGTTGATTTTCACCTCGTGACTTTGGCTCAAAGTTCTTATCCTTTGGAGCCAACAGCCAGCATGGGATGAGATGGGGATTATTGGGCAACCAACCCCAAATCTGTGGGGTTTTGAGCAGTTTTGCTTCATCATCCTTCCCTGGGGGGCTACGAGGAGGGACATGGGGCACCCCCAGGGCCATTGCTGGGTGCAAGGTGCTCCCAGGCATTTGCTGTTTATCTTCGGCTCCTGGGACAACTGTCACCTGCTCGGACCTCAGTCCTGGGCCAAGCTTTACACCACTTTCCTCAGCCAAATTTCAAACGATTTCCCCACTACTGTGGTTTAAGGATCCAGCTCACCAAACGAAAATGTGAATTTTGAACATTCTCACTCCAAATTGATCCTTTCCTCCCTCTCAGCTGGCGCTGGGGGCTGTGGGATTTTGGCACCTCCTTGATGGCAGCTGACTCACCACAGTCCCTGCAGGTTCCTGGGACAGGTTTGGCCAGGACTGGGATGGGGACAGCGAGGTCTGACCTTGGCTTGTGGCAGACAGAGCCTTCCCAGGGCCCTGGGAAAGGGGACAGCTGGAGGGGCCGGGCTGGGGCCACCACCCCATGGGATTTAAGAGGCCCCAGGGCACTGCTGGGATGTGAGACCAGCTCTGACCATGAGGCTCCCCGTGCTCCTGGCTGCCCTGGTGGCAGTGGCCACCTGCACCGAGACCTTTGTTGGGTAGGGGGGCTGGGATGGGGGTGGTGGCACTGGGTGGGGATGAGGAGCTGGTTCAGTTTGAGGGGGCACAGGGAGAAGCTCAGGGGGAATCCCTGAGGGGATTAGGTTGGACTAACAGGGCTGGAGCTCCCATATCTCCCAACCCCACAGGCACCAGGTGCTGCGTGTGCTCCCCCAGAGCGATGAGGAGCTGCAGAAGGTGCAGGAGCTGCAGGAGCTGGAGCATCTGCAGGTACTGGCTGTGGAGGTGGATTCTGGGGACACCCCCCAGCCCCCAGCACAGCAGGGACGGGGCTGGATGTGGGATTATGGATGAAAAGCAGGACAGGCTGGTGCTGAGGCAGGATGTGACCCCTCATCTCTATTTTTCTCCACCCAGCTGGATTTCTGGCTGGCTCCCCGTGGGCTCGGGCTGCCCGTGGACATCCGTGTGCCCTTCCCCAGCCTGCAGGCGGTCAAAGCCCACCTGGAGGCTGCTGGGGTCTCCTATTCCATCATGATCGAGGATGTGCAGGTCAGTGGTGGCACAGGGGAGAGGGGGGGTCCCATCCACTGGGAATGAGGCTCATCCCAGCCCTGGCTCATCCCCCAGGCCCTGCTGGATGAGGAGAGGATGGAGATGCTCCGCAGCAGCCGCCAGCTGCCGCTCAACACCAACACCTTCAACTACGAGGCCTACCACACCATAGACGAGGTGGGAAAGCACAATGCTGGAGTCAGTGAGCCAGGGGTCTCTCTGAATTCTTCAGAGAGAAATCAGAGTGCAGGGATTGAATAAGTCTTAGAGTGAGTTCTAGTGTTTTTAGCAAGTAAAAGGTCTCAAATGCCACAGTAGCAGTGTTCTAGTGGAGGTTGCAAACACACTGATATCTTCAGTAGAGGCTCCAGGACCACAGTCGTAGACAGTCCTTAGACATAATAGAGTTGTAGTAAGAATATTGCTGACATTTCTTAGATAGAACACGACAGATTGTATGTGTAGTATTATACGTAACCTGGTGAGCTAAGAAACTAGAATTCTAATAGGTTAAAGAGTGCTGGTCTGAGTTTGCATCTTAGCTTGTTGGAAAAATCCTATATAACAGTGTGGATTGGGAGAGTTGATGCTTTTAGCCATTGCTGCTTTTAGCCATTCTGGCTTCCAGCCATTTGCTTATTGCTGCTGCTTTGCCATTGCTGTTTGCTATTGCTTGTTGAGACTGATGTGCTTTGTAATTAAGATGTGCTTATAATAAATAACCTTTTTAACTATTAGCTGCTTTGCTTATTTAAGATTACCTGACAAGTAAGAGCCTAAGAGCACCTGGGGGTCAGAAAGAACTCCCACATCTGATGCCACAGCACAAGATTTGGGGCATTTTGGGGGGAAATTTGCTCTTGGGAAGAATGTGAGCTAGGAGTGACCCTCACATCCCTCGTTGTCAGATCTACAGTTTCATGGACATGCTGGTGGCCGAGAACCCCAACCTGGTGAGCAAGCTGGAGATCGGCCGCTCGACCGAGAACCGTCCCCTCTACGTGCTCAAGGTGAGGATTTGGGGATTGTGGAGGGGAAATTCGGGGATTTTCAGAGGGGAAAGTGGTGATGGGGACAAAGCCAACCCCCCCTCCTCTCTCTGCTCTCCCAGTTCAGCACAGGGGGCACGAAGCGCCCGGCCGTGTGGATCGACACCGGGATCCACTCCCGCGAGTGGGTGACACAGGCCAGCGGGGTCTGGTTTGCCAAGAAGGTACTGACACCTCCCAAAAGGGCCACCCAGTCCTCTGGTGCTCTACCAGGAGCTCTGGGATGCAGCTGGGTGATCCCACAGCAAGGACAGGCAGCCCCAAACTTCCATCCTCTCTAGATTGTCGAGGATCACGCAAATAACGAAGGTGTGGCCTCCATCCTGGAGACCATGGACATCTTCCTGGAGATTGTCACCAACCCAGACGGCTTTGCCTTCACCCAGACCACGGTACTGCCCTGCATTTCCTCCCCCTGGTTCCTACAGCTGTGCTGGGTGGGGCTGGGGAGCAGCATTTGGGTTATGGATCTAATGTGAGGTTGTGGAGAGCTGGGAATTGCCAGCCTGGAGAAGGGAAGGATCCAGGGAGAGCTTCCAGCACATTGCAGGGACTGGAGGGGCTGCAGGAGAGCTGGAGAGGGACTGGGGACAAGGCATGGAGGGACAGGACACAGGGAATTGGAGAAGGGGAGATTGGGGAAGGAATTCCTGGCTGGGCTGGAATTGTCAGAGAATCCCTAGATCCCTGGAATGTCCAAGGCCAGGCTGGACACTGGGGCTGGGAGCACCTGACACAGTGGGAGGGTTGGAACTGAATGATTCTTTTGGGGTGTTTCATATCCCTGAGAGGGCAAAGCCTCCATGGGAAGGGGACAGCAGGAGCCCTGGGCACCAGCTGAGGTGGCTCTGCCCTTGCAGAACCGACTGTGGCGCAAGACCAGGTCCAAGTACTCGGGCAACCTCTGCGTGGGAGTGGACCCCAACCGCAATTGGGACGCAGGTTTTGGAGGTCAGAGCTGTCCCCTTGCCCCTGTGGAGCATTTCCACTCTCCAGCTGGAGGCTCCAAAGCTGTTTCTAGCTCCAAGATCCATTGATGTCCCCTTGGAAGAGGCGGGATTTGAGGGTTTGGGCTCCACTTTGATGTCCCCCAGCGACAAATGGAAGTCATCACACAAATGTCCAGGAGGAGCACCAGGAGCATTCCTTGAGGAGCTGAGGGGTGGGAAAAACCCCAAATTCCCACTGTGTTCTCACCAGCATCTTGTCCACAGAGGCTGGAGCCAGCTCCAGCTCCTGCTCAGAGACGTACCACGGACCCTACGCCAACTCGGAGCCCGAGGTGAAATCCATCGTGGATTTTGTCCAGAGCCACGGCAACATCAAGGCTTTTGTGTCCATCCACAGCTACTCCCAGCTCCTGCTCTACCCCTATGGCTACACCTACACTGCAGTGCCAGACCAGCAGGAACTGGTGAGACCCCTGTGTTTTGAGGAGTTGGAGCTCTGGCACCTTTTTGTACCCAAAAAAAGCTGTGCTGCACAGGTTTTTCATTTCTTTGGCTCATTTTTCTCCCTTTGTATTCCCAGCACGAGCTTTCTGCCAAGGCTGTGGCAGCTCTGTCCTCTCTGTATGGCACCCAGTACAAGTATGGCAGCATCATCACCACCATCTGTAAGTGCAAAAAAAATCCCAAACCCATCCCTCACACCAACACCCCACAGAATTCCTGCCCAAAGAGATCAAAGCTCTGAACCCCTTGTGTTTTTGACTCCCTCAGACAGAGCTAGTGGAGGAACCATTGACTGGACCTACAACCAGGGGATTAAATATTCCTTCACCTTTGAGCTGAGGGACACGGGGCGTTACGGGTTCCTGCTGCCCGCCAAACAAATCATTCCCACTGCTGAGGAGACCTGGCTGGCACTGAAGGTCATCATGGAGCACGCCAGGGACAACTTGTACTGAGCTGCAGCAGCTGGAGAGGAGGAAGAAGGCAATCAATGAATAAATAAATGGAAAGAAGGATGAAAAAAGCCTTGTGGTTGTTCTCTCTTTTTCTGAAATCGGGTGGAAAAGTAATTTCGGAGCTGGAGTTGGTGCCAGGATAAGCAGGGTGTGCTGGGGCAGTGGTGTGGAAAAGGAATTGATGGAAAGGGCATGAAAATAGCAAGGACAAAAAGGAAGGAAGGGGGTGGTTTTGCTTTTGCTCTGGCAGAGGATGGAAAGGGAATTGGGCTCTAAGACATGAGGTCAGCAGGATTTATTGGGGATCCAGGAGAGCTGGAGAGGGACTGGGGACAAGATACAGGGAATGGCTTCAGATTGGATTTGGAAAACAATTCCTGGCTGGAATGGAATTGCCAGAGCAGCTGTGGCTGCCCCTGGATCCCTGCAATGTCCAAGGCCAGGCTGGAGCACCCTGGGATAAGGGAAGGTGTCCAAGAGTTGGAATTTTCTGGGCTTTAAGGTCCCTTCCCACCCAAACCTTTCTGATTTTGGGATCTCTCCTCACCTGCTGCAATCCCTAGGGAATGGGGAGCTGAGCACTCCCAGCTTTTCCAGGCTCTCTACAGCTGTCAAAGCTGCAAAACAAAAAAATCACCCGAGCAGATGCTGTATTTTACATTTTATTAAATTAAACAATTAAACCTCTTGGCCTCTGTGGAGTTTGACTCTGCTCCAAACAACACCAAGAGTCCAAATCCACACAAATCCATCGAGATGGTGGGAAAGTACATCCAGTCCTTGCTTTTGATTCCTTGAATTTGAAGGATTTCAAACAGCTCAGGCCAGTTTTGTTTCGCCAGGAGGTTTTCACGCAGCACAGAGCAGCCAGGGATTCTGGATCTGTCTCCCACAGCTGGATAGCAAAATCAGGATTTTAGCCAATGCAATGACACTTCCAAGAGCTCATGGAGCTGGAAAAATCTACTCCTACAGCAGCAGGGTCTTATCAGACTGATCCTGCCAGCCCTGCAATCAGCATTGTCTGATTTCACACTCAGAGACACAATAAATGACAAATGTGCTCAGAGATGTTGAGTCCTAAGGTGCCAAACTGGAAATTATGTGCCATTTCTCCTACTTTTTGTCTTTTCACCAGAATGATCCCAAAATCACTAGTGAGTTTTGGGATGTGTTGAAGATTGTCAGTTTCCAAAAGGGGAAAAAAACCACTGAGTCCAGAAATACACACAAACCCCACGAGACCACGATAACCAAAGCAGGAGCAGGCTCAGCAATGCCAGATGGAAAAACTGGGGAGCAGAATCCCTCCAAAATCACCTCCAAAGTGTCCCAGATCAGGAAAATCAGAGGGTTCCCAGGTTATCCAGAAGCACCAATTTGAGGAAAACTGTGCTACTCATTTTCCAGGAAACCTTCACCCTGTTCAGCTCCACATTCCAGGTCCCTGCTGGGTTTTAGGGACTCTGGTGAGGCAATAGCAGCAAATTTTCCTTCAGCCACCCTAAATCTTAAAGAAGCTTCTAAAAAACCTCTGGCAAAGGAGTCACTGGGAAAAAAAATTCCAGTTATTCTCCTCCAGCTCATCTTGAAAAAGACACAACTATTCACAAAGTGTCCACAAGCAAGCACGACTCACAGCACCAATAAAAAACATCTTCATTACAAATACTTCTGTTCATTATCATAATTTATTTAAAAAAAAAAAAAGAAAATACCCTTCCAGGAGCTTCCCTCACTTTTGGCAAGTTGCTGAATGACTTTATCTCTGCTAAAACCACCAAATGATCTGTGGCCTGTTCACTCTCACAGCTCCAGGCACAGCCTGGGAATGTTAGACACAAAATTCTTCAGCTGGACTAAAAACTTTGTGGAACAGTTTCTACTGGTCCCAGTTTTCTCCCTCCCCTACAAAACCAGTTCTATCTCCTGTGTCCTGCCCTGCTGCTCAAGTGATGCTTGTAGGAAACATCATTGCACTGCCCAGCCTTACCCCAGCTGCCAATTCTCACCATGGCAGCTTTTCCCTGCCGATTCCTAAAACCACAAAGGGGCTGCACTGCCCAGCATTCCCAAAAACCTGGATTGCTCCTTTATTTCCAGGGCCTGCTCTGGATGCTGGTCCTGCTGTGGGAGCGGCTGCTCAGGGATCCCAGGGTGCCAGCAGTGCTGGGGTGGCTCCTCACCGATGAGAGTCTGGAATCGTGGCCTGAACCACCCCGGGTAAGGCGGCCTGTGGGACAAAAAATAGCCCAAAATCAGAAATTGGCTGTGCATAAAGTGTGGCTGCCCCATCCCTGGACTGTGTTGGGTTGGTGTGGCAGCAATGTGTGTTCTGTCCCCAGCTGTTAAACCAGGTGGGGCAGTGACCCTGATCTCCTGGCACACATTATCTGCT
>JANZXQ010000074.1:1287095-1301956 GCA_027576755.1 Chamaetylas poliocephala
TTTCCCATTCATCTCCAGCCCAGCCTGGGATCCTCCCCCTCCTCCCCCCAGCATTACTCGGGGGGTCTGGTGTGTGTGACCCCCCTGGGTCATTTCCCCATCATTAATTCTTAATTCTCCAGTCCCATCCCCAGCCTGCATCCTTCTCCCCATCCCGGCCTGGACCCCCGGGTGGGGTTTTTATATGATTTATATATATTTTATAAGAGCTCCTCGTGTTTGGATATGCCCCCGTCCCCGATCCCCGCCGTTCTCAGCGGGCCCCAGGAAATGCGGTTGTTTTGCGGATGGAGGGCGTGGGGAGACTCGGACAATAAAACGCCCACGGGGCATTTATTGCCTTTTACTTATTTTTTACATGATTATCTCATTTTTTCCCCTTCACGCATCTCTTCCCCCACCCCCGTAGCACAAACCTGAGGTGGCTGCAGGTCCGTGCAGGGTGGAGGCAGCCGTGCTTATCCCCCCCCCCTCCATCCCCATTCCCGCTCCGCCTTTGCAGCCTTCGGCTCCATCCAGCCCTGACTGCAGCAGGAGGGGGATGGGAGGCTGGCGAGCCTGTCAAATTTCCCTTATCCCCCCCTCCAAAAAAAAAAAACCCTTTCCTGCCATGTCGCTGCATCCCGGTGATCCCTGAGGAGAGCTGACAGCTGATGGGGGTGCGGCGCAGGGAGGGGATGAGGGCTTTGTCCTATTGTGGAGGATGCAGCCCGCGCCGCAGGGGAAAAAAAACATGGCAGTGCCGCTGCCCGCCGGGTTTGAGGGAGGATTTCTGCCGGTTCCTGCATCCCTGAGGCCGGGAGATGCCGCGGGAGGGCGGATTGCAGCTTCCAAACGCGAGGCGTTGTTTGGAGAAAGGGGGAAGAAAATCCAAAATGGTGAAGAGGTTTTCCTCCTTGTACGTCAGGCCTTTCCTGCTTTTGTTCCCTCCTGTTGGTGGGGAAAGGTGGCTGGACAAAGGGATCTCTTTGGGGTTCCCCCATTTCCCCTGGGGATGGAGATTGAATTGAAATGCACGCGTTTCCTCCTGTGGTTTGGGCGCTGTGATTGATGGGTGGCTGCTGACACAGGACGCCACCGAAGGCAGAGCTGCATTATCATCCCCCTCTTTTGGGTCTGGGAAGAAGGGGAAAAACCTAGAATGTGGCACAAAGGAAATGAGTCTGCTGTAGGGGACAACCAACTTTCCCAGTTGCTTTTATTCCTTTCAAAGCTCTTCCTTTGAGGTGGAGGAAGAAGCTTCTTCCCTTTGATAGGAGTCTGTCCTAAAGCCTGGCCCTGGCTCAGCAAAGCAGCGAAAGGGACTTTTGGGGAGGTGAAATATAATGAGCTTGTAGTGAAGGGGCCTCCAATAGATCTGAGCTCCATTAAAATGTTAATTTATGCTTTAGTGTGAGCGGGGTATCAAATTGGTGAACACAGGGCTTAATCTTAAATTGACAAATGCCAGTGTAAATTTGACAAAAGGCCTCTTGTGAAATCACTTTTAAGACAAGCTCCTGCTAATGAGCAGCAGTTGAGTTAAAAGGAATAAATTAGGGCCATATTTAAGGTGTGCTGACCGAACTCCACAGCCTGGGAATGTCCAGGATTTTGCTTCTGGTGTGCTGGCTTCCCCTCTGAAATACCAATTAGGGTGGACTTCATCTAGTCTTGAGCAGCTCATGTGGAAGAGAGTGGAAAGCAGAGGTGCTGGTGCAGCCATCCTGGAACTGCTGGTGTTGGCTCAACCATTGTGGCTGTCAGAGGCTGAAGGATGAGCACTGCGGGCACTCAGATGAGGCTGGATCTGAGTTGGTACCAACTCCAGCTTTGGTACCAGTGCTGGCACAGTCAGGCTTCCTGAGGAAAAAAAGACTGGAAACACATCCAGTTGTTCCTTCCCTTCTCCAAAGGAGCTGTCATGGAAGTTCTGGTGATGTTTGCAACCTTTTCCTTCAAGCTGGTCCTGGATTCTACTGCTGGAGCCCCATCAGGCCCCTGTTGTAGCTCTGAGGTTGTGTCTCTGCTGCTGATCTGGAGGTTTTAAAGGGAAAGTTGAGTTGGTTTAAAGAGGAAGAATGAGTCGTTGGAGGCTTTGTGAAAGAGCACAAACACGTCCATTGTAGTGGTCGTTCTGGTTGGGTCTGTGGGGCCAGTGAGTGCACGTGTAAATTCCACCGGGATGGATCTGGAAGTGCAGCATGAATATTTCAGGTGTTAATCTCTTCCTCAACCAGTAATGAAAGACTAAAGGCAGCTTTAGGACTGGGATTACTGGCACTCAAACTATTTCAGCTTTTCCCTTCTGTGTGTTAATCAGAGACCCCATTGCAGTGGCAGCTCATAGAGATGGGGGGAAAAATAATCCTGAATTACTGCTGATAGAACCCCTCAGACTTGCACCAGCTGAATGAACTCCTCCTGCATGGAGCAGTGTGAGGTGCCAGGCCCTGTTTGCAAGGCCCTGGCTGCATGAGAGCTGCTGCATCTTCCAGCTGCCTCTTTCCTGGTGGGAATGGCTTCTCCAGGTTATTAAAGCTGGAGCTTTAATAGCTTTAAGGTCCTTGTCTTAGGCTTTCCATGTGCGTCGTGTGTGGCAGATTAAGGATCATCTTCCTGCAGACCTAGTGCACAAACTGGTTTTTAATCTGGTGCAGTGCTCACAGACTGGAGAGCTCCTCATGGCTGTGTTTTCTCAGCTCTTTTCAGTTCACTGTAATTCCCCAGGTCACTGTAATTTCCACCTCTCTGTGGAAGTGGCTCAGTACTTCCTCACTGGGTTTTTTCAGTGACAGGTTCTGTTATCTGCCCTCTGTGCTTCTTCAGAGTTATTTCCCATGGATTTTGGGGGTAATTAAACCCTGCAGTTCAGCCCCAGCAGGTGAATGCTGTGTTCCTGCTGAGGTTTCACTCTTTGCAGACTGAACTAAGCTTCTTACCTGCCAGCTGCCTCCCCATGTTAAAGCTATTCCAATCCATCACAAAGATACAGATTCACTTTCTGTGGGAGCAGAGGAGCCAGACTCACTGGTTCAGGATATATTTATTCATACAGGACTAGAGGAGCCTCAGAGTGGCTGTGGGGACCATGTGGAGTGTAGGTGTGTCACCACCATGTGGAGTGTCATCCCCTGGCAGCAGAGGGGATTGTTGCAGTGCAGTGAGGAGTTGTTTTTGTGGATGAGCGTTGGCTCAGGCGGTGACAGGTGGAATTGCCTGCTCCAGGTGAGCCTGCCTGGGTTGGCCCAAGCATCTCCAGAGGTCCCTTCCAAGCCCAGTGTGTGGCTCTGTGGGCACAGCCTTTCGAAGAACGAGCCTGGCAGTGCCAGAGCTGCTGCTGCAGGGATTTTGCTCGGTGCTCAGTGCCCAATCCTCCCCTCGGCGCTGGCTCCATTTCCATCGGGCTGTCTGAGCCTTTCTGAGCTGCCGCCCTACTTGGAGACAATCCACGGGAACCTCCCTGCTTCCCTCCATTCCTCAAGGCTCTGCGTGCCCCAGGTCTGCTCAGGAGCAGCTCCTGCACTCCAGGGAGGAGCTGAGGGTCTAAAGCAAGCATGGAAACACCCATACCTCCAAGTCACTCCTTTTTTATTTCCACGGATTCCCGCTGGATGTGCTGTCTCCACATTCCCAGAGCTGTTTTCTCCCTGGTTCCCTGGCCATTTGCAGAGACATCGATGGCTCTCAGACTTCATTCAGCAACACAATGAGCTCCTGGGAGCTTCGTAACCTGAGCTGGCTGAGGCAGTGCATTGTAGTAGCAGCGTGACTGCAATTTGCATGAGATTCTCTTGGATCTGGCTACCCGGAGCTCTCCTTGCTGTGTCCTGCTGCTGCTGTCAGCAGCTGCTCCCTGTTCCTGTTTGCTGCTGGCCACGTTTAGAAAACAGCAAAAAATGCACAGATTTGGACTCTGACACTTCCCCTTTTTGTTTGCACTCTGAGCTCCTCTCAGCCCTCCCCTTATCAGCACAGGCTGTTTGTTTTCCTCATCCCTGACCCAAATGACAGCGTCACACATCAAGCGATTCCAGCATCCAAAGGAATTGCTGAGCTGAGGATAAATGCATTGTGCAGCCCTGGGCTTTCTGGCCATCATGGCTGCAGAGGGAAGTGCTGGGCAGGATTTCAGTGCCTGGCTGGTGGAAGGGATGTTCAGCAGCGTAATAGCTCCACCTCAGGCTCCACAGTGGTGTTTAATGGGTGTGAAAGAGGAGTGAAGAGCTACTTAAGACCTCTTGGATCTTCTGCTGGTGCTCAGCTTCACTGCAGGGGATGCTGGTGATTTGGACAGGTGACCTGAAGAACGGATGCACACTCTCTTCTGGGAAGACAGAGCAAGGAATGCTTTGAGGTTAAGTGGGTGACTGAAATCAGCTGACATCCGCACCAAGGGATGGAGCTTGTGCAGCTTTTACTGGAGCTCCAGGTCCTGCTTGGCTTCCTTGTGGCTCAGCATGGACACTTGCAGTACTGTGCCACCATCTGGCAGGGTTCTGGGAGATGTTCCAGGGGGCATGAATCACAGGGTCCAACCACAGAGCTGTGTGAATTTAACTGGTTGTTGGTGGTGTGACACTCCTGCCTTGGGTGTGGTTAATCATTAACCCTGCAGCCACTTTCACTCCTGTGGTTACTCAGCGTTGCAGGCCTTGAGTAGTGATTTCACACGGGGTTTGGTGCAGCTGTATCTGCTGGGAGGGTCTCTGTTTGCTCCAGCCTGTGGGAAGAAGCAGCAGGGACCTTGTAGGATCCTTGGAAGGAGCAGCTGATGGATTGTGGAGAGCTTTTGTGGCTCACTACTCCCAGTCCACGTGGTGATCATGAAGCCTTGTGGGCACCGTGCTGGAAATCTTCCATGGCTTGAGGCACTGAATTCAGAGTGTTCTTGCTGTGCATGAGGCAGCTCCAGCTTTGCTCCTCAGCTCCTTGGCTGGGTTTTGGTGACATCCTGGTGGGTGACAGACTGGCCAGCAGTGCCCTGCATTCCCAGTGGAGGTTTTTCCGCAGCAAATCCGCAGCCAGTGATCCCTGCCAGATATCCGTGCACCTCCAGATGTCTGCCCTTCAGAACAAACCAGCCCCTGAGAGCTGCTGTGGCTGGGGAAGTTGATTTTACAGCTTCCTTTGCACTGAGGATTGACTGGAGTCAGGATTTACACAAACAGTCCCCAGTGGGAAACTCCTGGTGTTGGTGCTTTTCCTGCCTGACACCTGCACTGCTCAGTCTGGAGCTAGAAATGAACCTCCTGCACTCCAGGGGAGAGGGAAGTGACACAGGAGGAGAGTCCTGGCTGAGGTGCTGGTGGAGTAAACAGGAAGGATCTCCTGGACACTCCAATCCCTGCCTGCAGGAATCCTGTCAGATGTGCACTGGTGGCATCTCCCAGCAGCTGGTTGGGGGTTTACAAACAATGAAAAAAAAACCTTAAAAACCACCCTGCCACTGTTGGAACACCTTCCACTGGAGCCCCCTCCAACAATCCCCACCCATCACGTGAGATGTGGCAGGGACCTACCAGTGAGGTGGTGGAGCTGAGGCAGAGCAAGAGCAGTAAAAGCTCCAAGATAAGCTGTGCTAAGCACACAAACATTGAAGTTTTTGTTAAGCTCTTTGGCTGGGGAATGGCAGCGCTGGTGCAAAGTCTTGTTTGAATGGGGATTTAGTTGTGCAAGGCCTGAGCTGGTTCTGCAGCCCGGCTGTGCTCAGACACAGCAGCTGAGCTCTGAGTTCTGCTGCTCCAGGGAACCTCAGTGAGGACAGAGCAAAGCAAAGCTGAGCTCATCAAGCACCCAGATGCTTTCATTTATTCTTTGTGCTTTCTTCTCTGAGTGTCCCAGTGTGGCAAACATTAATAATTGAGGTTATGAGGAGACTGATTGAAGTCCAGGTAAGATTTCATCAGCTCCTGCTGCCTTTCTGTGGACATCCTTAAACTGATAGCTGGTGCCTTAGAGGACAGATTTTCCTTTGGCTCAAATGCATGGAATTCCCAAAAAATTCCTCTGGGAATCCCTGATAGGTGGTGGTTGTGTAGCTCTAACCCCTTGCTTGGCTTGCCCAGAGCAGAAAATAAATTTATTAAGAGATTAATCTGCCTGAGTTCTGGAATGAGGCGACTGCTGTGCTTGTTTGGGCTGTGTAGGTAGCTGAACATGCTCTTCCTTAGGAAGAAGGGGAAGGAGGAGGCTCCAGTGCAGCTGACCTGTCCCTTGCATCCTTTCCTTGCTGCAGGAATGCATCCTCTCCGGGATCATGTCAGTGAATGGCAAGAAAGTCCTTCACATGGATCGGAACTCGTACTATGGAGGGGAGAGTGCATCCATTACACCCCTGGAGGATGTAAGTGTGCAGAGACACCCAGCCACAGAAAGGGGATTGATTCCCAGTTAGCCTTGGGGTGGTACTAATTAATGACTCTTAAGGGTTCCCTTTGAGTGAGGAAGTTTTATGGCACAGTGTGGGGTGTTTGGAGTTGGTGGATTGTGCTTGTTCCCTGTAATTCCCCGTTGGGATCTGAGCAAATCCAGCACAGAGCATTCCAGAGCTGTTACAGCTGGATGTAAAAAACTCTTCAGCTGAATTGTAAATTGGCCTAAGAAATGTCACGTTAAACAGTTCATCAGGTTCATAAATTCCCAAATCCTTGGATGAGCTGAATGACACTGCCTGGTTCTTACTGTAACAATTCACTGGATGTGTTTGTGTATTCCAAACTCAGACTGGAGCTGAAACTGCAGCCAGAAGCTGCCTCTGAAGAGCCTGTGTTCAGCCTGGAGCTGTGGGGGTGGAAAGTGTGTGCATGTGTGGGAGAAATGACACCCAGACAGATTTCCTGGGCTATAATAAGTTCTGTATTCTCTCTCCAAAGCTCTACAAAAGGTTTAATCTCCCGGGAACTCCACCAGAATCTATGGGGCGGGGAAGAGACTGGAACGTGGACCTCATTCCAAAATTCCTTATGGCTAATGGTGAGTAAATTCCTTATGGCTAATGGTGAGTGACCCTGAGCTCCCAGATTTTCCTTGGGCTAGTGCTGGGTGCTGGAATAGGACAGGACTGTCATTCCTTATCATCCTCATCCTTGAATCCATATGTGCTAGTACTGGCTTAGAGTAAATCAGGGAAGGGGTTACCAGCTCCTGTGCCTAAAACCAGCCCCTGGCTGCTGGAATCTCATCCTGGAGCACAGGGATGGATGGATGGATGGATGGATGATGGCTGGATGGATGGATGGATGGTGTAGTGCCTGGCTCAGGGCTGCTGCAGTGAAAGAACTGATGGATCCCAGCCAAGCCTTGCTTGCTTTAGTCCCAGCTTATCTTCAGCCTGCTGTGGGAATTGAGCACAGGGAAGGGTTTGTTGTGTGTGTCTGTGTCTGACTGTGCCAAACCCCCTGCAGGTCAGTTGGTAAAGATGCTGCTCTACACAGAAGTCACTCGTTACTTGGACTTCAAGGTGATCGAGGGCAGCTTTGTCTACAAGGGAGGGAAGATCTACAAAGTTCCTTCCACTGAGGCAGAAGCTTTGGCTTCCAGTGAGTAGCTGCACCTTATCTGTTCCCTCTGAATCCCCTAAACAGAGGCAAACCCATCCCTTGGGGTATTCCTGGTGCTCCTTATGTGTTCAGGAGGTTCTTCTGCACCTATTGGACTTGAAACACCCCTTGGGATTGCTGAGCCCTGTTTTCCTGCAGCTTCTAAGCTGCCTGTTCAGTGAGATTCTGGTGAGAACCTGGCAGTGTTTTCCTCCCTCAAGAGGTTCCATCTGGGGTTTGTGCTGCCAGCTCTGCCATAAATATTTGATGTCATGTCCTTGTTGGAATAGCGTGTGTGAAAAACATTGCAGGCAGATTGGAATGACTAATTGTGACGTGTGGCACCTCAAACCTTAATTGTTGCCTACTTCAATTTCACTCCTCAAATAAAACTAGTAACAGTGTGGTGAAATCCATTAGGATCTAGAGGGCATTCCATGAGCTCCAGGTGTGGGATGTGTTCAGCAGCACATCTGAAAAATCTGATAGAGACTCCTGCAGTTAAGGCCCTAAATCTGTAGGTCTGAGCCTTCCTCATGGCAGATATTCCTGAAGGAGCCAGGAATTCCTGCAGTTTGGCCTCACTGCTCTCCAGAACACTCATCCTGGCAGGAGTGGTGCTGCCTCTGCCCTCACGTTTCAGCAGGTCCAGTCTTGTTTTTGCAATTTGTGGAGAATTCAAGTGGAGAAATGGTGCCTTGTCCAGCCTTGTATTTGGGGTTTGAGGGGCAGGACAAAGGGGAATGGCCTTAGGCTGAAAGAGGGCAGGGCTAGATGGGATCTTGGGAAGGAATTCCTGGCTGGGAGGGTGGGGACCCTGGAATGGAATTCCCAGAGCAGCTGTGGCTGCCCCTGAAACCCCGGGAAGTGTCCAAGGCCAGGCTGGACATTGGGGCTGGGAGCAGCTGGGACAGTGGGAGGTGTCCCTGCCATGGCAGGGTCCCTTCCAACCCAAACCATTCCTTGTTTGAACACTTCTTATCCATTGCTGATAATGGAAAAGCCACAAAAGTCACTGATTCTGAATCCTGCTTCTGCTGGATTCTCACAAAACCTTGGTTCTGATGGATTCTCACAACCCCTGGTTTCAGGTTTGATGGGTCTGTTCGAGAAGCGCCGCTTCAGGAAGTTCCTGGTGTACGTTGCCAACTTTGACGAGAACGACTCGCGGACCTTCGAGGGCGTGGACCCCAAGAAAACCACCATGAGGGATGTCTACAAGAAGTTTGACCTGGGCCAAGATGTCATTGACTTCACAGGCCATGCCCTGGCTCTCTACAGGACTGATGAGTAAGCAAGGGGTCAGAATTTGGGATTTTCATGGGATTGATTGGTTGGTTTAAAATTTGAGGGTTCCTGAGTGAAGCTTGTGCCACTGAGTGCTCCTAAAAGGGAACTCCCAGGGTGGGGAAGGAAACGTCATGGGAAGTCAGTGTCTGGCTTTCCAGAGTATTCTGCTGGAAGTGCTGCTTAGGGAAACATCCCAAATGGTGTAACTGTCCTTCCCAGCTATCTAGATCAACCCTGCCAAGAAACAATCAACAGGATTAAGCTGTACAGCGAGTCCCTGGCTCGATACGGGAAGAGCCCCTACCTGTACCCCCTCTATGGCCTTGGAGAGCTGCCCCAGGGCTTTGCAAGGTGAGAGCTGGGCTTGGACTCCAAGTTCCTCCAGGAGGGTGGGGAGCTGGGTGTGGGGAGCTGAGTTGGATGTGTGGGGCTGAGCTGGGTGTGTGGAGCTGGGTGTGTGGAGGTGAGTTGGATGTGTGGGGCTGAGCTGGGTGTGTGGAGTTAGATGTGTGGAGCTGGGTGTGTGGAGTCAGTGCTTGACCTTCCAGAATGTGATGCTGCATAAAACACTGTGGTCCTTAATGATTTTATTCACTTAATTAAGAGGTGGTTCCACCACATGAGATTCTTTCTGTGTGGTTTGTTTACCTGTGGGTTTGCTGAGAGATCTGTTGGCAGAGCATTTCCCCCCTGTGTTTAAGCAGAGGGTTGTGAGGGGTTTAAGCCTGAGGGGGGGTTTAAGCCTGAGGTGGGGTTTATCCCAGTGGAGCAGACACCCTGGGGGCTGAAGGGCTGTCACATCCAGCCCTGGGGGTGCTGAGGGTGTGTTCCTGTTGCAGGCTCAGTGCAATCTATGGAGGCACCTACATGCTCAACAAGCCCATCGAGGAGATCGTCATCGAGAATGGCAAAGTGGTCGGGGTCAAGTCCGAGGGGGAGGTACAGACCCTTCCCCCCTCCCTGCTCCCCACCCACACCTCCCCTCACAGCCCTGATCTTTTGGGTAGATACACAGAAAACCCTTTTTTAAGGGTTTTTAAGGGGCTGGTGTGCCTGTGCCAGGTTGCTGAAAACACAGTGTCCTGATGCCAGACGTGCTGCTGCTGCAGGAGCTGGGATGGAGTCTCATGGGCTGGCAGTGAATAAATCAGGGTGGGAGCTGTTCTTGTGTCTGACCTTGTGACAGCTGGCACGTGGCCTTCCTGCAGCTTCTCCTGCAGCTGGGAATGCTGCAGGCTGCTCCTACTGGAGCAGGCACTCAGCACACTTCAGCACTTGGGTGTCCCTCAGGGTGGGAGTGACAGGTCCTGGCCTGGAGCAGAGGTGACAATCCATGCTAGAGAGCAAAGTGTGTGCAGCCTGCAGGCTTCACATTGATGACATACTAAATTCCTCCTGGAAAATCAGTTTTGGATGTGACTGGGTGGTTTTGGTGCTCAGGTGGCTCGCTGCAAACAGCTCATCTGCGACCCCAGCTACGTGTCAGACCGTGTGACCAAGGTGGGCCAGGTGATCCGGGTCATCTGCATCCTCAGCCACCCCATCAAGAACACCAACGATGCCAACTCGTGCCAGATCATCATTCCACAGAACCAGGTCAACCGGAAATCAGGTACAGGCTGCTGCCCCGGGCTCTCTGGGTGTGGTCACACAGGGAAATGGACACCTCATGCCTGCTCTAGGAGATTTGTGGGGTTTAGTTCTCAGCCCAGCTGAGCTTTAATTCAGAGCAGTTACAGGAGGGGGGAGGAGCCTGTGGTTGGGAAAGCTTGTGAGGAACCTGTGGCAGGAAGTGCCCCAGACTGGGAGAGGGGGGTGAGGGGTGTCCTGAGAGTGTGGGGGTGCCCCAGGTGGTGAGGGGGACACAGCACTGGGAGCCACTGGATTGCAGGAGCCATGTTGGGGATCTCCCTGTGCAGGAGATGAGAGCACGTGGGGCAGGGATGGGACTCACTCCAGGGGCTCTGAACAATTCAGGGGGTGCCAGGGGTCAGGGCTGCAGGAAGAGGGGTGGGCAGGGATTTGGGATGGGGCTGGAGAAGGTTTTGAGATGAGGCTGAAGAAAGTTTCGGCATGAGATTGAGGAGGTTTTGGGATGAGCATGGAGGAGTTTTTGGGATAGGGTTGAAGAGGTTTTGGGATGAGTGTGGAGGAGGTTTTGGGTTGAGGCTGAAGAGCTTTTGGGCTGGGGCTGAGGAGGTTTGTGCTGCAGCTGTGCCCTGTCCCCCCAGACATCTACGTGTGCATGATCTCCTCCGCTCACAACGTGGCGGCGCAGGGCAAGTACATCGCCATCGCCAGCACCACGGTGGAGACGGCCGAGCCCGAGAAGGAGATCAAACCTGCCCTGGAGCTGCTGGAGCCCATCGAGCAGAAGTGAGGCCCCAGAGAGCCCCTCCCTGGGCTGGGAGCTGCAGCCACTGGGTGCCAGGAGCAGCTCAGGCTCAGCTTCCCCAGCACCTCGGCTCCATCCATTCCTGCCCTAACCCACACTGAGCTCTGTGTCCTTTTGCAGGTTCGTGAGCATCAGTGACCTGTTTGCACCGACCGACCTGGGCACCGAGAGCCAGGTGAGTGAGGGCTGAGCGGGCTGGGAGGGGACAGGGACAGGCTGGGAGGGGACAGGGACAGGCTGAGCTGGGAGGGGACAGGCTGCAGCTGGGAGGGGACGGGCAGCTGGGAGGAGACAGGGACAGGCTGGGTGGGGACAGGGACAGCTGGGAGGAGACAGGCTCAGCTGGGAGGGGACAGGGGCAGCTGGGAGGGGACAGGGACAGCTGGGAGGGGACAGCTCCAGCTCGGGGCTTCAGCGCCGCCTCTGTTGCAGATCTTCATCTCGCGCACCTACGACGCCACCACCCACTTTGAGACGACGTGCGACGACATCAAAGATATTTATAAGAGGATGATGGGATCAGAGTTCGACTTCGAGGAGATGAAACGCAAGAAAAACGACATCTACGGGGAGGAGGAGCAGCAGTAATGAGAGGCTCTAATTAGGAGGAGTTTAAATCGGCTCATATGAATATATAAGGAACTTAATGAACACTGTACGAAATTCAATATTGTAAGGCCTGCTTTTGTAATCCCATCTCTGAGAGATTGAAGAGTACTGCACTGGTAATGTTCCCTTTTTGGATATCATGTGTTAATTATTTCATTCTAGTAGGGCTGCTGTCCAGAATCTGGCAAATTCCTGACTGATTCCTGACTAACCTCGTAAGTGAAAGGCAGACTGAACTTATTATTATTATTTTTGCAAACGTAGACGTGGGTGCAGGTTTGAAATAACTCATTGACAGCTGTGTCTTACCTTGTCTTTTTAATCATTTGTAAAACATCCTTCACAACCCTGTGCTTCTGGTGAGCTCGTAGATGTGACGCTGATGTCACTCAAACCTGATATCAAGGAAAATAGAAACTGAGCACTCCATTATTGTGGACAGCATCCCTAAAAGTCTCTCCCATCAATCTTAACTCTGTGGCAAAGCTGTATCATGGACAAAGCCCACACCTATTGTAGCAGCAAATGTTGGCTTCGTTCTGGGCACAGAACTTAACCTCCACTTAAGCTTCTAAACCTGTTTACATCGGTTGGGACACAGCTGTGCCTGAGGCTCCTTTGTGTTTTAATCTTAATAAAATTGAGAGAACAAATTACAGAGCAGGCAAGATGTGGAAGTATTTTGTGTCCCCTGGCTTCTCGGATGGACCAAACGGCGCTGCGGTATCGGCATGACAGAGCCTGTGCTACTCGTGTCTCCTCAAGGCTCCACATGATTTCTGTACTGCAAAGTAAAGCCAAATTCTGGAAACCAGTCCTGCCTCTGGTCTGATTCACTGCAGTTCAGGAGCAGCAGCTCTGGGCTGGGATCCTGCAGGGGCTCTGGGGGAGTGTTTCCTGCAGGAAAGCCTTTCCTGCTGGAAAACATTTCCTGCTTCCGTAGTTCTCTCCAGGCAGGGCAGGTGTGGCACAGTCCCTGTTCCCTGCAGCCACAGCAGTGAATAATTCCTGTTTCTGAGCCTCCTGCTGCCTCCATCCTGAGCAGATGTTCCAGTCTGGAGCGATCCTTCCCGATTCCCCGGCAGGCACTGGGCAGAGACAGCAATTCCAGGGCCAGGAACTGAGGGGAGCCTTGGAGCAGCTCCCAACAGGAACTGGGGTTTGAGCCATCCCATCACAGCCCCCGAGCTGAGCCCAGCCTGGGGCTTCTCCTCTCCTGCCCAGCCAGGGCTTCTGGCACTTCCTCCTCCTGAGCTGCCACTTCCAGGAACATTTTCCCCCCTCAGCTGCTGGGAAGTTCCCCCCATGCAGTGTCCACCACCCAGGCCAGACCCAGTGCAAGTGGAAAATAAACCCTGAACTGATCCCATTATCCCTCCCTGCTGTAACCTGGTTCTCCCTCTGGTTATTCCATCCTTCCTGTGATGGGATCCATCACCCAGGAACCCACCGTGGTCTTGTTCACTCCTTGCTGATTCCCACCCTCTGTCCCAGCTGGAAAATCCCCTGCCCTCCCTTTCCCAGCTGGAAAATGCAGGATGCTGAAAGCAGAGCTGTATAAAACTTGTTATTTTGGATGTTTTATTAATCAAACTCTTTACAAAGTTTGTACACAAGGGGCTGGCAGTCTCAGATTTAAAAAGGAACTCAAAGGCTGCCCCTGCCCCGTGCAGCTGGGTGGGAATGGGGCCTTTCCCCCATAAATAAGAGCTTATTCTGTTCCTGCATCCCAGCTTCCTGCTATTTACAAGGATTCCACCTGCTGGAAGGTCCCAGCAGGGAACTGGAACCAGGAGGCAGCAGGGCTGAGCTGAAATGTAGTGTGGGCCTGGACAGCAACAACCGCATTGTTTATTTATTCTCATTTGTGACCTTCAAGTACATTTTGAGAAATTATTTTGCTCCATGAAAATCCTAAAACCACTCCAATAATTTACTTGTACCGTTAAAAAAACCTTTCCTATGTGAGGCAGGATGGCAGGGAATGAACCCCTGAGGATTTGCATTTCCTACCTTTAAATAAGATTCATGTAGAGCTAAAACTGACCTTCCCCAGCCCCAGCACAGCCAAGATCCACTGGGATGGATGTGGGATCCACTGGGGTGGATGTGGGGATCCCATGGGATGGATGTGGGATGCCCTGGGATGGATCTGGGGTGTCCCCCACAGTGCTGGGAGGCCCAAACTGGTGCCACAGGGCCTGGGGAGGAGCCGTGTCCTGGCTTTGTCACCTGCAACACAGAGATGTGGCCCAGGTCAGTGCCCAGCTCCTCTGGGCCAGCCTCCTGCAGGGCTTCCCCAGGGCCAGGCCTGGAGTTTTTCCCATTTTCCAGCAGTGCCAAGTGTGGCTCTCCTGGATCCAGCTGCAGGAATCAGCTCTGAATGCTGGCAGATCCCAGACCCAGCACTTTGGGATGCTCCCTGCTCTGCTGTAGGATCTCTGCTGACCACCCCACACACCTGAGCAACCCTGAGCTGCTTCCAACATTTTGGGATCAATCCCAAGCTTTTCCCCTTACCAGTAGCTTCTTCTAAAGGGAGCAGCCACTTTCTGCATCGTCCCCAGGAAGGTGTTGATGTCAGCCACAAGAATTCCTTTGCTTTCCAGGATCTCCCTGCTGCTGCCAGGATTCTCTGCAAGAGGAGGAGCATCATCTCTGTTAATTCAAAATTAATTCAAACAAACCTATGGGAAATATCCCTAAATCCCACCGTGGCTGCTCAGGTGCTTTGCCAACAGCCTCAGCCACCCACAGGCTCCAAAACCCGCTGGAATTTATCAACCTCCAAAAATCCATTTGTTCTCACCACTCACACCATCACAATCACAAGTGATTCCCACAGGAAAATAAGGATTGTTTATCCCTCCTCCAACCCCTTCCAGGGCAATTCCACCCCTGGAGGGGTTTGAGATTGTGTAGGGTTGATGTGCCCAGCAATGTGTGTTCTGTCCCCAGCTGTTAAACCAGGTGGGGCAGTGACCCTGATCTCCTGGCACACATTATCTGCTCATGGGCCATCTTTAAACCAGCTGGGGCAATCATCT
>JANZXQ010000074.1:2074430-2086669 GCA_027576755.1 Chamaetylas poliocephala
TCCATGGGGTTTGTAAAAGAAAAAAAAAATGTTTTAAATGTATTCATTTAAAAAGAAAAAAACACTAAAAAAACCCAAAATGTAAATAAAACCAAAGCAAGGCTTGGAACACCCCTGTTTGTCTGAAGGTGAAATTTTGTGGGCAGAAATATGGATGTGATGAACAAATACCTGCATTTTCTTTCCTTAGGACACTAAACAAAAGTAGCCCATTTTTTCTCAGATCCCTTGGGAATTTCCTCCGTTAACTTGTGCAGTGTTAAATGGACAGAAAGTTAATATTCAGCCCAGAGCTGGCTTGGAGTGAGTCTGTAATTCCTCTGCAAAAAGGAAATTTCCAGGTAGAGGAGCCTTCCTGAACTTTCTAGAAATCTCCATGGGGGTGCCATGGATGTGAGATTGGAGATTTTGGTATCAGATGAAACTTCCCCAGATATTTGTTTGCAAATGCACCCAAGGAGCACAAAACTGGCTCCTTTTATTCCATCAGCCTCTTCTTCTCCTCTGTGGATTCTGCAGGATTTTGTGGGCACAAGGACAGGCACCACCTGTTTGTGTGGATGCCTTGGGGAATTTTGAAGTCAGAATTGTTTAGGTTGGAAAATCCCTCCAGGATCATGAAGTCCAAGCATTCCCAGCACTGCCAAGGCCACCACTGACCATGTCCCCAAGTGCCACCTCCACACTTTAAAAGGCTTTGAGATCCCTCCAGGAATGGGGACTCCACCCCTGGGCAGCTGTGCCAGGCTGGACAATCCTTTTGGGAAAGAGATTTTATCCCAAAATCCCATCTAAGTGCAGTTCTTAACCCTAGCACAGTTTACTGTGTTGTTTTTAGGAATAATATGACAATTTGGTTGAAGCCAAACCTGACTTGGTTTTAATTCACTTTATTGTTAATTATCCCTAATTTCCATGACTGACAATGCAGCCCAGACTTCCAAGCTGTGTAGTGTTGCTCAGACACCTGAATCAGCTGTTGGGAGGTCACCTGTAAGATTTCAAGGTTTAAAAAGTCAGAATTATCAAATCCCTTCCTACCATTCCTTGCAAGGAGACTCATAATTAGTCCTTACTCATTTGATGGGTTTTGTAGACAATAAAAATGGTTTGGGTTGGAAGGAACCTTAAAGATCATCTCATTCCAACCCCTGCCCTGGGCAGGGACACCTCCCCCTACCCCAGGCTGCTCCAAGCCTGTCCAGCCTGGCCTGGAACATTTCCAGGCACAGGAAACCTGGTCTAGTGAAAAGAATGAAATGATTTTTAAGTTCCTTTCCAACCCAAACCATTCCATGCTGTGTGGCTCTGTAATGAAGCCCAGGGTGAGTGCAGCATGTTCACACTGTTGGGGTTTTGATTCTGACTCAGAGCCCAGGGAGGAGCCAGGTGAGGGATACTCAGTGTTGGATGTTTTCAGGATATTTTTCCTCAAGAGTTTAATTGCTGGGAATGGGATTTTTCTTATTGTAATGTCAGGTGGTTTAATTTCCTTTAATAGCCACAGCACTAAAGCCATGATAGCATGAAAATGGGTGACTTGTGGGACTCTTCAGACCTCCAAACCTGTACTTGTTGAGTCCTCAAATTGCTTTATTCTGCTTCTCTGACTTGTCTCTGGCATGATGTGTTTATCAACAATGAGTCTTGTTCTGTATCCTTATTTTAAAAGCTTGCAGCCAAACTTCAGGGACTGTCTGGGATAACTTTGAGTTACTAAAATATGTGTTTCTCTTTCTCTCTTCCCTCCCCTCTGATCATTTTTTTCAGCAGAGAATGCTTGGGAGAGGAGGATAAAGGCATTGTCCAAATCAAGCACACGACCATCAACTAATTTCAGCAGAAGAGCTTTTTTTTCTCCCCAAGAACGATCTGGCAGCCCATTTGCAGGGCAGACCAATAAAGAGAAGAAGTGGAAGAGCCATTTGAAGGGCAGCATCCTCCCGGCTCAATCACACACCTGGGTCTTATTCCAGCCGAGCTGCTGCTCTGCCTTCTCACAGCCCATCATTGGTGATTGGAGGAAGGGAAAGAAAAGAGCCTTTCTCTGGCCTCAGAGAGGGGAAATATCCTTCAAGTGCTGCTGTTTCACTGGAGAATCTCCTCTGTCAGAGGCAGGGGGTGTAACCCTTGCAGTGCTGGGATGTGGGTTCTGGTCCCAGTGTCAGAGTTCTCCTCACAGTGTAGAATTGTAAATTGTGCTTTAACTTATTTCCCAAATGACCTGGCTTGATGAAGTGTCTCTCTGCAGGCCTTCTGCTGGAATGATGTTTGTGATCCAACACTTAGGGTGCTCCATGGCCTTTGTTTCTGGGATGGTTCTGTTGTGCTCCTCGCTCGTATCAAGTCCTGACGAGAATGCCTCGCTCTGCACCAACAATAAATCTATTTTATGCACAGGATTGATGCTGCAGTCTGTCTCCCTTCCCACTCCTCGGGGGTGGATGGTGTTCCCTCTGCTGTGTCAATCATGCTTTCCCAGCAGATGTTGTTGCTGAAGCTTTCAAGCACAGACTTTTCATGCACAGCCAGCCCTGGTGTCAGGAACGGGGTTTGGATTGAGCTGTTTTCCATCACAGCCACCTAAAAGGATCCCACGTGATGGGAGTGTTGTGATTTATCCACCACCACTTTCCTGCTTGGGAAATTATTGTGAATGGAGCTCTTGTTGCCCAGAGAGGTTGTGGGTTCCCCATCCCAGGGAGTGTCCCAGGCCAGGCTGGAAGGGGCTTGGAGCAACCTGGGGTGGTGGAAGGAGTCCCTGCCCATGGGAGGGGTTGGAATGAAATGGTCTTAAGGTCCCTTCCCACCCAAACCATTCTGAGATTCTGTGAAAGGGCAGAAACCCCCCAAAAATCTCCAAACCAGCTTTGTGCAAGCACCCAGCTTCCTTTAATTCTTTTCCTTCAGGCAACAAGTGCCACACTCCTTGTCCCAAGCAATCTTAGAAGGGACTTTTTACACAATAGTGAAAGTAATGATGTCAAATGAGCAGCGAGTCTGTAGCCTTCTGCTGTTTATTTACCTGTTCTCCCTCTCTAATTGGCTGTGTGTGAACCTCATCCTACTGAACAACTGTGGGTGCACCTGTGGATCTCATTTATTATTCATGCAAAATACTACCAGTGACTTCCCTAATTATCAAGATGCTTTGTGAGCACTGCTTAATTAAGGATTTTTTTTTCATGCTACCCAGAGAAGCTGGGATTTTTTTTTATTTTTTTTTTTAACATGCCAAGCAACTGTAATGTTGGTGGGAGTGGAGGATCCTGGAGTTCAACATCAGGTGCCAGGTAAACTGCTCAGGAGAAACAACAGGGACAGAAGCACCGTGTTTACACGGTGACTTGCTGTAGTGTTTACAAATCAGCTAACTCACAAATCCTTCTCTCTAGTGTTCTCTTTTGTAACAAGGAGCCAAGGAGTTGGCAGAGCCAGCCTTGCCAGACTCAGAATTGGCAGCAAAACACAGCAGAGAGGAAAAGCAGACGTTTTTCAGGCCAGATGATGCTGTAAAATCAGGGGAAGAGCTGTGTCGAGAAGGAAGGTCTCTGGTACTGCCAAATGTTTATTGGTTTCTCATCCTGACAGCCTTGAGCAATGAGAGTCAGCCTTGCCTGCTTTGTTCCAACTGTGTTTGAGGTGTTGTGTTCTTTAAACATCTTCTGTGGCACCAGGGGTGGCATCTGCAGCCTGTGTGGCTTGGGCTTGGGGGAGGCTGGTGGCAGCAGCAGGGGAAGGACTTTAAAAGTGGCTCAGAACTGTCCTGGGTGTGGACTTCCAAACTGTTCCTGGTGTGGACAACCTTTGCCTTTAAAAGAGCAGTAATTCTGGATTTTTTGGTGTTTCACCACCCCTTCTGCTTTTGCCACCTCTGCATTTGTGTACCTCATCCCTGTCCTGCTGGAGGTGTTTGATTTCTGCCTTCTCCCCACTTGCTGGTGTGGGTGTTGAAATCTTAAAATCTTGGAAACCCCCTTTCCTGGGGTTTTATAAGTATAGAAAACCTAGGGAGAAGTTTCCCTCCTAATCATGATTTTATGATTCTGTGACCTTTTCAGCACCTGCAGATCCCAAACTAACAGCAGCTGTTGGTGCCAGCAGGAACTGCTGGGACAGGGCAAGGCCAGCCTCCTTCCCAAGGAGCAGGGACAGAGAGAGTGGAGAAGTGCCAGGATTTTTGTCCAGGGTGTCAAATGTGATCTGCAGGACCCAGAAATCATCATTTGTCCCGTGCCAGGTGACAGCACACTGCAGCTCCCTGCCCATGGTCAGTCCTGTTCCAGATAAAAGCAGACAAGGATTTAGGTTTGGGTGCAAACAGCTGCAGATGTGGATTTTGTGACCTGCTCAGTCACAATTTGTGATGGTTTGTGTTGAGCTGACACTTCTGGGAGCTGCCTGAAGACACAAGAGGGGATTTGGGAGGAGGGAGCAGAAGAGGGTGAGGTCCTGCAGCCAGCAGAGCCCTTGCTGTGCTCAGCTTCTCCCAGCTCTTCCCACAAAACCCTCTGGGGGTCATGGCCAGCATTGGTGTCACCAGCCATGCTCCTGCTTTCCAGCACTGGCTCCCTGAGGAGCTGGGGACTGTTCCCACTGTGACAGCAGAGTTCAGGACAGCAGTGAGTGACCCCCAGAGCCCAGGGCAGGATTCAGGCTGAGCTCACTGAGCTCAGGCACAGTGGCAGGGATGCTGCTGGTGGGTTCTGCTGAACACCCTGCTGCTTTCAGCTCTGTGCTGGCTCTGTCACCTCCCTGGCTGCTCTCAGAGGTTCAAACAGGGCCTGGGCATCTCAGCTTTGGTCCTCAGTGCTGCAGCAGCATCTGCCCCTCCCTGGGGGAGAGGGACAGGACCTGAGCTTGGCCATGGTGTGAGTGGGACCTGGGTCTTCAGGTCCTTGGGAGAGGCAGCAAAATTCCAGGAGACCGTGGGGCACTGAGCCAGGGCTCCTGTGCAAGAATGTCAGCTCCATGTGAACAAAGACACTGGGTAATTAGAGAGGTAATTAGTTTGGTAATTACTAAGGTAATTAGTTTGATTCTCTCTCAAGCCAGTAACTGCTGGGAAGTGCTGGAGGGAGCACCTTGAGTTTCAGGTTAACCCTTCACCCCCTGCATGGGAAGCTGCAGTGACATTGGTGAAAATGGGGTGGTTTGGAGGGAAAAGAACCCTAAACCCCCAGTTTGTGCCCAGAAACTTTTGAGCCACCTTCTGATGACAGCCAGAAGTGCTTGTGCCATGGTCAGGGCAGGATTCAAGGCAAATCACCCAGCAGTGGTGTGTTTATTGCAAGATTTTATATTTCCTTAAGAATGCTGGGGACACCTTTTGGGTGGGGTCACTTCTTGGGGAGCTGTTTGAAAGTGTCCCAATGTCATTGTTGAGGCTGATCCCTCCTCCTTGTACTGGATCCCTCACACCCCTTCACCCCTGGGCTGCTGTGCTGGTTCAGCAGAGGCATTCCCTGGAGTCCCAGATGGGTTTGGGTGGGAAGGGACCTTCCAGATCATCTCATCCCACACCTTTGCCATGGGCAGGGACACCTTCCACTAGGCCAGGCTGCTCCAAGCCCCATCCAACCTGACCTTGGAGCCATTTCCAGCTTGGAGGTGAGTTTTTCCTGCCTGTGTCATGTGAAACCAGGTATTTTCTGGCCCAGGAAAACCATCCCTCCTTCCTTGGCAAACCCTGTGGGTGGACAGGGCAGTGCAGCTGTCCCAGTGATCCCAAATTCAGATCAAGGCTGCCAGTGCTCATTTGGGAGGCTGGAGCTGCAGGAAGTGGATCTAATTCCCCAGTAAACTGCAAACTAAGCAGATTCTTGCTCGTGTTCATCTGTTGCTGATACAGAAATAGCAGGGCTGGGAGGGACTTGGCACATGCTGGAGTCCACTATTCCATAAAAACTGATAGCAAGAAATTCACAGGTTCCTTCAGCTCCTTGCCACATTGTTCACAAGTTTGATCATGGTAGAAGGATCAGATCTGCAAAGGGTTCAGTGGGTGAAATGTAATGGGAGCAAGGAAATGAAAGTCCATTAATAGATGAAACACTTCTGCCAAACATGAAAATTCACTGCATCTCTCTCCTCTTTCCTATGTCAGGTGGTGAGAATTTTTTTTCCCCCTTCTCAGTTTTAATATTATTAACACTTGGCCTGCTTTGAAAAGGTCAAAGTCAGCTTGAATGTCTTCTAATGTGACTCTTGGTGAAAAGCAGGCAAACAGGAAATCTGTATCCCAGAGCTGCCTTTAAACTGCAGAGCCTGATGTGTTATAAAGGAGTTTGCAGCATTGGGTGGGGTCTGGCTGATGGGCAGGGGGTGTTTGAGGGCAGGGAAAGGGCTCTGATCTCTGTTTGTGCTGAAAGTCCCACTCCTGGAATTGGGCAGACAAATGAAACCTCTGCTTTTGCCTGAAAAAATTACAAGAAGTCTGTGAGCAGGATCCAGCTGCAGGAGCACAGGAAAGGAGCAGAGCAGAGAGGATTTGTGGTTTTACACTTTTGTGGAAGTTGATCCTGTTGCTGTTATTGGAAATAATATGAAGTGCTGGGAATGGGACACCTGAGTGAGGCTGGAGCAGGTAGAGGGAATTGATTTAGAAAGAAAAGCACTTTTTAAAGCATCAAACAGAAGGGAAATCCCCCAGCTCCTGTGCCCTGGTCCCAGTGTGGTCTCAGCAAGGGAATGTTGTGGCAAAGGAGTGCCTGAGTTCTTTGTTCCTGCAGGTTTGGGGGGAATTGCTGGAGAGAGGAGATGGGAGAGAGACAGCAAAGGATATTAAATAACCTCCAGCAAAACAAGAGCTGGTTGTGATGCACTGCAGGCCCTCTGGAGCAGGTATTTTCCTGGGAAGCACTGTGATTTCTGGGATCTGCACCTGGTTAGAATCACTCACTCCACCAGGAAACTCCTTGTGCTGCTTGGATGCCAAGTGCAGCCTCAGGGAGCCTCTGAAGTCACTGTGAATCACCAGAGTCTGGCCTTGCTGTGGGGCTTTGCTTTCCTTTAAATGCAAGGATTGTACTCTGACGTGGCAGCACTTGGAGCAAAGCTGTTACCAAGGAAGCAGAGAGAGAATCAAAGCCTGTGTGTCATCAAACCTCGGTGACTCAGGGCTCCCACAGAGGCTCAGGGCTGCTCCTCCTCCTGCCTGGGGTCACCCTCTGGGACCTGGTGGCCTTTCAGGTGTTCCCTTCTGCTGCCCAGCGAGGCTGGAGCTTCCTGCAGGTCCCAGGGGACCCCGTGCTTGAGGTGAGGCCATGGAATCATTAAGGTTGGAAAAGATCTGAAACATCATCAGATCACACATCAACCCACAGCCACCACGTCCTCAAGTGCCACCTCCAGGTGTTTGTTGAACATTCCAGGTGCTGGGATTCAAGACAGGGAGTCCAAAAGGTGATTTCACCTCCCTTCTTTCCCAACCAGAATTTGAGTCTCTTGCATTGAGTCCATGCAAGAGATGCCAAGTGCCCCATGGAGTCACCCAGGTTCGGCATTGGGAGGAATTTCTCCATGGAAAGGGTGGTCAGGGGCTGCCCAGAGAGGTTTGGAGTGCCCATCCATCCCTGGAGGTATCCAAGGAATTCCTGGATGAGGCACTCAGTGCTCTGGGCTGGGGACAAGGAGGGCATCAAGCACTGCTTGGACTGGGTGGTCTCAGAGATCTTCTCCAATGATTCTGTGCTCAGGGGATGTGATTTGTAATTTGAGCATCACTAAATGCCTCATTCATCCTTTTCATGCCTGTGTTTCCTGTGGAAATAACTCTGCCAGGCTGGGGAACACTCCATAGTGATGGACCCAGCAAGAGTGGGCTCTGGGTGTGTGGGTGGCTGTTCCTCTCCTGTTCCTGAGTTTTGCTTTGGACAAGCTGAATTGAGAAATGCTGTTGGGTCTGTCCTGGAGCTGTGTGGCTGCTGTGTTCTCCCTGGGACACCCAGGGATGTTGGGAGAGCTGAAAAGGTTCAGCAGCTCTGCCCTTGAGCTCAGCAGGTGAGAAACAGCAGAGTCCAAATAACCATTTTTCCCAGCTTGGTTTAAAAATACCAAAATGTCCCTGATGCCCTGTGGATCACATGGTGGTTTTTTTTTCCTTGGATCTCAGCCTGCAACAATCACCTGCTCAAGACCATGAGGTGCTGAGGGCCCCAAAAGTTGCCTGTAGGAATTTCATGACCCTCAAGCAGAAACAACCTTTTATTCAATATGTTTCATGTTGTTGGATTAAGGGGAAAGCTGCCCTTTTTTCAATGATTTTTTTTTTTTTTAGGTGCCATACTCTGACTTCCAACAAACTAAACTGATGTTCTGGAGGTTCAGCCCTTCTCCTGGGTTTGTTCTTCAGTGATCTCTTTCAGAAGTTATTCTCCACTTGATTTAAAGGATTACAAACATTCCTTCTGCCCAGGTCCATCCCAGCTGCCCCTGGGGAGCCTCAATTCCCTCCCTGCTGCAGGAAGGAGAATGCTCTGGATCCAAGCTCTGAGTGGCTCCTTCATTTTTAAATGGAGTTTCTGCTCAGAGGTTAAATCATTTCAGCTCTGATCCTCCTTAAAAGTGGTGATTAATCCCCTGACACTGAGCAGGATCATGTACAGAAAAACACCAACATGGCCCTGGGCATTTTTCCCCCCCAGTAATGAGAGCAATTCATAACCCAGCATCCCTTAAAGATCCCAGTTCCCCTGCAGGAGACAGCACTGGTCATAAAAACAATCCTGAGGTGCTCTGCCCCCCAGTTTCTGGTGGGGAAAAAGTCTTCAGAGAAAAGTAATTGTTGGCTTAAAACTTCAGCCTGCATTCAGCAGCAATCCATCACCTCCCAGAGTGTTTGGGAGCTCAGGCTACTCAATATTCAGGCTGGGAATCCTCAGGAGGAAAAAAGGGACTGGGGGCAGTGTGAAATATTGCCAGGGAAATTCTCTCTAACCTGCTTGCATTTCTCTTTGCTGAGGAGGGAGGGAAAAGGAACAAAACCTAAATTCTTTTTTTTTGTGTTCCAGTCCTAGGAGAAGCAGCAGGAGTGTGGGGATGTGGGGACCTGCAGTGCAGCTGCATCCCTGGATGCTGCAGTGTCCCTGGTGCCTGCAGAGGGGTGGTGGTCCTGAGCACACAGCTCTTAAATACACCTGGGCTGTGTTTTCAGGTGTTAAATACACCTGGGCTGTAGTTCCAGCTGTTAAATACAGCTGGGCTGTGTTTTCAGCTGCTAAACACACCTGGGATGTGGTTCCAGGTGTTCAATACATCTAGGCTGTAGTTCCAGGTGTTAAATGCAGCTGGGCTGGGGTTCCAGATATTGAATACACCTGGGCTGGGGTTTAGCTGTTAAATACCCCTGGGCTGTGTTTTCAGACCCCCATCAGTGCAGTGGTCTTGTCCCCATGGCCAGGAAATCTCCCTTTCAGGCAGACTCGGGAGAAGCCAAATTGCTGAAGAAGGGAACACAAAAGATTCACATAATGTGCATCACCAAGGGTGTTCCAGGCTCCAGGGGGGTCCCTTGGCTGCAGTTCCATGTTAATTCACTGTGGTTACAGCCACCTAAGGGGGTGTGAATGCCAAACCTTTCATTCCTTAATGATAATTTTTTAAAAGCTGCTGCTCCCCTGCTCGGGAGGCTGGAGAGGTGTCTGACAAACCAGATTCTCACTGGGAGAGGATCTTCTTCTACAGGGCTGCCACTGCAAAAAGCATCCAAATCTACCCTTCCTCCCCCCTCCTTTTCCACCACAGACTGGTGGGAATGTGAGATGAAGATGCTTGAGGCCATTTTTCAGTCCCATTCCTGGTCCATCATCCCACAGTTGGGAACTTTCCTGCTTTGAGACACATTGAGTACATTGAGCACATTGAGTCTGGCCTTGTGCAGGTGCTGAGGTGCCAGGGGACTTCTTTACCCAGGGGAAACTCTTATTTGGTGGTGTTGGTCCTTGGTATGGTTACTCTAAACCTTTTTGTTGAGGGAAGATCACTCAGCAGCCCCAAGCTGCTGTGGTCACAGCAGGCTCTTGAGAGGTGTCAGAGACACAGGGGAAGAAAACATCAGGATAATTTTATTTCATGGTTGTACCACCCCCTCTTCATCACCTACAGCTGAGTCAGTGCCTCTTCTTCCTGCAGTCCCCCTCCATCCCTTCCAAAATGCATTTTGAGAGGGGTTTGAATGCTCCTTTCTCAGCAGTGTCTCAGACCCTGAGCTCGAAAAAACCCAGGTAAGGGTGCACAGAAACAGATTTCAGACTTCTTCTGCACAAAAATATCATCCCTTTGCCCTTAGTGAGGACCTGGGCTGGTTTCCCAAATGCTCCTGGATCCCTGGAAGTGTCCCAGGCCAAGTTGCACAGGGCTTGGAGCAGCCTGGGATGGTGGGAGGTGTCCCTGCCATGCCAGGGGTGGCACTGGATGGACTTTAAGGTCCCTCCCAACCCAAACCAGTCTGGATTTCCATTTGGATCATCATTTCATTCCCATGGTCAATCCTGCAGCTGATTAATTGGATGCAGATGGAGCCAACTCCTGCTCTGGAATCTCCTCCCACCTCCCTCCTCTCTGTGCTGGGAGATTCTGGCACTGTTGGATCCCCATTCCTGCAGCCCCCAGGAATTCTGAACATCCCTGAAAGGCTCTGCACACATCCCTGCTGTCCCAGCTCCTCTTCCCTTGGATTGGCCTCCCATCCTGCTGCAGCCCCAGCCAGATCATTGATCAATAATCTGTGCCAGAAAGCTGGGCTGTAAACCTGAGTTATGGAGCAGATCTCAGAGCAGGGTGATTGAAGGGGCCATCACCTGGGGCATCCCAGAGCTTTATGTCTGGTAATATCTCCTGGAATAAAAATAAAACCTGACACAACATCCTGAATTATCCTCTGATGGGGAAGAGGCTTCCTGGCTGGCTGCAGTTGTTGTAGTGATGTCCACATGGTTATTGTTGGCCACAATTAATTCCCTTGCTGGCAGGCTGGGCATGGAATTTGCTTCTGGATCCCTGACTCCTCTTTTGCCTCAAGCAACAGGATCAAGACATGAAGATGAGGATGTTTCCAAAAGGATCAGGGAATTGTTTTTTGGGTGCTGTTAAGAGGATGTTTCCAAAAGGATCAGGGAATTGTTTTTTGGGTGCTGTTAAGAGGATGTTTCCAAAAGGAGCAGGGAATTATTTTTTGGGTGCTGTTAAGAGGCTGTTTCCAAAAGGAGCAGGGAATTGTTTTTGGGGTGCTGTTAAGAGGCTGTTTCCAAAAGGAGCAGGGAATTGTTTTTGGGTGCTGTTAAGAGGCTGTTTCCAAAAGGAGCAGGGAATTGGTTTTGGGGTGCTGTTAAGAGGATGTTTCCAAAAGGAGCAGGAATTATTTTTTGGGTGCTGTTAATTCAAACCCTCTCTCCAGGATGAAACAGTGACAACAAAAGTTTTCTCTCAGCTCTTTGTAATGGAAAGGAAGGGACAAAAGCAGCGTTTCTCACACCCCCACAAGTTGTTTATTGGGTCAGATTGACGCTTCTGGGAACAACCTGTTTGCACACCAACCCCTCTCTTGCTAAACATCTTCATTAATTAACTCCATCTGCCTCGCCTGCCTTTAGATAGAGAAGATCTCTTGCTTTGATCATTTGCTGTTTACATCTTTCTTGCTGTTTGGTAAAACACACAATAAATACTGCATGGCACAAAACAAACAAACAAACAAAAAAACAAAAAAAGTCCTGAAACAAGCTGAAAATCTGTCAAACACCTCCAAAATGTGCATCCTGATCCAGCTCAGTTTTTCCTGAAGCCTAAAACTACCTGCAGGGTTCAAGGTGGGGTTTGCCACCTCCAGGTGTTCCTGTAGGAGCACATCCTCCAAGAGATGATGGTGTGGCCCCAGAATTCCTTTCCCACAGACCTGGCCTTGCAAAGACTTGGGAGCTGCTGGAGGTGGTGGAGGAGAGAGGAACAGTGGTGGTGGGGTATGGGTGTCTCAGCCAGCCATCCATCCATCCATCTATCCATCCATCCATCCACCCATCCATCCATCCATCCATCCATCCATTATCCATCCATCCATCCATCCATCATCCATCCATCCATCCACCCATCCATCATCCATCCATCCATCCATCCATCCATCCATCCATCATCCATCCATTATCCATCATCCATCCATCCATCCATCATCCATCCATCCATCATCCATCCATCCATCCATCCATCCATCATCCATCCATCCATCCATCCATCCATCCATCCAT
>JANZXQ010000074.1:2152745-2163136 GCA_027576755.1 Chamaetylas poliocephala
CTTTTTTTTTTTTTTTTTTTCTTTTTTTTCCTTTTTTATTTTTTTCCCTCCGGTGTTCGTTAGCAGAAGTGACATTTCTGCGGACGGGCAGGCGATGACGGCAGCTAATGGCTCCCGGGCCCTCTCTCCGGTTTCCTTAGCAACTGCGGGAAGGGAAAACAGAACCTGTCAGATGGAAAATGTCAATTATAGCGGATGCGGAGGGGAGAGATGCTGCGAGCAGAGGAGGCGTGCGGCGGCGGGGGGAGCGGGGCTGCGCCGGGGAGGGGGCGCCCGGCAGCGCCCGGCCGGCAGCAGTGACAATGCTCGCAGCACCGGGGATGGGGGATGCAGGGCTGAGAGATGCAGGGCTGTGGGATGCAGGGCTGAGAGATGCAGGGCTGAGAGATGCAGGGCTGAGGGATGCAGGGCTGTGGGATGCAGGGCTGAGAGATGCAGGGCTGAGGGATGTAGGGATGCAGGGCTGAGGGATGCAGGGCTGTGGGATGCAGGGCTGAGAGATGCGGGGCTGAGAGATGCAGGGCTGAGGGATGCAGGGCTGAGAGATGCAGGGATGCAGGACTATGGTCTGTAGGATGCAGGGCTGAGAGATGCAGGGATGCAGGGCTGAGGGATGCAGGGCTGAGAGATGCAGGGCTGAGAGATGCAGGGTTGAGAGATGCAGGGCTGAGGGATGCAGGACTATGGTCTGTGAGATGCAGGGCTGTGGGATGTAGGGCTGAGAGATGCAGGGCTGAGAGATGCAGGGATGCAGGGCTGTGGGATGCAGGGCTGTGGGATGCAGGGCTGAGGGATGCAGGGATGCAGGGCTGAGAGATGCAGGGCTGAGGGATGCAGGGCTGAGGGATGAAGGGATGCAGGACTGAGAGACGCAGGGCTGAGAGATGCAGGGATGCAGGGCTGAGGGATGCAGGGCTGAGAGACGCAGGGTTGAGAGATGCAGGGCTGAGAGATGCAGGACTATGGTCTGTAGGATGCAGGGCTGTGGGACGTAGGGCTGAGAGATGCAGGGCTGAGGGATGCACTGCTGTGGGATGCAGGGCTGTGGAATACAGGGCTGTAGGTTGCAGGGCTGTAGGATACAGGGCTGAACTGCTTCCCCAACAATTTTATCAGACACAACCCATCCCCGTGGCCCAGTGGCTGAGTGACCCCCCCCCCCTCAGCCGAAGTAGAAAGCCCTGAGGTAGAGATGAAAGCAGCAGGAAGGATATAAATCAGATGAACTAATAAATAAATAAGAGGGAGGAATAAATAAAGGCGCGGGCGAGCTACGCCCGCATTCCGCCCATGGATCCTCACGCCCTCGGTGGCTGCGGGGCGGATCCGTGCAGGAGGAGAAGTCATCTGCTAAACCGGCGGGGAAGGAGCCGCTGACGCAGTGTTCATATTAATCAAAGCGAGCCGTCCCCTGCGCTGCCAGCGAGACAAAAGCAGGCGGTGCCGCAGCCCGCGGTGGGCAGCGCTGCCCGGGCGGGGATGCCCGGCCTGGGAAGGGGCTGCAGGAGGGGTGTGGGTGCCCAGGGCTGCACACCCACCCTGCTGCTGCTCGCCCAGCCCAGCTGGACCAGGCAGGGGATGTGGCACGGTGCTATGCTGCCAGCCCAAACGGCGGCAGGGGGCTGGAAGGAGGCTGAGGCTGAAATCCGGGCTCCCCTCTGCAGTGGAAGCTGGGGTGGCACCAAATCAGCCCAGCCCCATCCTTGCAGCAACAGCAGCGCTGGCAGCGTGAGCCTCAGCACAGCCTCCTGCCTCAGGCACCTCCCAGCACCGTCTGGGTGCTTTTGCTTTATGCAGCTTCCAGTCGACTACTTCAAAATGCACCTGGTTTTAAAACTGAAAGGGAAAAAGCCAAAGCAGCAGCGACCCCAGCATCTCTGTGGGATGCCTGGCGCTTCCAGCCAGCCCCTTGCACACCAGCAGCTCCTGCTGCAGCACTAAGTGCACCCTAAGGACACCGGGGTTGTTGTTCAGTCACCTTGTGCTGACACCTCCTTGCCCGTTCAAAGCCTTTTGAGCAGGGAGAGTGCTAAATCAGCCTTTACTCTCTTCACTTAACCACCACCCAGGTCTCCTTGTCATGCTGTGACAGGGGGGATTCGGACTTTCCTTGTCTTGGCTGACATTGATATCCTGCCGGGAGGGAGCCAGCCGGCGGCTCCTGCACCGTGAATGCTAAAACGACTGGAATAAAAGAGAAGAGCTACCTTGGGAAAGTGGTCACCTGCAGCTGGCTGGAAGAATGAGTTTTATCCTGTTTTATTCTGTTTTTTTTTTGTTGTTTGCTCGGATGGGTCAGGAAGCCTGAGGCTCAGGAGCAATGCTTTCTCTTGCCTTGATAAACAAATGCCTCACCTTGCTGGTCACTTAACCCACTCCATTTCCCTTTAACAGAGATCTCCCTTTAACAGATAGCACTTGCCCACCTCTGCAAAACCCTATAACATCCTGAGGTGAAAGGAAATATCAGACCCTGCTTCGTTTTCCTCATCCCTTTCCCTAAGTGATCTCTCTGAATTGGAAAAGCAGCAGATGTGAGGCACAAACCAGAGCTACTCTGAGCTGGTGCTTTCTTGAGTCTCATCCTAACTCTGAAACCCAAAAACTCGTCTGGACCCCGGCTTGCAAAGCTGGCAGTCTTACCCTCCAAAGACCCAGCACCAAGGTCCATCATCTCATTTCTCTGGGCCCAAAACCATCTCAGAGCAGATAATTTTTTAATGCTCAGCATGACAAGGCGGTTTCACCTCTCTATTCCCTCTGTTTCCTGCACTTTCTAAGTGTTTAATTGCAACAACAGGCTTCTGTAGGCTGAAATAATCACCCCACAAGAGCTGTCCAACTGAGGAGAGGGAGAATCTTTGCTGGAGCCAGGACAGCTCCAGGAACTGTCACCCAGGTTCACTTCTCCTGCGTTTTCCCTTCTCACGCTCATGGGCTATTTTTACATTTTCTCTTATGTAACCAGGTCAGGGTCTGCTCTGGTTTCCACTTTGTCTGAAGCCAAAGGGAAAAAACCCACTATGAATTCAAGTAATGGACTTCCAACTGATTGCTTTTCAAAGTGTCACCCCGGGTCCTTGCCATGACACCTGTGTGGGAACAGCTCCAGCCTCTGGGGAGCCCTGGGGAATAACCAGCACAGTGTGGGCAGGGCAGCAAAAAAACTCCAAACTGATTCCAAAACAGCTTTAACCAGTCCCCAGTTACACCATTCCTGTGTGTGCTGGGTTTCTGACCCTCCTGTGCCTTGCCCAAAATGAACCAAAGCTCCTTGGGGGTGTTACAATCACAGCTCTACCAAACCCCTGGGTCAGGCAGGGCACTGGGCACTGCTGGGGGTGTGCCCAGCACCTCTTCTGCCCATCCCAGCACAGGATGCATCTGGAAATGCCATCCCATGCGTTCCACATGACAGCAGGGCTCAGAGCCCAGGCTGAAGGCATGTTTGCCCTCCAAGGAGATTTCCACAGCTTCCCACAATGGCATTTCCGAAAGACTTTCTTTGAAAAACATGGTGCTGCCAATAAATCTTAAAGCAGCAACACTCATCCCATCCATCCATCCATCCATCCATCCATCCATCCATCCATCCATCCATCCTCCATCCATCCATCCATCCATCCATCCATCCATCCATCCATCCTCCATCTATCCACCCATCCATCATCCATCCATCCATCCATCCATCCATCCATCCATCCATGACTCTTGGTGCTTTCAGATCCCACCTGATTCTCTCCAGTGGCTCTGGGCCCTGAGCTCCCACACCTCCAGCTCAGAGATTCCCTGCAGCAGAACCTCTGTTTGCTGGCAGAGAGGGAAAGGATTCCTGTTCCCACTCCTGATCCTGCAGGGACGGGTTAACCTTGCAGGCATGCAGACTCTGGATGAATGAAAACTGCAGAATTCCATCCCAAAAAGCACCTGCTCTGTGACTGAATAAAGCTGCAGTGCCCTGGCACCATTTGCAGCCTCTCCACTTGCCTCTTATTGAGGTTTAACAGCAGAGGCAGGGCTGGGCCCCAAAGCACAGAAGATGGATTTGGGCTCAGGCCCGTCCATGCACCACTGAGTGTGAATATCCACCAAATGTGTGACTGGAAAGAGCTGCTGCCACAGCAGAGCAGGGAGAGGAGGGGGGAGGCACCTCTGCCAGCCAGATCCAGCCTGGCCTGATGCCTTCAGTTCTAGCTTTTGTATTTTTCAGTTCTGTACTGCATTAGTGTGTAACTCTGAACGCCCTACAGAGTGTCAGTGAGCTCTCTTCAGTTTGGGCAGACAAAACAATCCTTCCTGAGAGCCAAGGACACCTCACAGCCTCAGGCCCCAAAGTATGAACAGAAGTGAACTGGGAGGAGCAAACTGGGGGAATGTGACTTCATTACCTGAAGCTGTAATTGGACAATTAACCCCTCATATGCAAATAGACCAAAAAACTCATGACCACCGTCCATGTGGGTGTAGCCTCTGCCAGGCTCTTGCACTGCCCAGGGTGTATCTATTGAAATCTTTAATAAATAATTGCTTTATCCTCTAGCTCTATCTGGCCTCTCCTCTAGGTAGCCAGCCCAAGGCATCAGGGCACCCCTGGAAATGCCTCAGTGGGGCACAGGCAGGAACACAGCAGGATTTCCCCTGGTGAATACACTAGGGTTCCTTCCTTCTGCTGTCACAGACATTAACAAACACAAATCACACTTTGCCAGACTTCACCCAGATGCTCTCTGGATTTCTCAGTGCACAGCTTTATACAGTTTGCCAAATGGATTAAGGCTGCTCCAGCATCTCCCCTGCATTAACAGCTCCTGTGTCCCTTGTCACCCCATCATCCTGACTCTGGCAGCTCTGGAGCTGCATTTTGCTGCATTTTGCTGTGTCTCTGCAGCTCCTGCAAAGCCTCAGAAAAGCAGCCATGCAATGTGGCCCCAAAGGATGGATATTTGATCTGATATCTCTCCTCACCTCTTGTTTTTGCCACCTCTTGCAAGAAGGCAGCCAGGACTGTGAGACTGAGATGGGAGGAGAGAGAAGGATGCAGCCCCAAAGTGCTCCTGGTTTGTTAATTGGGGCTTGGTTTGGTTTGGTTTGTTCATTTTGGGTTTTCATTGGAAGTGTCTCTAAAGATCCTATTCCTTGGGGAGTTACTCTGCACCCTATTAATTTCTACTGCAGATCCCCTTTGGTTCTTCCTGGGTATCTGAGCATTAGAGAGGTCCAGAGGAGTTCAACCCTCTGAATGGTGCCTTTCAGGCCTGATTTCCATGGCAGCAAAGCTTCAAATGGGTTTTATGTTTGAGTTCACATCAAGTGGTGTCTTTTGCAGAAGGTCTGAGCTGCAACTCTCGTGTCAACCCTCTCCCTGTGACATCACCAGCCACATCCTGGGATAGAAGGAGACAGCAGGTGTGCCTTGCTCTGCCTGCAGCTTGTGATGACACTGGGAATGGGTTTCAGAGCAGAGCAGGATTGGTTCCAGCTTCCCTTGGAGACCTGGCCTTGTGGAAGGTGTCCCTTCCCATGGCAGGGCAGTTGGAGCTGGGTGACCCTTAAGGTCCCTTCCAATCCATTCTGTGATTCTGTGAGACAAGATTTGGGGAGGAACTGCAGGTTTTGCAAAGCTGAAATTATCAGAGATAATTTTAACTCTTCCTCTCACCCACATTTTCCTTCATGCCATGACACTGAGCATTGCCAGGATGAGGAATGCCCTTACCCCCACAGGAATGACCCTGGGGCTCAGGAGGGAAGGATGCTTCACATGCAGCTGGTCTCTTGGCTCCACACCACATCCAGGGGCACAGTGACCCCCAGAAGCTGTCTGACCCCAAAGTCCATCCCTGAGCAGAGCTGGGAACGGGGCTGCAGAATTTCCTCTTCTCCAGGCACGGCTTGGAAGGAGCACACCGAGCCTGAAGAGCTAAAGCATCCCATGGAGTAAATAATACCAATAACAGCAGAGCTATTCTCGTGTGGCACGTGCCCTTTTGTGTCTGATTAATGCTTCCCCAGGGCACAGAGCCCTCCCTGAGCTCCTGGAGCCCACGATTCCCTCTGGCACTGCTGGCCCCGTTACCACGGTGCTGTTATTGTTGCCTGCTTCTCCCCTCTCCCTCCCATTGACTCGAGGCAGATTAGAGCAGAGAGATGATGGATGGCTGGATTAGATGCTGCACACCTACTTCAGGCTCACAGAGTGATATTTTTCTGTCCCATTTGGATGCATCTCTCCCATTGTGAGCACGAAATGGGGAATAACAGGGAACAATTGTTGCAGGGCAGTGACTCTGCTTTACACTGACGTGCTGCATCCTCCCATTCATGGCATTCAAAAAGGAAAAAAAAAAAGTAGGCTGGCAAATATAATCAATTACAGCAGGAATGCTGCAAGGTGAAATGGAATAACCATGTGCTTCACTGTTCAAGGTTCAGTGAAGGTCCCAGGCAGGGAAAAAGGAGAGATTGCTGCTGGCCTTTAAGGACAGCTACCTCTCTCTGCTCAGAGGCTGAGTCCCACATAATCCAATTTCACATCCTGCCTTTAAAACGTTATTGGATCTTCCTGGAATTCACAAAGGCTGGAACTCCCAGGAGGGGAACAGCAGGAACCAGGCAGAAGCCCAGAACTCCAAAGTGTATTTACAGGGCTGGAGCAACACAGGTGGGTCCTGGAGCAAAGCTAGCAATTAAAAGTGTCCTCTCTGGGGCTGGATTTGTTATTGAGGGGCAGCAAAGTTTCCAGCAGAGCTCTTGGTTTTGGCTCTATCATTTCCCCAATAGCAACCTGGAATAGTGGAAGGTGTCCCTGCCCATGAACGGGGTGAGCTTTAAGGTCCCTTCCAATCCAAACCATTGTGTGATTCAATGATTCAATGATTGAATATTCCTAACAGTGCCTAAATTCCAATCAAGTCAATCAAGGATCCTCTTCCCACACTCCCACATCACTGAAACCTTCTGGAGGTCTCCCATTGCCCTTGGGGGAGACACTGCTTCCATGGCATAGCCTGATCCCCAGAAAACTGGAAGATCATGGACACTGCAAATGAACAACCCCAACCCAGTGAGTTCCACCCTGTACCCAGGAGAATGTGGCCTCAGGGAGAGGAGGAAGGATGAGTGACACACCAAAGCCATCCTGGGATACCCAACCTCTCTCCTCCAACCAAAAATAAACCACAAGTGACCAAAAGACTGGTCAGAACCACCACAGAGATGCTGGGAAGCTCCTGGGCCTTGCAGCACTGCTGTCACAGCCAAGAGAGGAGAGGGGATGGATATTTCTGAATTCCCAGCTGTCACAGCAGCAGGATTTCTGTGGGGAGCATTTATTTGAAAATCTTGCCGTGACTTCTTTTACAAATATAGGCCCAGGATTTCCAGGGAAGGAGCTGTATTAGGAAAGATCTGGCACACCCTAAATAATAATCATTATTATTAGTGTAATTATATTAATTGCTGTAATTACAAGGAGGGCAAGACACTACAGGAATTACAGATGAGTAGGGTGTATGCAGATGCCAAATGTTAGTGGGTTTTCCCTTCCTCTCTGCAGTCTGAAAGCTCAGAAAGAAGGGGACAGAGTTCCAGAGATGCACACACAGCACACACACCCTGCAGCCCGCGCGCGCCGAGATCAGAGTGCCAGGTAGAAAACGCTGCCAGAGCCTGGTAGGCAAAAATTGACAAGGGAATCCAGTGTTATCTGGAACTGCTCTCTCCAGAGAGGCTGAAAATCTTTGATAGGTTCACTCCAGGGGAAATAACTTCGGAGGATAAGAGGCATTGATGTGCGCTGAGCAGAAGGCAGCCTGTGTGCGCCGGCACGGCGGCTCGAGCTGACGTCCATTCTTCTTTTTTCCATCTCTCTTTTTTCCCCTCTGCTCATTTTCTCTGATTTTTTTTTCCCCCTTCCCTTTCTCTAATTTTGCTTTATTGCCATTTTTCAAAGCAGCCCGGGGTCTCGCAGTGATGGTGAAGGATAGGAAGGATCGTGGGGGAAGTGAGGATCAGGAGATGGAGGGAAGGAGGGAGGGGGAATGTCAACAGGCAAATCTGAAAAGCAAACCTGGAGAAGGGCTGTGTATCTAGGGTAGTGTGTGTGTTCATGCTGGTGGAGCCTCTGATGGAAATATTTTCAGGATTTCCCCCCATCTTTGGAAAGGAGGGGAAGGTGGAGCCTCTTTTTCAGGAAAATCTGCAACCCAGTGGTCTGTCCTTATATCTCAGGGAATCAGATGCTGTTCCATGGCACAGCCCACACCTGTGAGGGTTTGCTCATCTTTAGTACCTTCCAACTTCTCCACTGCTGCAAAACCATGACCTGGGTGAGCACAACCCCTGTGGCACAGCACAGCCCTGAATTCTGATCCTAAATCCTGCTCCAGCCCATCCAGCTGTTGGATAAGCTCACTGTGGTCACAGGCTTTGCTGGTTTGAGGTCTGTGGGAAGCACGTTGCTCCCACTCTGCTCCACCCTAATTTCTGTTTTGGGGAGCTGGTGTTTCTTTGGGGGGTTTATTTGGGAGTTTTTACAGCTGCCTGCAGCTTGCTGAGGGCTGGGTTGTTATGTCTGAGCTGCTTTATGGTGAGGAAAGAGGGATGGTTCCTTCCAGAGCACAATTCATCTCTCCCAGCTGGGCTGAATTGCACTGGGGGAGTTCCTCTTTCTCTCCATCCCCTATAAAAGGCACCCAGACAACTCCTGCAGATTTAAACATCCCAGCTGATGACACAGAAAGCTGGATGGATGGAACCTGGCCAGGAATCATTCTCTCCCTTTCCAAGCTTCAGGTTTTTTTTCATCCTGCTCCAGTTTGGGATTGTTTTTTTTTTTTTTTTTTTGGCTCCTGCAGGACAGAAAGGGCAGGAAAATGGTGATAAGGGGATTCAAACACCTCAGGGACACTGCAGAGCCTCTGGATGGAGAGTAGGGGGGGTCTCTAGATGTTGCTATGGGGTATCCAAAGAAATTCTGGAATGTGATTTCAAATTTCAAACCTTTCCTCTTGTATGAGCTCACACAAGCCTGAGCCCACAAGTGGACACAGGGGGATGCAATGAACTCAAAGCCTCGTGGAACCACCACAGCCCCTCCTCACCCTTGAAACTTTCTTCCCCTTGGGGCACTGCACCCCACACTTTGTCTTCTCTCAGTACAGCTGCCCTGAAAGAGGATTGTTTCATTTACAGGTGTAGCATGAGGCAGGAACTCTGCTTCCCAAGGCTAAAATAAAGGAAAATACCATTTCCAGGTCCAAATCCCAGACAGACTCAAGGGGCTGTAGCTTCACTTCCTTCATGTTGTCCAAAACCTGTGCAGCATCCTGGCTAAATCAGTTCCCTGTGCTCTCTGTGTGTAAACCTCCAATTTCAGAGCTTCACTGGTTTTACCAACCCCAGAAAGGCTGAACAAACACAATAATTGTCACTATTCATCACGTTGCAGTAGATTTTACATGTGCCAAGCAGAATTTCCATTCCACCCTTTTGGGAAGTGCAGATTGGCCTCCTGCTCTCCAGCAATTCCCAGTCCGAGTGCCCAAACCCTGTAATTTGTTCTGCAGCGAGGCAGCAGTGGAAGAAGAGGCAGGAATTGCTCTTCCTGTGGATATAAACCTGTGTTTTAACCACGAGGCCATCTCTCTGTGCTGTGCCTCTTCCTCTCCGAGGATCTGGAATGATTGCTCAGGGAGTGTGGCTGATTTATCCCCCTGGAATTCTCACAAGGATAATAATGACTTATGGAATCTGGGGAGAAACTGCATGGCCACAGAGAAGCTCTGTGAAGTGTCCCATCAACGTTTCTCTGTCCTGGCAAAGCACAGTGCACATCCTCACTGGGGTAATAAAGGGAATTAAGGATTTTAGTGGGATGAGTATCCAAAATAGCTGCCTGTTATTCAAAATCATCATGGATTTCAGTTCTAGGAAAGCTTTGGCTTTACTGGAGCAGGATTCCCTGTTCCTCTATCTCACTCTGTTCATGAGATCCCCACGGGGCAGAAATTTCATCACAAAAATCTGTGAATTTGGCCAGCCTGGCAGCAGCAGCTCTCCAGGTATGGGGGTCTCCCCATGATCAGCAAGAGATCAGGGGTTTTGCTGCACAGGTGAGAGGTGGTTGCAGCTGTGCAACCTGTGCAGACACATCCCAATTCCACCAGCAGACTTATCCCAATTCCACAGCAGATTTATCCCAATTCCACAGCAGATTTATCCCAATTCCACCAGCAGATATGTCCCAGTTTCCCCACTGTGTTGGGTTGGTGTGGCCAGCAATGTGTGTTCTGTCCCCATCTGTGAATCTGGGTAGGGCAGTGACCCTGATCTCCTGGCACACATTATCTGCTCATGGGCCATCTTTAAACCAGCTGGGGCAATCATCTTTA
>JANZXQ010000074.1:2176571-2188742 GCA_027576755.1 Chamaetylas poliocephala
CCACCGGCTCTGGGCGAGCCAGACACGGTTTGCCCAGTGCAGAGAGAGGGGCTCCGTGTTCCGCCTCCGTGGAGTATTTGGGATTGGAGAGAGACACGCGCGCACACACACACAGAGACCATCTGCAGTGTCAATGCGGCGCCTGCTCTGAAGACTGAAGTGGGGGGAAAGGAGAGGAGAGGAAAATTTTATATATATATATATATACACCAAAACCCACCCAAAGCAAGCGAGGAGCATTGCCAGGTAAGGAGCCCCCCGCCCCGCCCGGGCAGCGGGGGCTGCGGGAGGATGATGCCCCGGAGGATGCCCCGGGAGGGCTGGCGGGGCTGCAGCGGTACCTGCCCTCCACACCTGGCGGCAGTGGAAGGGGGGGCTCTGGGAGGTGCCCCCACCGCTGCTCCCCACCCCTGGGTCCTGGGAAGGGGGTCTGGGATGGAGGGCAGGGACCCCCGCGGACAGCGGGCTGAGCCGGGGGGTTCGGGCACGGTCCCTCAGCCCCTCCCGGCCCGAACTGGGAGGATGCTGGGCGGGGGGAGCGCAGCGGGGAGCCCCCCTGCTCCACATCCCCAGCGCGGAGGTGACTCTGTGCCCCGTGTCCCCCTTTCCCGGGTCCCCCATGGCTTTTCCCCCATGCACAAGGCTCAACTTTTCTCCCCAGAGGTAGCGGCTCCAGCCGCGCAGCCCGTCCCTCGCCACCCTCGCCATCCCCCGGCTGCGGATTTTCCTCCCCTCGGCGGGTATTTTCCCCCTTGGATGCTCCAGAGCTCTCCTCGCGCGAGGGGTTGGAGGCATTTGCAAACTTTTCCTGCTCCCGGTGAGGCTGCAGCTGGACGGGGCTGGAGGCAGAGCCCCATTCCCGGGGAGGGTAACACCGCCCGGGTGCCCGATGGATGGGGACAGGGGGCACCCCCGGTGGTGAACACCTAAGAGGGAAGGGCAGACCCCCGTTTCTTCCCTTCCTGCAAGGTGCTGGAGAGTTTTCCTGCCCAAATCCCGGCTGCGGAGTCAGCGCTGCTAAACCTCCCTCCTTTCCCTCGGTGCATGTGTGCGTGTGCTGCAACCGAAACCTGCGTATTGATGCTCTGCGTTTATCAGACATATGCCCTTAAATTATGTACGCCGGGAGAAGTGATCTAAACACCGAGCCGCGCGTTGTTTCGGTGGAAATCTAATACTCCGGCAGCAGCTGAGTCGCTCCCAGATAAACAAACCCGCTTGCTCAGCCCCAGCAGGGCTGTTTGGGTTTGTAGCGGCTGCATGTGGCTGCTCCATCCCCAGCCCGGAGGAAATCCTCCTCCTCCCGGGGCTCCATCTGCTCCCGGTGCCGGGAAGGGATGCGGCGTTCGCGGTGCTGGATGCAGGGGTAGGACCCGCACGGCTCGCCCTGGTGGGAAGGACCAGGTGGAACGCGTTCTCCCAAAAAACTTCCACACCCAGCTGGGCAGCCGTGCTGGAGGCGCACCTGATTGTCCATCGCTTCCCTCCGCTGCCGGGAGGCGATGCTTGGGATCAGAGGTTTTGGGAAAAGCGTCTAAAATCCCGCTATCTGACGCTCCCCAAGTCGTGGGGGTGAGTGATGCAGAGGGGAGGTTTGGACCGGGATCCCCGAGACTGCCGGGGGATGCTCTCGTTCCGCGGGAACAATGATGTTGCCCGGGGAATTTTACAGCCGATGCGACTGCTCGGAGCCTTCTAGGGACTTATCTTGAGCGTGCACGAGTCCTGCACAAATATTTTGGAAGGCGGAAAGCGTGCTAACTTATTTTCTTTACCTGCCCTGTGTTTCACCCGGGTCTTGTTTGTAGAAACCCGCGAGCGGGCAGGAGCAGCGGGGCACGGGGGGCAAAAAATCTGTGATTTTAATTCCGGCGTGTGCCTCCCAGTGTGGGATTAGGTGCTTCCTCCCCAGCCTAAGCCTCTGGCTGGAGGTGCAGGGGATGCGAGCAGCGTTTTGCCTGTGGTTTCTTTGCCGGGGGAAGTGCGTGCGTGTTTGTTTGTGTGTTTGTTTGTTTGTTTTTGTGTGTGGGATCCTTCGCTAGAGCCGGGCTTCAAACGGTGCAACAGATGTGTGTCTGCCAGGCTGGAACACGCAACCCCAGCCCCGGCACGAAAACCTGGGCTTTTCTTCCCTCCTCTGCCCAGACCCACCCTCCGTGGGGGTGTCTCCTTCCCGAAAGGACCAGCCCAAGGCTTTTTCTCTCTGTCCCATCCTAAACGTGCGGTATCGATACCGCGCGACATGAATGACAAGCCGCATGATCTAAGCGTTGTTTATGTCCGAGGCGGGTGTTTTAGAGCCCGGGCTGATGATCAATCACGGTGCTGTAGGGAAGCATTCGCCTGATGATGCTAAGTGCCTTGCAGGCGCCGCGGGCTGGTGTGAGATGCGCTCAGCGCGCAGCCCGGCTGGGCAGGGATGCTGCGAGCCCAGAGGGAGATGCTGAACTTCTCCGCAGGGAGAGGGAATACTGGAGCTTTTCCTCACGGGTTCGCCTGCCAGCATCCCTCCCTGCAGCTCGGCAGGCAGTGGATGAGGCAAGGCAAAGGGCTGAGCAGAGGCAGGAGAGATGCTGAGCTGCCGGGGAGGCAGGAGCCGGCTCTCAGCCCCATCCCGGGGGGCTCTGCGCTGCCGGAGCCGCTTTCATATCAATTCCTCTACTTTCGCAGCCTGAGGAGGGGGAGGAGAGATGCCGGCGCCCCTTTTGTGCTGCGTCTTTTTCCTTTTACTGAATCGCTTTGTCTCTGCCTCCCGATGCCCTCGGTGCCTCGGCTGCGGTAAAACCGAGCTCCCTCTCGCCCTGCCGGGGCTGGATCCGTGGGAAGAGCCTGGCAAGGTCTTCCGATGCTCGGGGTGTGCTGAGGGTTAACGCCGTGTGGGAATCAGGTTCTTGCCTGGAAGGGAACCCTGATGAAGGATGCTGTGGGCTTGTGCTCCACGTCAGGATCTGACTTAGGGAGGGTGTCAGAGGTGGGGCTGCTGAGTTTTGGAGTGAGCAGTGCCGGAGTTTGGGGCTTGGCGCTGCCCACATGGGTGTTGGAGCAGGATGGCGTGGTGTCCTGGGAATCACTTGGCTCCTTTTGATATATTTATTATTTATAACCCCTCTAAAGTGGGGTCCCACATAGCTGAGACTCCAAAGTCTCATGTCCTGCCCACAAATCCCCCTCCCCATGCCGGGATGAGTTTTGGGCTGTGGCTGTTCTCCCTAGTAAAACTCAAACTGCTTGATGCTCTAACAAAAAGCATCTGGGGAACCTTTCTGGCTCTCTGAAAAGCTTCAGAGGGCTCTTTCTTACTCCTTCCTTCTGGCTTGCAAGACTCAGGGAAGGGACAGCAGCGCTCCAGGCGCCCAAGGCAACGAGACTTCCCGTCTGTGCAGAGAGTCTGGGCAGCCCACTGCCTTTCTGCAGGGCATCAGTGATGAGCGTGCTTCCCTGCGTGACTGTCTTCTCTGAAAAGTGCTTTATATCCCTCAGCTTTGAGCTCTCAAGGAGCCTGTGACAAAAAGGAAAAAAAAAAAAGAAGAAAAAAAAATTACGTAGTGCTGCCCACATGTTTTTCACTCAGGCTCTGAATGGTTTTAGAACATAACTATCTACTCCATTCCTGTGGTGAGGATTGGGAAACTGAGGCACGGGGTTTTAAAATATAACCATTTACTCAATTCCCATGGTGTGGACTGGGAAACTGAGGCAGAGAGGCAAAAAGCTCAGTCCACATTTATTGATGAGGAATTCTCACTCACCAGCCTGAAACACGAACTGAGCCCTAAGTTGGACTCAGGGATGAGAGCAGGGAGTGGTGCCCTGCCCTCCAGTCTGTGCTTCAACAGCCAGGAGCAGCCCTTGGACAGAACAGGACCTTTTCAAGATTGAATTTTTCCCAGTTAAAATGGCAAATGGGTGCTTTGAAATGAGAAAGTATCATAGAATCATGGAATTACAGAACAGTTTGGGTTGGAAGGGACCTTAAAGGCCATCTAGTTCCAATGCCTTGCCATGGGCAGAGACAACCAAACATTTGGGGTAGAGAATTAGTCTGGGAGCAGCTGTGCTTTCATGGACCTCAGTCCCAGTGCCTTTAAAATTTGCTGCTAAAAAATGTTTTTAATCACCTTTGGGAATGGAGACATCACTGCAAAAATGATGTGCTGAGATCCCTACAGCCTGGGCGGTGATTTTCTGGATCTGGCATTCTCCCTTGGGGTTTCTTTGACTCATCCCAAAGAACACTCTGAGGTTTTTTGTTGGTGCATGAGCTCTGGAAGTTTGCCTCATCCTTAAGTGGTTGCGCGTTGTAAGGGGCTGAGCAGCCACCCAGGTAAGAGGTGCCAACTCTGTGTCCACCAGGGCTGAACCCTCTCCTTGGTCAAAACCCCTCTGTGAGCCCTTAGAGATGCTCTGAAGGACTTGAACAGGCAACCTTTGGTTTGAAAACCCAATGACCACTTCATTTTAGACACCTGCAGCCCTTCTGCTCCAGCTGATGTGAACACTGCCAGGGACATGCTCCCTTCCAAGGTGATTCCTGGAGCCATGGAGGATGCCAACTTTTTACTGAAATATGATGGTCCCAGCTCTTCCTACCTCAAATACCAATGTTTGTAGAAGACACCGACTTCTCAGAGCCTGAAGAGCTGAGGGAGAGCAGTGGCTGGGTTCAAACACCCATCCCACTCACTTTGCTGCCTCTCAGCAAGTTCCTGGACAGGAATCACTAGAGTGAGTGAGTTCATTTGCAGACTCTGTGACGTGCTTTTACTCCATGCTTTGCCTCTGAGAGAATTTTCCCCCTTTTAAAAAAGTGTTTTTTAAATGCTTCATGCAGTGAAACAGAAATCCAGACCCAAAAGTCAAGTGGCTGAGATTCCCAGGCTTCTTTTGCATAGGGATAAATAAAAAGTGCTGCTGAGCATGGCTGGATTTGCACTTGTGATCCAAAAGAGAGATGTTGCACCTCTGATTCTCCTGCTTTTCATGCCTGGTCTCTGAATTTCCTTCCACATTATCCACACCCTGATCTGTCAGGGCTTTCCCACCCAGCCATTGGCAATATGTTTATGGGATTTGACTGGCACTTGAATTTGCCAGGACAAATGAGTGGCTCTAATGCTGATAATACTGGTTAGCTTCCCATTACAGGCATTTGCATGATCTATACCCACAGGTTTCCCCCTCTTCTGCTCTCCTGCAGGGGCCAGAGGGATAAATCTTGATCCTGGGTGAACCCTCACAGCCAAATGTAAATGTTTGTGCAACGAGGCTCCACAACCTCCCTGTTATTTCTCCTGGAGCTTAAAACCCTCCACGAGGGAGGAAAGGTGAGGCTGGTGAAGGTGTTTTATTCCCAGCAGCGTTTTCCTGGGAAATATTGAGGTGATGCTGGACTGGTGACCGCCTGTAGATGGTTGATATTTCTGTATTTGCTGGTTTTTCTGAATGAGGAACTCGCACTTGCCGCCAGCAGCTCATTCATGCCGAGCCTCACCGGGGAGTGTCTGGGCGTTGCACTGTTTGGTGACTTGAGTTTAGAGCCATAGGGATCAGGAGGATGAACTAGCAGTAAATCACAGCCTGGATGGCTTCATCCTCAGCAGTGACAAGGTTTAAATTAAAAATACCTTGCTGGGATGAAGCACTTGTAAGTCAAGTGCTGCTGTCCTGGGTTCAGCAGAGAGCTCGGCCCCTGTGGAGCAGGAACCCCCAGGAGCCCAGGGACTGATTCCCAACTAAACTGGGAAACTCCCCCTTTGTTTATCCCATCAAATATCCTTCCTTCCCACCTCTGTCCCCCCCTGCAGGAAGAATGGCCAGGCTGGGACGTTGGGAGCAGCTTTGCGGATTCGCCGCACGTGCGTGTGGCCCTGTTTGACTTGGTTAGAGCATATTTGATTGTGAAAAGGGATTTATTTGTTTTTTGTGACAGGGGATTTGTCTATAATGTAGTGCTGGAAAGAAAACTCATTTAGAGACTAAGGAGGTGTATCCTGTTACAATTGCCTATTGATGGAACAGCAAGTGCTTGGTGTGCTACACAGCTTCATTTTACTTTAGGGAAACTTATCCTGGGCTGCCAAAAAGAGACTTGGGTTTGATGCAGAGCTGTCCCACGGCCCTCAGCGGGTTCCTTGGCTTCTTGTTTCCCCATCTATTAAGTGGGGGAGGTATCTTAGAAGTGACTGTCCCTTCAGCTGCCACCTAATGCTTGTTTTTCTCCAATGACCTTTAAAAATGACTCACTTTTTGTAAAGTGAGTAAAACCAGGGAACTCACTCACCAGCCTGAAGAAAGGCATCATGTCCATGGATAATAATCACTAATGGGCACTGTCCCATCCCTGGGCAGTGCCACCTTCTTCTGCTGGCTGGGAAGAGGATTTCAGAGGTGCTGAGGAACAGGAGGTTCTGTATTCAAGGCAAAGGTTCTGCCCCCCCAGCCCTGCCAGGGAGAGGAGGTGAGCTGGGAATACAACCACACCAGTTGTGGAGCTAATCAAAGGCTTGGATTTTTCTCTAATGGACAGTCTAGGCAAGAAAAACCCCACACCCAAATTAGGGTGGACACGTGTTCGTTAGAAAAAAGGAGTTTTGGGGCTGTTTTGGGAAACTCCTATTTGTCAGGGGTTTGGTGCAAATTTCTGGGTCTTGCTAAAAGCAGAGCAACATGTGGAGTTTTGTAAGCTGCTCTCCTGAGACATGTAAGTGTTGGAGGGTGTTTGCATGGATCATTTTGGGTGTTTCCCCCTTGTGATTGTGCCTCCCCCTCTACACTCTCCCCCACAGTGTCCTCCTGGCTGGACAGTGGGGCTATCCCCTGTCACAGCCTCCTTTCCTCCAGCCACCCTGGATCCCAGGACTGATTTGGGGGATTGCCATGACCTTGACACCTGATACTTTTGAGACTTCATACTCCCATCCCTCCTTGGATGCCAGGACTGATTTGGGGGGTTGCCATGACCTCGATACCTGGTGCTTTTGAGACTTCATACCCCCATCACCACTTGGATCCCTGACTGCTCCTCTCCAGATCATCCAGACAGCTTCCCCAGGGAGGGCAGTGCTCAGGGACAACCTGGAGGGTGACTTCTTGCTTTAAGTCCCACCTGTGCCACCACTGAAGCCACATCTGTGAGGGCAGTTGCCTCCTCACCCTGAAGACGGCAGGATGAGCTCTGAGTCCTCCTCCTGTGCCGAGCTGCTATGGTGATGAGTTGCTATAGAAACACATATTTAGCATTATTATTTATTATTGAAAGGTGCTTCTTTTCATCCTCTAAAAGCAGAGTTGTGCCCAGAAGACCCCAATGCTGGGTGTGGGACACTGCCCACCCTTGTCCCTGTGGGATGGGGGTGAAGCTTCCTGGGAATCAGGGTTTATCCATCTGGAGGAAGGGAACCATGCTGTGCTGGGTTAAACAAATCCCCCCAGCCACAGGTCCCTTCCTCCCTCAGACCCCTCCTTTGGAGGGGGATTTGAGTGAAACACTTCCTCATAATGAGCTTACTTCTTTCCAAACTGCTAATCTCGTGTCACCATTTGGGGTGGAGGGCTGGCACCCAGCTCTGTGATAATGTCTGTTCATCCAGCACAAACGCTGCATTCACAGCACCTTGTAGGCACTGCCTGCTGAATACCTGCTCTTATCTCTGCCTCTGCTGCTCCTGTGCTTTGCTGGAGTCCCTCCCTGTCTGCAATCCCAGCCCTCTGTGTCTGTGCAGGGAAGCTCTGATGCTCCTGTCCTGGGGTCCTGCTCTGCTGAGCCCCCCCTGCAGCTGGGCACCCCTCCAGGGCTGCAAGAGGCCAAGCAGAGCAAACCCTGCTCAGGGAATCACTCTGCCTGCCCTCACCAGCACTTTCCAGTGGCCACAGGTGGGATAGATCCTGCTTTGGGGGGGTCTTGCTCCCCAGGAATGGTAGGAGCAGGGGATCCTGCCTGCACCCCGTTTATCCAGCACATCCATTGGTTTTGGGGATGCTCTGGAGGTGCAAGAGAGATCCCAAGAGGTCTCCTGCCTGCAGTCACTGGATTCACAGCTTCCCCTGGAAGCTGGCAGTGCTGCAGAGGTGGCTCTGCAAGGAAACCTCCCTCCTGCCCTTCACACCCTGGCAGCCCTGAGGATGCTGCAGTGGCTGCAGAGGGGTGGCTTGGGGGGGACAGGAGGATGGAGGGATGTCCAAGGGCACTGGGAGGATGGAGGGGTGTCCAGAGGCACTGGGAGCATGGAGGGGTGTCCAGGGGCACTGGGAGGATGGAGGGATGTCCAGGGGCACTGGGAGGATGGAGGGGTGTCCAGGGGCACTGGGAGCAGTGGGGCTGCTTCCCTCTCTGGCTGGGGCAGGGGAGGGCTTGGCTTGGCTTGCAGCAGGGATTAGCTGTGCAGTTCTTTCTTGTTCCCTGGAAGTTGCCTAGTGGGGGAAAAAAATTAAAAGAGAAAAGGAAAGAAAAAAGGAAAACAACACAGTTTTTCTGGATGCTGGATTAACAATGGGAGGTGAAGTTTCAGGGCTGGCTGGAGCAGCTGCTCAGCCCCTCCTCTCACACCCTGCACAGGTGCTGCAGGTGCTCCCCTGGGGGGAGGGATGCAGGAATGGCTGGACCAGTGCAGGATGCTGAGACCTGAGGCTGAAAATCTCTGCTGCTGCTTGCAGGGTGAGTTCCTGAATTCCTCCAGGTCTCCACCTTCAGCAGCCTTTGAGGAAACAAAAGGAGGTTCTTTAAAGCACCCCCTCAGGCAGGAATGAAACACCTTCCTTTGCAGAGCTGTCTCATTGCTTGAAGTCATTCCCTTTGGGCTTTGCATTTTCCTTCTTGGAAGCTCTGCTCCCTGCAGGGAAGAGAAAAAAATTCCTGGGGTGCAGGAGCAGGGCTGAGGGGGATGGGGGCCTTCTTGGAAAGTGTGGGATGGAAATGGAGGATTGGATAAAGGGGTCCAGTGTAGGGGTCTGGGGGTGAATGCTGACCCCTCACTGTGCCAGAGACCCCTGTAACCCCTTGTGTGGGGTCACACTCAGCCTGCCTCTGCTGTAGGGATGGTTGGGAGCATCCTGTGGGGTGGGAGATGCTCCTGCACGTCCTGCATGTGCCAATCCCTTCTCCAGGTGAGGGGAGGCCACCAGAGTGGGGCCTCTCTGAAAGGAGGGGAGCTGGCTGTGGGAAATGGGAGCTTGCTGCTTGGGTCACCCTTGTTCATGTGGGTCTGGAGGGTTTGGGTTTTGCTTCTGCCTCCCCTTTTTTCTCCACTCTGAGCTGCACCAACTGCTTGGATATGTGATTTGGAGAGGTCACCTGAGTGGTGGAAAGGATTTGGGGCTGATTTGGGAGCTCCTCCCACCAGCCCTGAGACCATCCAGTCTCAGGTTTGTCTCCAAAAGCCCATTGAGTCACTTTGCCCACCTTTGCATCCTCTGGCTTTCCCTTCCTGATCTCCAAGGCCACTCCCAGAGATCAGGATCTGCTCACCTGGGCCAGGCAAGGTGACCTGCACCCTCTGCCTGGGTGAGGGATGGAGAAGGGAGGAGAGGCAGGTGAGCCATGGCAGGAGCTGGGTTCTTAAACCAGCACCCCTTAGAGCCACTCAGGAGGGATTTTTTTTCCTCCTTTATGATGGAGTTGCTGCCCTTGCCTGCCTTAAGCCAGGCAAACAGCTCAAGGGGATGCCTCTGAATGAAAGCACCAACTTTTAGGACAAATTTCTCTCTGCATAATGTTTCTAAGAAAGCAAGGAGAGGAAACAGGCCTAATTAGGTAAGTATTCCCCATTAGGAAGGGGAAGGAGCTATCAAGTCGATTTCCATTTCCTTCTTATTTTACATGCCTGATTTTCCCCCCTCTCCAGGAGGTGGTGTGTGAAGTGGGTCTCTCCTTAGCTTGGAGAAGTAAATAATCAGGACACGATGCACTCCTGAAGCTTTCCAAATCTGGACTAAGCTGAGGATTTTTAGCATCTTCACCAGCCTTCCAGGAGCTTCCCAGACCTGGCAGGGATTTATTTCCCCCTTTTCATGCTGGAGAGCCCAGGTGGGCAGCAGGACTTGCACGTTCCAGGTGTCTCCTGCAGATATTTCTCCCTCTCACCTATTCTGCATGGAATTTCTCATCTCCCGGTTGCTTCCCAGTATAAACTGGGTGTGAGCACGTGGAGGTGCCTTGCTGCACAGGGAGATGTGGCTGGGGTGAGCCCCTAAATCAGCCCAGCGTGTCCCCACGTCCTCCTGGCCGCGTTTCACCCAAAGCTGCTCTGCTGCCTCTTAGAACAACACATTGCAGCGTGGGCTGCAATTATGGAGCCGTCAGCGGGTTCTTGTGACACATTTTGGCGAGCCTGGGGAGGCTTTGTGCACCAGCCTCCTCCCCCCTTTGCTGCAGCCTGTAAGTGGTGTTATTAAAGGCTGTCATTGGCACAGTCAATGGCTGACACAAGGCAGCCCTCAGACTTTGACTCATCACACACACACGCTTTGCAATGCATGAGCCACAAAAAAAGCCCGTTTCTCACAGGCAGCACCCTTTCCCCAGCTGTTTGGGCCCTTTTCTGCATTCATTTCAGAGAAGAAGTCTTGATTGTCCTGCAGTGTAAGGGAGGGATTGGAGTTGCATCATGCTGCCTGCACGTTTCTCTCATTATCTTTTGCTGGAAGTTGTGATGTCTTTTTCCCTAAATACAACTACATGCATCCATATATATATAGAAATATAGATATATATGTGTGTGTGTGTGTATGTTTTATACATATACATAAAAATACACATTTGTATGCACATTGCTACACACAAATGCAAACTACACATGCTTTGGAAATGCCAATCTGTTCACCCTGCACTCTTCACAGATCACTGCCAATTTTCCCTCACAGTTCAGGAAAGGTTTTGCAGGTCCAGATTTTTGGAGAAGGAAGAGCAGCCTTGCTGCAATAGCTGGAGTTAAGAGGGATTTAGGCAAAAAATACCAGTTTTCCTTTTTCCTCCAGCATCCCTTGATGAGACGTTGGTGGCAAAGAGATGTTTTCTAGCTTGTAGGGAGGAGAGGGAAGAAAAAAAAAAGAGTTTGAGGTTTTGAGGTTTTCCTCCATGGCAGAACTGGGAATAAATAGAGCAATTTTGGACAAACCTTTGTGTCTGGGAATGTGCTCCAGTTGAGCTTGGCTGCCTTAATCCTTGTCAGAAGGTGCTGTCCAGGCTCTACAAAGGAGCCTCTGAGGGGCTCTCAGGGGTAAGGGGAGGATTTTGCACAATCCCCATCCTCCCCAGTGGCTCAGCTGGAGCCTGGCCACCAGCACTCCAGTGGGGCAGCACGAGGTGCCACGAGCCTGGAGGAGATGCCAGGCAGATTGGGGCTCCATGGCAATCTGCTTTTCTGCTTCCCAGCCCTTGGCTGTGCCTGGACACCTGCAGATGTCTGCCTGCTCCTGCTGGGTGAGGCACAGGGCTCTGGGAGCCACATTTCCTCACTGACAGCCTGGCTGGCCACACAGGCTGCTCCCCTGCTCTGCCTTCCCTCCTTCTGGGTGCTCATGTGTGGGAGGATAATTCCAATACCTGCACAAGGGGATGGAAAAGTGACAGTGAGATGCTTGAAGATTTTTCACTCTGATTTGCCTCTTGGTTTCACTTGGTCGTTGTCCTCTCTCCTGCCTTGCTTCTCCCTCTCCAGGAGCACAGAATCAGCTTCATTTTATTTTATTTTATAATAAGCACAAAGGTCTCCAGGTGCAGGGCTGTGCTTGCCTGTCTCTCCTCCACTGCTCCCTGCCAGTGGGTGACTTCTTTTGCCACCCATAATTAGCCTCTCCCAAGGCTGTTGCTGGGCTCAGGCAGAAGGTTTTACAGCCACTGCCTCTTCTCAAACACAGGGAAAAAATAAATAATCCCTTCCTCAGCTCAAGGAGCAGGTTTTAAACTGGTTCCTGCTGTGCTGAGGCAGGGTGGCAAAGCTGGGATGGGGATGGAGGATGTGTGTGTCAGGCTCCCCACACAGAGGAAGGAATCAAATATCTGCCCTGTCTCAAATGCCAGCTGGGCTCCTCTGGGACAGAGTTATTGGTGAGGAGGAAGCTGACCTTCTCCTGTGTTTATGAACTGAATCTCTGGTTCACTTTGGGTTTGATTTCCCCCCTGCTCCCCCTCCTGTTATAGAGTGCAATACTCCATTTCAAAGGAAATAACATTTT
>JANZXQ010000074.1:2188842-2207931 GCA_027576755.1 Chamaetylas poliocephala
AATGCTGCTCAAGATGAACAGGATTTTTTCCCCCAGCTTTCTGTGCTTTATCCTTGGCTTGTCACACTGGATGTTGCTTGCCCATGTTTTTGGGGCACCAGGGATATTCCCCTGTTACAGCTGAGGGTCAACAAATTTTTCTGGAGCTGGAAAAAGATATAATTATTTTAGTAGTCAAACCCCAGCAAGTATGAGAACTAAAAATTCTCCTCATTTCCCTCAGTGCCACATGGATCTGTCCTTCTTCCTCCTGGCTGACTTATCTCCAGCCTTCCCTGGCACAGCTTTTGCTGCAAATCCTTTCCTGCAAGAGCTGGTCTTGAGCATCCTTAGAGCAGCAAGTCCTCTGGAGCCCCATTTCCTTTTCCTTCTGCTTCTACCTGTGGAGAGCAGATTTTTGGAAGCTCAAGGGCTCTGTCTCTCCTGTGCACAGGTCCCTTGGAGATATTTGAAGGCACTTTGCTGAAGTTCACAGGTGACTTTTGAAAACCTTGGCCATTGCATTCATGTGTACATACATATATATATAAATACATATATATAAAATATCTGTTCTCTCTTCCCTCCTGTTTTCTTTCTCTGTCAGGAATCCAGCTGTGCAACATGTGGCACTTGTAGGGCTTGGAAGGCAGGAAGATCAAGCAAACACAGAGCTTTCAGCAAGAAGAGATAAATTCCCAGAATAAATTCAAGCCACGTAGGGCCAGTCTGTTTTAAAGCTGTGCTGGTAGTGATGTGTGGGAGCTGGAGATATAAAGCCAGGGAGAGAAGAAGAGTTTATTTGTATTATTTCTGGCACCTTGGTAGAAAGAAAACCCCAGTTCTGAGTTTGTGGGGCTTGGCACAATGTCTGCAGGGTCAGGAGCAGGAAACTGCCTGTTGAGCTCTGCCTTGGTGCATGGCTTGAAAGCAGAGAAAAAACAGAATTATCTGCCCTGATTGTTGTAACTGGGAGAGGAAAGTGCCAGATTTGTGGGGGTGTGTGGGATGCAGATGGCCCCAGAGGAGAAATATCTTGTTCTGAATAACCACTGGGTTGTGATGGTGATTTTACACCTGTGCACACTGCTGGGGTTTTATCTCAGAGCTCTGGCAGGAGCACAGCTGGGAGCTGGGGGCTCCCTCCTGCAGGCAGCTGCTGGGGATTTCCTATTTACTGCACAGACCCAGCACAGGGCAGCTTTGGGCTCCTGAGCCCTGCCCATGGCTTGGCTGCAGGGGTTTGCTGGCACTGACCTGGCCAGGGTCAGGCTGTCAGAGCTGCTGCTTTGTCAGAGCATCTCAGAATGGTTTGGGGCAGAAGGGATCTTAAAATTCTAATTTTACTACTAGCCCAGGGTGCTCCAAGCCCATCCAGCCTGGCCTTGGACACTTCCAGGGATCCAGGAGCATCCACACCTTCTCTGGGCATCCTGTGCCAGGGCCTCCCCACCCTCACAGGGAACAATTTCTTCCAAACATCCAATCTAAACCTGCCCTCTTTCAATTTAAATCTATTCCACCTTATCCTGTCTCTTTTTATTTTCAAAAATCCCTCGTCCCCCCCCCGCCATTTTACTACTATATTTTTGCTTTACTAAGGTGAATATAAATAAGACCAGAAGTGGCCCCTGGATGAAATCCCCAGCTCTATCCTAAAAAGCACAACAGCACCCAGCACAAAACACTGCTGTTTTCTGCCTAATGCCACCACTAACAACTCAGACCTCATTTCCACCCCTCTTCCCCTCTGCCTTTTTTCCTCTAGCCCAAGCTAAAACATTACAGGCTCTAACTCTTGAGTCAAGGGCAAAACTCAGCCCAGCCTCCTGCCTGAGTGATGGCTCATGTTCTTCAAACCCACCTGCAGCCAGTCCCAAAATATGTCCCAGGCACACAGGAGCCAGCACAGGGCTGTGTGTCCTCCAGCCCTGCACCTGGGGCAGGTGGAGGTGGAGCACAGGTGCTGCTCTCCAGGAGCAGGGAGGATGCTCCTGCCTCCTGTCCCAGCAGCTGGCTAAAGGTGCATGGGCACAGGTTCACAGCTTTTCACAGACTTGAGGCTTGTGTGGCATTCCAAGTGCAGCTGTGAGGGAGGAGAGCAGCAGGTCCTGTTTTGGAGAGAGGGAAGAGATGTGAAGGCAGTGGCAGGTGAGGCTTTGGGGCTGGAGTGCACACTGGTACAGTTCTTGTGGGTTTTACTCTTTTAGCACCTGGGCATCTGCTTAATAGTGCTTCTTCAGGCATTAAAAGCTGTGTTATCAAGGCCTCCATTTCCTCTGAGCAGGATTTCATGAACAGAGGTGACCTTTGCAAGCCCCCCACATTAAAAACACCTCCTGTCTCAGCCACAGGTGCCTTTATCCTGTGTGAGCAGAGATGAACAAAGCAGATGGTGTTTGGATCTGGATTGAATTAGAGTTTTGCTTGCAGCTGGCTTAGCAAACAAATAACTTTCTTCTGGGTAGCACAACCCAGATCTCAAACTGAAGTGTCCTTTGCAGCCTGCCCAGCTCACGAGACCCTTTCTGCTGCTGGATTTCTGTGCAACACCTGTCCCAACACAGCTAATGCTTTGTGATGATGGATCTGCAATTATGAGGCTGTGCAAACAGCTAAAAACCATTGCACCACCCTCCCTGTGGCTGCTCTGGGGTGATTTGTGGAGCTGCTGATAGCACCAGGCACGATTCGTGCAGATGAAGGGTCAGCCCCATGAGTGCAGCTTCCATCTGTGTCTGGCTGGACCAGGGGAGATATTTATGGAAGGAAAAGTGGAGGTTTTGCCTTTTGCAGGTGTGTTTGCAGCAGCAGCAAGCTGCCCACACGGAGCAGAAGGTGCTGGCAGGGTCTCCCCTCGAGGCTGGTGGGTGTGGGGGAGCACAGGGATAAACTGCAGAAAGCTTTAGCAGCAGAGGAGCAGGAGCAGACACCTCCTCCCTTCCTCCCCCAGCCTCCCAGGCTGGCTGCCAGCAGCAGGACTCTGCTGTATCATTTCAGGACACATCCCTGCATCCCACAGCTGAGCATGGTGACCACTGAACTATTTAAAGTCTCTCCAATGTGTAATGCAAATTCTGCTGATGCTGGTAAAGTGCTGGAGCAGGGGATGGGTTTAGGACTGAGGGGAATTTATCACTGTGAGCACTTTTGGGTGTGTGTCCCTCAAACATGCAGCAAAGGAGATAAGAATAGAGAAAATCAGAGGTGAAGGAGGTTCCCTTGGTGCTGCATGAGTTTCTCTGCAAAATAAGTTGCTGCTGTGGCACTGAGCTGGGAATTCAACATGTGGGATGGAGATTTGTCTCTGCTTTCCTGATGCTGTGTGACCTTGGTCAAGTCTTAAAATCACAGTCTGGTTTGGGTTGAAGTGACCTTAAAGATCATTTTGGGCAGGGACACTTTCCACCAGCCCAGGTTGCTCATCAGGATGAAGTTCTTCTCCTCCTCTGTTGATAAGCCCAAGTGTTGTCTGATCCCTCCTAGGAGCAGTGGAAAAGGCAGAACTTTGTAAATATTTCTGCTATTAGATGCTCAACTTGGTCAAGTTTAGACAGATTTTTAGCCATGGCCACGAGGGCAGGAGCATCCCAAATTTTCCTCCCTGCCACCTTTTCAGCGAGGCAGCAGGAAGAATACAACTGAGGTCAAGCATAGGGGGGGGGAAAAAAAAGTTAGAATCAGTAACTTGCAAAAACTTTTCCCCTAATTTAGTTCTCAGCATTGCCCAAGTCATTCTGAATGCAACTTTCCCCACTAGCCTGAGGCAGACACCGAGCTCAGGAAATTGTCCCCTGAGTGCCTCAGGTCTGTCAAAGTAATGAGGACCTTAAAAGTGAGCCTTGGCACAGAACATGTCAGACAACCTGAGCTGTAGGTGCTGCTGCTAATGCTCACTGGAATTATGCATGCACACAGTGCCCTGCATGGGAATTGCATCATTTTGGTGCAAAAATAAACGTGTCTGTACAGGATGGAGCTGTGTATCTCCCTGCAAACACAGTCTGTGTGTGTGTGTGTGTACATCAGCTCCTTTCTAATCTGCCTGTTAACAAACAGAGCATGTGATTATCTGCTCACCCATGTGAGCACTGCTCTGCCTCCTGCCTGCCTCTGATCCTGGCCATGGGTGTCCTGTCCAGCTCAGCAGCAGCTCAAGACTCTCAGGCATGATTTGGGATTAGTTATCCTGCAGAAACAGCCAGGCTGGGCTCTAAGAATAACTTTCCATTGGCCTTTGGATGGGTTGGCAGTAGCTGGGCTTGTGATGACAAAGTCACTGGAAGGGAAAATTAACAGCAAATTAATAAAACTTTATCCATGTTTTTATTTCTGGAAGGGGGAGTTGAGTTTTGCTGCTGATTCTCTGCTTTTGTGGCCTTCCTGTGTCACCCATAAATTGGGACATCAGGGGACTGTGGTGGGATAGATGTCAGACAGCTTTTTATTTTTTTTTCTTTTCCCTTGAAATGCTCCCAGAGCTGCAGCTTATCAGGGCTTGTGTCCACAGTGCCTCATTACAGCTCTCAGCACAGAGAGCCCTTCCCCAGCACTGCTGCTGGGCTGGAAATTGGGTCTCAGCTGGAAATCTCTGCTAGGGCCAACGTGGGGCTCTCCACCACTCCTGTCCCTGCTCCTGCCTTTTGGCTCAGCTGCCCTTCAGCCTGCTCAAAACATCCAAGCCAAGTGGGGACAGATGATTTTTTTTAACCAAAATGCTCTGAGGGGAAGTGTCTGAAGAGGACAGATCTTGTTTGGTCTGATCTTGGGTGCTTCTTCTCAGGGAGCATCTTGCTCTGAATGCAGCAGCTGCACTGTGCCCTGCTTCATTTTGAGCATCACAAAATGCCAGAATGTTTAAAAATTATATACAATTGTCATGCAGTTTTTATGGTATTTGTAAGGGAAAGCCCAGAAAAGCATGCAGATTAGTATTAGTTTAAAAAAATGTCTATTTGGGACTGTATTATTTGGAAAGAAAAGATCATGCTCTGTAGCAATCTAGTATTTGCAGAAGATGCCTGGAATTTAGGACTGGTGAATTTTGGGGCACAAATATGGACTTTTTTTCCTTCTGACACCCCTTCAAGAGCTCTTCCCAAGCCCTTGGAGGCAGCAGGAATAGATTACTTCAGGTGACATGTGCAGGTTTTGAAAAACCAGATTGGGACTTAGTTGCCCTGGGTGCTACAGGAAGATGGAAAAAGATTCCCCTGACCTCATCTGACCTGTTCAAGGGCTGAAAGACATGCAGCAGTTGGTGGAAGACAGAGTGACAAAGTGAACAGCACAGGTCTGCCCAGCAGGTTCAGGGTGCCTAAAAACCCACCCAGGAGCATTTAGGAACGTGGTTGGAGTTAGAAAGTGCAGAGAAAACAAAACAAGGAGGTGTCTAATAATTAATTTTTCAGAATCTCCAGTGAATATCAAAATTCTGCTAATGGCTGCAGTAAAGTGCAGCTTTTTTTTAGGGTAGGGAGAGCAAATGCCTGTCAGCAGTGCTGCTTCCCAGGGGTGTGTTGGACTGGAGATCTGGCTGGGGTTTGGGATGGCCCAGCCTTTTTAGGGGCTTGCTCATTTGCTCCCTTTAGCCACTAGACCAGGAGCTGAGGATGAAGAATTTGCTGTGTCAGATCTTTTCCCTGGCCCCATCCAGAGCTGGTGGCTGCTGCTCCAAAAGGGGCTGGATACCTGCCATAAATGAAAGGAGGAAATTTTATGCTGAGTAAAGCATAAAGAGAGACTCTGTGCTCGCCTCTGCTGCAAACCCTGCATCACTGAAGGGAAATTATCACACCTCTGACTCTTCCCTCCCAGCAGTACAGCACTGCTTACAGCTTTTTCCTTCTGTTCCCCCTCCTGCTGCGTGTCCAGCCTATTTCCTGCCAGCTCTGGTGCAGTTGCAGGATTGATGGTGCATCCCTCAGGGATCCTGGCTCTGCAGGGGCTCACAGCTGTGCCCTGCATCCATCACATTGGCCTGGCCACTTGTGAACCCTTCATTTGGGAGAAGTTCCCATTTGCTGTGAGCCAGCAAGTGCTGGTCACTGGTAACTGATGCCCATTTGCAGATCCTGTGCAGCAAATCCACTGCTCTGCATCCCTCTGAAGTTTTATTTCCAAACCTTATTCCCCATCCAGGCACTGAGCAGCCTGGTCTATGGAAGAGGGCTGGAACAAAATTATCTTTTAGGTCCCTTCCAACCCAAATCATTCTGGGATTCCCTGATCCCAGTATCATCTCTGATTTTCCCTGTCTTGTTAATTTTACTTTTTCCCTCAGACCACTCTGCTCCAGCTGTGTTTTGAATATATAGCAAAATCTCAGACCTCAAAGGCTGGGGATTCTCTGCTGGCTTCTTTGCCAGTGCTTTCAAATGTAGATCTCAGTTTTCCCACAACCAGCTGATCAAGGTTTTGTTTTTTCCCTTGAAGTCCCATGTTTTATCTCACAGATATCTGGAGAGTGATGTAGCCAGTGGTCCCCAAGTCCCTGTGAGTGCAGAGTGACTCTCCCTGCCAGTCTGTCAGGAGGCAGCTGAAGAACAGTGAGATTTGGCTCCTGGTGGATACACACAGTGCTGATTGTGAGCCTGACAGAGAGGACCTGTGCCTCACAGATCTTCCCAAAATTGCCAGGCAGGGGGAAACATCCCCAGAATAAACTCTGCTGAAAACAGCCTCAGCCAACAAGGGAACAAAAGAGCTGCCTGGTGACTCTCAGGGACAGCCAGGTCACAGACCCTTCCTTGCTGTGTTAGGGCTCCCATCTGAACCACACCCAGCACATTTAGATTCCATTTGGGCTTTTTCAGAGCCCCAAAGCCTCAAAGGGAATGTGGGAGCATAAGCTGAGCTGCTGAGGAAGGAAATGCTGTTTTCCTCAAGGCTGTCCTAAAATGCTGGAATGGATACATGAGCTGGGATGAAACCCAGTTCATTTTCTTTCCAACATTCATCACTCCTTTAGGGGTAGAGGCTGTGTTTATTCCTCTTCATGTCTAGAGCTCATCAGGGTCTCCTTCCCAGTGAATTGTTGTCCTGGTTTCCACTGGAATAAAGTTAATTTTCTTCCTGGGATGGTGTGTTTTGGATTTGGCATGAGAATCGTGTTGATAACACACTGATGGTTTTACTTGCTGCTAAGTAGGGTTTAAACTAACTCCAGGATTTTTCAGCTTCTCATGCCCTGACAGGAAGGCTGGAGGTGCACCAGGAGCTGGGAAAGCACACAGCTGACATGAACTGGGCAAAGGAATATTCCATAAAATTTTAATTTGTTTTGCCAGCCTGGTGCTGCCAACCCTGTGAGATCTGCACCTCAGTGAAACCCAGCAGAGAAACTCCTGGTGCTGGGGAGAACAGAGTGCCAGCACTGTGTGGTGGCTTTGCTGGGGACAGGAACGAGACTTTGAGACAGAAATCAGCCTGGCACTCTGGCTTTTGGCAATACTTCCCTTTTCTCAGTGCCCTGGACCTCTATGATCTCACACAGACAAGGTGGGATCAGCCAAGTCAGGCACTGCTGTGACATGGTTTGCTTGAAATCAGTGACCTTGTGTGCTCTTGCTACAACAGTTTGTTTGTTGGGGGGTTTACATTTCCCCAGTTGCTGTGATAAGGAATAATTGTCATGGATTTGTCCTCAGGATCCCTTCAGGAGGCTGGGAAATGCTGTTACCTGTGTCACATCATTGGAAGGTTGGGTCCCTTCCAGTTCAGGATGTTCCCTGATTCCATAACACCCAGCCTTGGGGACTCACACCTCTGTCTGCTCCAGAAAACAGAGTTTAACTCTGGTCTCTGGATTTGTAGGTTATTTCCATGACCTCAAAACTCCATTCTTGTTTCTGTGACGCTGAGTATTTGTGTTCTTTCATTCAAGTCTCTGTAGCAAATTCCTGGAGGAGCTGAGAAATCATTACAAACCTCTCTGCTCTCCCTTCCCAGCACAGAGGAACACAGCTCTGACCTGCTTTTGCTGGGAGAAAACCAAGTTTGAAATGCAGGCAGAAACAACATCCACATGCAGTTTTATCACATGGAAAGAGCTGGGGAAAAAAGGAAGCAAGTCTCACTCATGGCATGTGTTAATCCCATCATTTAATACTCTTCTGGCACAGACACAGGCAACAAGGTGATGGGCAGCATCTGAGGGCCTGAGAGGAATAATCTGTGTGATGAGGGAAGGCTGTGTTGTCCCTCTGTATCTTAATTCCCTTGCAAACAAACCACTCCTGAAATTAATCTCTGTATTTGGGATAAGCTGCAGCTTGTGCAGGGACCTGTTCTTTTTGGTGAGCTCTGGTGTGGGGTGTCCCCAAAGTGAGACTTGCCTTCAGCTTGGACAGGTTGTAAGTTCAGGGAGAAGGGATTTAGCCAAAGTTAGAATCCAGTCTTTGTTGGGGAAGCTGTTGACAATGTCACTGTGTGGGTTTTCTTGCCATGTTGGCTCCCAAAGAAAAGCTTCTATCCATGGTAATCAGGGTTTATTAAAGGAAACCATGAACAAAAGTCTTTAGATGAGATTAAAGGGATTGTGTAGCTGCACTTGGTGCTGAATTGCTCTGTGCTGGCTGCAGTGCTGGTGTCTGCCTCGTCAGCATCTCTGCCCAGCCTCCTGCATCCCAGCAATGAGCAGCCTGAGTGCAGCAAAAGCAAGCACAGAGCGTGCTGCCTGATTAGCTGGGCTTCATTAACCACCCTGGCACTGCCCAGGAGTCCTGGGTGCTCCTGGCTGCCTCCCAGCCAGGTGGGGAGCTCACTGTGTCCATCTGCCAGGACTCTGGGGTGCTGCCAGACCCAGTGTCCATGAGGATCTGCTGAGTTTTCCCTTCCTCCCTCCCAGAGCAGTTTTCCAGCTCATTTTGGTTGTATCCAAGGCTTTAATATGTATTTTTGCTCTGAGCTGGACCCAGAGTGGGATTGTTGCTATGATTTCCTGTGTCCAGGCTCTTCCCCCTGACTTTGTGGTGTCCCTGCTGCCACATGTGGCCGTGGCAGGGGAGCTGGTGACGTGGCTCTGGCTGACACCTTTGATGGCAGCAGGGCTGTGTGTGTGAGAGGGGAGTGCTGCTGCCTCCCACCCACCCAGTGACGTGTTCCTTTCAGGAGCTGTCACTGGAGAGGGGGAGATCTGTCCCAGACTCCAGTACAGGGACGTGACCATGGATTTTGTGAGACTGTCAATCAAAACTCTTTCCCCTCTCCCTGTACACTTCCTTCCCTCTCCCTCAACTGACAGATCAGTCCTTTGTGTCCTCTTTATTCCTGATTTATTCCTACTTCCTCAGGCATAACTCATCCTTGACTTTGTCCCCTTGAACACTGCAGCTTTTTGAGGATGTATTCATCACTCCCTAACTTTCCCATCTAATCATCAGAGTTAAAAGACACTTGGAGTGTTTCTTCCTCTGAGACTCTTTCACATCCAAACTTTTCTTGTCCATAATAACTCCATGTACTCACCACAGATTTTCATGTTCTGGAGTCTTGGGATTGTGTCCTGGAGGTCCCTGGGCAGAACTAAACTGCAAACTTTAACTCAGTGGTCTCAAACCTTTGCTGGAAATGCTCAATAACAACAAAAAAAGTAACCAGATTGTGTGGTAGCACCATAACTTGCTGTTCTCCAGGAGGAAACCAGAATTTAAACCAAACTCTGGGAATTCAAGGCACCTTCTGGGGAATGTGTTACTTGCAAGCCATAAAGTTGTGATTCCACAGGCAAGACAGTGGTGTGAAGCTTCCTGTGACTCTGAGACCTTCCTCTGCCATGGATGAAACCCTGTCTGAAGCAGCTGGATTTGCTCTGGGACCTTCCCAGGGCCCTTGGATGTGCTGCTGGAGAGGCTGCAGTGGCAGGAGCCACGTGGAGGGATGCTGTGGCCTCAGACAGAGCCCTGTGTGGTGGCTGTGGCATCACTGCTGGCCACATCCCCAGTGGAAAAGGCAGTTTGGGTTTATTTTGGAAACAGCCAGCTCAGAGCCTAAGCCCAGCCCTTGCTGGCTGCGCCCTTTTGTTTATTTGCTTTGTTTTTAGAATATAATTTCTCTCTTGTAGACTCTGCATTATTGGCACTGTGTTATTGCCTTCCCAGCTGCTGTGATTCCTGCCACCCAGACACAGGAAAAAACCCATCCACAACCCATGTCCTTCTCCTTGGTGCATCCTCTCAGGGGCTGTACAAACCCCTCCTCTATTCTGCAGGCTAAACATCCAGGCCTCCTTGCCCCTGACCTCTGCTGTTATTCATTAATTAAGCCAAATTATAAATGATAGAGGCTCCAGGACTGATTTGGGCTCCAGGACAGAGGGTGCAGGGTGAACAGCATGAGCAGATGGGAGAGGAGAGAGGGCCAGCAGCAAGCAGAGAGAAAATCCTGCTCCTAGGGTCCCTCAGATGGCTGCTGGAGGATGGCAGAGCAGCCCCAGGCTCCTGCTCCCCATGCCTTGTCCCAAAATGCTGCTCCTGTGCATTCCTGGTGCTCTCAGACTGCTGATGCTCTTTCCTCTGCAGGTGAACTTCCTCCCCCTTAGGTTCAGTGTTTTGGAAACTGTAAAGCCTTTGCCTGCTGTAAAGCCTTAGTGGAATTTCTCACTGGAGTCTCTCTGGTTTCCAGATCAAATTTGCTGCCTTGCCTGGAGGGATCTCAGAATGGCTTGGGTTGGAAGGGATCTAGCAAGGTTCTCCTCATAATTCCCTGTCTGACCTCAGATCAATTCTCACCTGCATGGGCCTTGAAGAATTTATATCTGGAGTCTGTCTCTTCTCATTTTGTGTTGGCTGTTGGTTTCAATGGGCAGATTTAATCCCATTTTTGCAGGTGCTGTGATGAATTTTGGGCAGAGGGGATGCTCAGTACCTCTTCAATCTCAGGGTTGCAGCAGTTCCCATTTCCCTGCCCTGCAGCTCTGCTGACTCTGCAGAGTAAAATATAGGGTACAGATACCTTTTTAGTACTTGGAAAGAATAATTTCTTCCTGGATCTGCCTAGCTCCTGATCAAACCAGTGCCTGTTGGAAATGTGGATCATAACTCATCAGTGATGGGGGCTCAGGGTCACCACGTGATGTTTCTGAACACAGGACTCAAACAGGGACAGCTTCCCTCTGCTGCTGCTCTCTCAAGGATGGGCTCTTTTGCAAGAGGAATGGTTGTGTGGGGAGAGCTCATCCCACCCCTGCTCCATCCATCATAATAAAGGTTATTAACAGCCTACGTGACCAGCCTGCCTATCCCTGCTGGACAGTCCTGCAAACTCTGCACTGCAAGCTTGGCTTTATTAAATATTTGCTTGACCAGAGAGGCAAAGCAGAACAGGGTAAACACGACTAAAGTAAATGTGGGCTGACCTTTGTCCATCATCCATCCAGTGCCTGTGGCTGCTGCTGCAGGGAGGGCAGTGGGAGGTGAAGGTGATCCTACAACAGCTTGGAAATTCTGGCTGCTGTGAGAGAATTTTGAAATATTTTGGGTGCATAAAAGTGGTGGCTGCTCTACAAGCCCAGACTTACCCTTTCCACCATCAGATCTAATCAGCCTACGGGTCAAAAGGATGTGGGATTTATTCTCCCTGTTATTTTTTGAAGCGAATTTTTCAGTTCCACCGGCGTTAGCAAAGCTGCACAGATCTGAAAAAGCTGCACATCCAGACCTGTGTCACTGTCACATCTTCCTCCCTGCTGGGATCTGCAAACAGGGATTTTTTTCCTTGCCTCCCACTTGTGCGAGCCTGGCTGTCATCAGTGGTTACACCCTTGATTTCAGCAAAGTCACTCTGTGACAGAGGGGTTGGGACACTGCAGGAGAGGAGCTGTGTTTGGCTTGTGTCCTTTTTTAAAATCAAGGACAGCTTTGTGAAGTTCTGGTGTGGATGACAGAGGGATGAAGGGCCTGGCCACCAGGTTTGTGTGGTCAGCACTCACTGAGGAGCTTGGCTTGTGAGAGCTGAGCTGGTAGAACTCCATGACCCACATCCTCTGTGGGGCCATAAAGGGGTAAAGCTGCTCTTGGTACAGAAGCAACCAAAAAAGTGAAGGAAAAGGGAGCAGATGGGTGTGTTGAGTAGGAAGAGACTTTTTCATGGGGCTTGGTGATATGCCCACCAAATGTTTGAACCCCATACTGCTCCCATCACCATGATTAAAACCTGGGAGATTTTAAGGGACTGAGTGGTGCAAGGAAAGCCTCTTCCCTCTCTTTGGAAGGGTACCAGGCTCATTGGGTCATTGGTTTTCCTACTCCACGGTGCTTTAGGCTTTATCACTGCTGGTAGATCAGCAACCCCTTTCTCCTCAGTCACCTGAGATTCCCAGGAGAGCTGGGTCTCTCTTAGATGAGAGAAGGGCTGTGAAGTGGATGGAGAGTGTGAAGTGGGTGGAGAGTGGTCTGTGGTGAGAGCCCAGGGCAGGGAGGGCACCCAGTGCCCCATTTGCTCCCAGCCCTCTGCAGATGTGGCAGTGACAGCTGGCACACCACAGCCCCTGGGGCTGGATCTGGAAGAGCTCCTGCTCAAACAGGCCCATTCTGGACTGAGATCTCCCTGAAAGGATGTTAATGTCACACCAGAGCTGGCTCCTTCCTGGCAAACTTCAAGGGCTGCGGGAGAGCTCAGCATCCATCTGGCCCCATCCCTGTGGGCAGATCCCTGACCTTCTCCAGGCTTCAGTGCCTTGTCCAGAAGAGCAGGATAATAATCCTTCTCCAGTTCTGGCATCTCAGATAGCAAACACACAGCTGGGCTGATGCTGGCAGTGCAAACAGCAATGCTGGGTGATGATTTTACCTTTACCCTTCTGCAGGTCCAGTCAATATTTATGCTGGACTGTGGGGCACATGGGTGTGTGATGGAGAGGGAAAGGGTGCTGATTTATTACTCTGCTGTGTGATTTCTGCTTTTTCTCCCAGCATCTTTTCTGTCAGGAGGGCTCCCTTTGTGCTGGTTTTAAGTAGAGAGCTCAGAGTGGAGAAAGGGAGGATTAGCAATTAAATACGCTCTGATGATGGCATGGTTGTGAAGGAGGGAGGAGGAAGGAATACTCCATAGTAAAGTACTTTTGTTTTCTTTTTTTCTCAGCTTGTAGGACAGAATCTGCCAGGGAATTGGCGTTTTGAAGAGTTGTACAGCTCCTAATCCTCGTTGCCTTGGGAATACAAACCTCTGTAATCATGTCGCCGGCCATGTGGAAATGGACTTGCCTGGTTTCTCACCTCCTGCTGTCCACCACAGTGTCACCTCTTGGCAGACAGCAGCCACCCCATCCAAAGAGGCCCTTCATCACCTTCACCGGAGAGCAAGCAGAGGGAAACTTCAACCACTTGGTGGTGGATGAAAGAACTGGGCACATTTACTTGGGGGCTGTCAACAGGATCTACAAACTCTCCAGCGACCTGAAGGTCCTGGTGACCCACGAGACCGGCCCTGATGATGATAACCCCAAGTGTTATCCTCCCAGGATAGTCCAAACCTGCAATGAACCCTTGACTCCCACCAACAACATAAACAAAATGCTCCTCATAGACTACAAGGAGAACCGGTTGATAGCCTGTGGGAGTCTGTACCAGGGCATCTGCAAGCTGCTGAGGCTGGATGACCTCTTCAAGCTGGGAGAGCCCTTCCACAAGAAGGAGCATTACCTCTCTGGGGTGAACGAGAGCGGCTCTGTTTTTGGAGTCATTGTTTCTTACAGCAACATGGACGACAAGCTGTTCATCGCCACGGCCGTGGACGGCAAGCCGGAGTATTTCCCCACCATCTCCAGCAGAAAGCTCACCAAGAACTCCGAGGCTGATGGGATGTTTGCCTACGTCTTTCACGATGAGTTTGTGGCCTCTATGATCAAGATCCCCTCAGACACGTTTACCATCATCCCTGATTTCGATATCTACTACATCTACGGCTTCAGCAGCGGGAACTTTGTCTACTTCCTGACCCTGCAGCCTGAGATGATCTCCCCACCCGGCTCCACCACGAAGGAGCAGGTTTATACCTCCAAGCTGGTGAGGCTTTGCAAGGAGGACACGGCCTTTAACTCCTACGTGGAGGTGCCCATTGGCTGTGAGAAGAACGGGGTGGAATATCGATTGCTCCAGGCTGCCTACCTGTCAAAGGCTGGAGCCATCCTGGCCAGGTCTCTGGGCGTTGGCCCCGAGGATGATATCCTCTTCACAGTCTTCTCCAAGGGGCAGAAAAGGAAGATGAAGTCCTTGGATGAGTCTGCCCTTTGCATCTTTGTCCTGAAAAACATCAACGACCGCATCAAGGACAGGCTTCAGTCCTGCTACAGGGGAGAGGGGACGTTAGACCTGGCCTGGCTCAAGGTCAAGGACATTCCCTGTAGCAGCGCGGTAAGTGAAGCCCCTGAGCACCCAACTTGTGTATAAACAGGTTTTTGTTTTCAGAGAACCAACCTTAAAGCAGAGGTCAAGGAACTGAGACCGCCTTGCCCCAGTCCTGGCTCTGCCTCCAGCTCACCCCACCACCCAGTTTAACCAGTTCCTGCCCCAGTTAGCTCATGGACAAGCTGATGAAGGTACCAGCAGACATGCTGTGTTTGCTGATGAGCTAAACCTTGGAATATTTAGGAGGAATATGCCTGTTGCAGTTACTTCATGGTACAAATCACAGGGGTGAAATCACTTAGACCCCAGTGCACTCTCTGCTCAAACCTAAACCAAAAGAGGGCCTAGAGGTATTATGGCTTGTGCCCCTTTCTGTGTATGCTGGTTCAATTTTGTTTCCCTGGGCTGGAGCTGGGGCAGGATTTATTCAGGGAACTTTCTGAAGCCAGGGTTTCATTCCTTCCAGGGCTGAGAAGCACTGGTCATTAACCATCACAGCCCCTCGCCTTCCGCTCTGCAGCCAGCTCTGCACTGAGAAATTAGGGCCTGGCTGCAGATCAAGGATTAAACACTGCAAGATTTAAGGGCAGGATTGGGGAAGAGGCTGGTCTGTCTGACCTACAAATGGTCTGGAGGAATTGCCTTGGTTTATTCTGAGTGCCATTGCAGGGATGTGCACAGGGCTGGCTTTGATGGCAGGCACAGACACGGGCATTACAGCCAGCACTGCACCCAGGGCTGCAGGAGCTGCTTCCCCAGGCTTTGATTCCCGTCCTTAATTAGCTCTTTCAAGTGAGAGGCGAGTCTGAGCACAGGGAATAGGGAGAAACTGAGCAAAGGGAATAGGGAAAGTGCTTTCCTGCCCCATAATCTCCAGGCAGGCAGTGCTCAGGATGTGGGATTGCTCCTTTGTGCTCAAGCCTTGTTTGCTGGGGGGTTCTTCTGATGCTCCGTGGTGGGACAAGGACAGATCACGAGGAATGTGGATGGGAATCTCATTGCAAGGACTCTGATCCTGCCTTACTCTGCCCTAATTCCCCTTTACACCCCTCAGTGTCCTTCCTTGACCTTGCCCTGCTCTCATCCTCCCACACCGAAGGGACAAGTCCTTGATGTTAGTTGGGATCTCTTCTGCCTAGACCTGCAAAGCTCCCTGTGGAGCATTGCACAGGGAGAAAGGCTGTGCCCAAATCTGGCTTTGATTTTTTTGTTTAGCCGCAAGGCCTGTGCACATTCAAAGAGCTGCCTTTAGATTTAAGCTGGGAGCTTCCCACTGGAGTTTCTTTCCTGGGCTCTTAAGCCTCTCCATGCATTTGCATATTTGCTCTGCTTGTGCTCCACACTAACGTTTGCAGTGCTGGACCTCTCCAATTAGGAGGTTTGAAACCTCTCAGTCCTCTCAGCAAAAAAAGCCAACAGCTTTCTTGTGACCCATGGGGTGAGTCCCAAACCAAGAAAACTGATGTCAGACTGTGTAGGGACAGCACTGCAGAGGCTGGAGGGAGGACACGGTGGGGAAAAATGTTAGAGCATATTTATGAGTGTATGTCCTCACTGTGAATCAGAGACACTGCAAAGGGGCCTGGAGATGCTGGAATGAAAAGCAGGAAGGCTGAAGTGTGTAACTAAGCAGGCTGTCCTCTCCTCAAATGAGCCTTCTTAGAGCTGCTGGCAAGCCCTGCCTGAGATCAGCTGTGCTGCCCGAGGGAGGAGGTATTAGTGACTTGGCTGCTGAGAGGGGTTGCAGAGTCCAGCCACAGAGCTTGGAAAATATTTGGTGGTTGGTGAAGTATTTTGGAGGCTGGATGTGTGTCTGTGAGAGCCTGGTCTCCTCTGCTGATGTCCTGCTTGCCAGCCAAGCCCCAGCACTGCTGCTCTGCCTCTTAGCACATGTGTTAGAGGCAGCTCTAAAACCAATTACTGAGCCATCACTGAGCCTTTCTCTGGGTTTGTGGATGGAAAATGTTTCTCTGCTGGTGCAAACAGAGGCTTAACCTGCCTATGGTCCAGGCTGGAACTGAGCTTCAGCTTTGCTGCCCTGCCTTCAGCAGCTGAAATTCTGCATGAGAACAGGTCCAGCTCATGTGCTGGGCACTGAGCATTTCAAAGTGGCAGAGGAGAGATTTGGATTAGGTGTTAGGGAGAAATTCTTTGCACAGAGAGTAGTGAGGCATTGGAACTGCTTGCCCAGAGAAGCTGAGGCTGCCTTTGGATCCCTGGAAGTGCCCAAGGCCAGGCTGGATGGGGTTTGGAGCACCCTGGGGCAGGGGAAGGTGTCCCTGCCCATGGCAGGGGCTGGCACTGGATGATCTTTAAGATCCTTTTTAACCCAAACCATTCCAAAAGGAATAAAATTGGTATTTATTGAAAGGATAAACTTTAGGCAGTGCAAGAGCCTGGCCAGGGCTACACTCAAATCAAACCCAAGATGGATCCTGGTCACGAGTTTTACACTTTTATAAGTTTTGATTCATTACATATTAGGGTTAATTATCCAACCACAGCCCCAGGCTATGGAGTCTCAGCCCCCTCTTGCCCCCTTTCCCTCACTGTTGTTTCTGCTTTTTGGGTACCAGTTGTCCTTGATTCTCTAGGTAGAAAGGAATTGTTTTGTCCAACTCCCCTGTGAAGAGAACTCACTAACACCTAACATGAAGTTTCAGAGTTACTCACTAAGCAGCAGAGATTCTGAAAAATATAAAAGCTAAAACCCAAGGCATTGCAGGCTTTTAGTAACAAATATTCTTCTAATTTTTCTAACTTTTCTAACAGGGCAATAACTGACTCAAAGGGAATCCACATGACAGAATGATTCTGCTCCTTCCTTAGTGTAATCCTTGCTCAAGGCTATTTCAGGGCTAGAGAAATCTCCTGCAGACCATTCCCAGCACAACCCTCCTAACCTGCAGTGTGCACACAAATAATTCCAGAGATGGGGGGGAACAGTGCTCTGGTCCCCAGCAGCAGATTCTATAGCTCCTCTGGTCAGGCAGCTTGGGTCAGGAAAGACCTTGGCTGGACAAACTTTGTCTCATGGTCAGTATTCAGCAGGAGGCACTGGGTCCCCAGATGTACTGCAAGGTTGGATGTCCTGGAGATTTGTCCCAGTCTGATTTGCAAAGGTCAAGGCAAAGACAAAACCAAAAAAAGCTCAGTGTGACAAGCCTGTGATTCTCCCATGCCAAGTGCCTGCTGTAGATATCAGCTGTGTGGTAGCAGAATTTCTAGAAAGGTGAAAGTTCAGGCATGAATGGAGAATCCTCCATTCCAATCCTCTCCCATCCCTGTGTTACAGCTGTCCTCCCATTCATCTTCAGCATAAATCAGAAAAAAAAAAGATAGATTTTTATGTCTGCGCCGTTGATTTGCAAATTGGTGATGTTCACTCAGGTGATGAATGGTCTCAGGTAATACCTCTCTGCAAAAGCAGGATAATAGCTTATATTTAAGCAGTACACTTGACCCCAAATGCTTAGAAATTCATATAATCAGAGAAAAATGAGGCTGGGAAAAAAGGATTCTTATGAGGTCATCTGATTTGCCCTTCTGCCCTACTTATAACGTGTCTGACAGATGTTTGTCTCACCTGTTCTTAACCTCTGGCTATGGAGATTCCTCTCTCTCCCTAAAATCTGTCTGTGCTGTGAGGAAGCTTTCCCTCAGGTCGAATCTAAATCTCCTCTCTGGATGCTGAAGCCATTCCTACTTATACAGTCAGAGGGCACCTTCAAACCCTTTGGCTCTGTGGACATGCAGGGTGTTGGCAAAGGCAGAGCTGCTCTGGAGGGGAAAAAACAGGCTTCTTAAAACAGAAAACCAGCTTCATGTTGGGTGAAGAAGGCTGTGGTTTCAATGTCCTTCATAAACTTTGTAATTGAGCAGCCTGATGTAGCTGAAGTTATCCTTGCTCATGGCAGGAGACTGGACCAGATGAACTTTTAAGGTCCCTTTCAACCATTCGGTGGTTCTGTGACACAGTTGGGAAATTCTGGATTTCTTAAAAAAAAAAAAAAAGGCGGGGCGGAGAGGCAAAAAAAGGCAGTTTGAGAGGAAGATGGAGATGTAAATGTGCCATTTCTGTGCAGGAGTGGATCATTGGGGGATTTGTTGATTGCCTCCTCCTCAGCCTGATCTGCCTCCAGTCCCTGCCATGAAAAGGCATCACCTCCATCACTGCAGCTCCTACCAGATATACACCAATATGTGTCCAAGATAATCTAAGTGTCAGTCCCCAGCTCCTGCCTGGCTTCTGCCTTTTGCTGGTATTTTCTTTTCCTTTTGGCAGGAAATGGGGTTTGACTGTTTAAATTGCTGTATTCAGTCTCTTCCTGTTTTTCATGGCAGTGCTGTCACTTGGGGGAGAACAGAAATGTTTTCAAATCTGACTGGCCAACAAAAGGCCTTGTGTGAAGAGCTGGGCAATATTTTCCCAACACTTTGCTACCAGAAGTGGATGTTTGGGTCCCAAGCCATTGTCTGACAAGTGACTTGGCTGTAAAGGCTTCCTGTGCTTCTGATGGCTGTTGGGAGCTCCCCAAAACCCCCAAAGCACTGGTGAGATCTCTGAGAGCCCTGCACCATCTCCATGCATTTGTTCCTTGAGTGGGCTCTTATCTTGGTTTGAAGGGCAGGTGTCTGCCAATAAAGGCAGAAGCTTCTCTTTGAAATGGAGAATGTCAACCCCCTCCCTCCAAATTATTATTATAATTTTGAAATTCAGGGACTCTCAGGCAAAGATATGGGAATTAGGAATAACAGTTCTTTA
>JANZXQ010000074.1:2242622-2253759 GCA_027576755.1 Chamaetylas poliocephala
TTGATTGTTGGAAATTTTTTCAACAGGAGTTGTGCTGCTTGGACTGGAATAAAGAAATGAGATGTTCTCCCTGATGTTTAATTAAAGCTTTTACCAGGACAGCTCAGGGACAACTATTCATGCTGCAGAAATCCTCCTGCTCTGGGATAGCTCTGCTTGCACTGTTTTGGTTAAAACCTGTTCTTGATGGGTGATGTGGAGCAGTGCATGGTGGAATTCTCTGCAGCTGAGGAGGGAAAGAGACACAGCAATAGGAGGGAAATATATTGATTTTTGATTGATTGATTTAAAGATGATGTAGCTGGTGGCATCTTTATCCTCTCCTCCTGTCACAGATCCCAACCTAGGATAAATCAGTAATTACACCTTCCTTCCCCTTCACCTCCACGATGGTCTTTCACCCTGTTAGTGAAATGAATCCCTTCTTTCCAGAGCCTGCTGGCAATATCCACAAAGAGGCAGTGCCATTCCTGGGGCTCCAGGTGCCAGAGGTCAGGGAAGGTAAAAAAATCCATTATTTTGATAGCAAGGAGCTGGAGGGATGATCCTTGTGAGTCCCTTCCAAATCAGGATATTTTCTGTGATTCCACCTAAGGGGTGCTGGTCTCAGGTTGGGTGTCCTGGCACTGCTGCTCCTTGGCATCAATCAGGTGGAGCAGGGATTGCTGATGCAGAGTTTCCTTTGATGGTCCTAAAAAAATGAAAAGAGGGAGGCTCGGCATCCCTCGCTGCTTTTCACTTCAATATATTTAAAAATAACTCCTCTGTGAGCGTGGCCCAGCACCTCTCTGCTCAGCACTTTTGAAGCTCTGCTGCATTCCAACCCAACACTGGATTATCTCCATTTTATTGGTGTTGGATCACAAGCTGAGAGAACTAAAAAAAAAATAAATAAATAAAAATCTCCCCTTATGGTCACAGCTGGGAGAAGAAATCACTCCTGCTGCTGACTCCCCCTGACTCCCAGACCTCTGGTTTAAGCACATGAGCATTCCAACTACCAATCCTATTGATTTTCAATTATGGCTCAAATGGAAGTGGTTGTAGCTTTGTGTTTACCCTCGGGAGACTTTGCCTTGTCATTGCTGCTGAGGAGCAAGCGTGGGGAGATGCAGTGCTGATGTGGCTCTGTGGTTTTGGGGCTGGAACTCACTCCTGGGCAGAAACAGGGGTCACCACTGTGGTTAAAACAACAAAATCCCTTTTTTTGGGACTGGATGTGCTGTTGGGGGCAGTGCAGGGGGTGTGTGGCACGAAGAAATCGTGGCTATAAATACAGAGCCAGTGTGGCATGGCAGAGTTATTGTTGGCATGAGAGTGGGGTATTTTTAAATTACATGGGGAGGCTTTATTTGAAATGGGAGCAATTCTGAACCTTGCTGGCACGCTCAGGACAGGCCAGGCAGGAGGCACATGAGAGGTTGGAAGCTGCAAAACTCACACTCTCCCTTCCCTGATTTGTAGCTTGGCCAGTGTTTGCCATGGCTGCTGTGAGCAGGTGGGTGTGAGGGTGGCCTGGAACAAACACAATTCAAGTGTTGAAGGGATCTTCCCTCTTGGATTTCTCAGCAATTTGCCAAGGGCAGGAAATACAGAATCAATTCTCTTGGCTGGGGATGCAAAGGAATTAAGTAATTTATTAGAGCCAGGTTAGGATTATGGAATCCCAGAATGATTTAGGTTGGAAGGGACCTTAAAGACCATCCAATTCCAATCCCTGCCATGGGCAGGCACACCTTCCACTATCCCAGCCTGGCCTTGGACACTTCCAGGGATCCAGGGGCAGCCACAGCTGCTCTGGGCACCCTGTGCCAGGGCATCCCCACCAGTGTAAAATGTTACTTTTCTTTTTTGTTAAAAACTTCCTTATCTTCTTCTTTTTCTAAAAGCTTTCTTTATGCCCTGGAAGGGGTTCTGAGTTCTCCCTGGAGCCTTTTCTTCTCCAGGCTGGACACCAGAGCAGAAGGGCTTCATCCCTTGGAGCATCTCCTCTGTCCCTCTCTGACAGGTCCAGGATTCCAGAGCTGGGAGTGCTTATCCAGCTGAGGTCTCACCAGGGCTGAGTAGCAGCCCCATCTTTGAGATTCTCTGAAAAAGCCCCCCAAACCCAAGGATTATTATCCTCCTCAGCCTGTCCAAGAGCTGGGATGAATTTCCCAGGGTTTGGATTTGCCTGGACCTTGCTTTGCCCTGCCCCAGTGTGTGTCTGTGCTTCCAGAGCCAGGCTGCTTGTTCCCTTGCCTTTCCCTGAGAGCCATCAGGGTGTTATTTGTTATTTATAGCAGCTGGGCAGCTGGAGCCCAGCTTGGGTTTCCATCACCTGCTCCCCTTGCCTGCATCTGAGGGTGCAGCAGGGCTGGGTTTCAGCCTGGGGTGAGGTGCTGACCCTGACCCATCACTGCCCTTGGCCACAGGGCTCTGTCCTCATCCTTGTTTTCCCCTCAGGGCAGAGCCTGCAGGGAAAGAAATGCAGCAAGGGCCTGAATTATATATTGCAGGATGCTCTTAGTAAGGGCTAAAGGGAATACTCTTTGAGGTGGTTTCATACCTCCATGCTTTTGCCTTGAGCCAAAGCCATTTATTGTTAATAATAAAAATAGAAGTGAGCACCATTTCTGTGCAGGAGCAGGGTCTCTTTGGGATGGGCACTGTGCTGCCTTTTTGAAGGTCCAGAATATCTTTTTGGTGTCCTGCAAGTCAGTGTTGAGCATTCCTGAATGGCAGGAGGAGAAAATCTCTGTTAAACGGAATCAGGATCCTCACAGGGGAGGTGCTGGGCTGCTCTGAGCTGTGGTTTTACCTCAATTCTTCTCCCTGGGGGGGAGCAAGCAGCCCTACCTGCCTCTTTTCCCTCCTTTATCAGCAGCATCTGGCATTATCACATTTGTTCTATCTCCTCCTTGCAGTGCTGATATGAGAGGACATCTCCCAGGGTTGACAGCAGGATAAAAAAGTGGGGAATTAACAAAGCCTGGATGCCTGAGTCTCCATGAGTGTTTCCTTTCCAGCCTGAACACCAGCCCTGTGGTGCTCAGGGGACCACACTCCTCCTCCTGCCTCTTCCATGGATACCTGCTCCTCTGGAGGATGCAAACTCTGACCCCATGCTGGCAATGACCAGGAGACAGTGGCCAGAGTAGCATGCAAAAATAAACTTTTTTTTTTTTTTTTCTGGCCAAGGAGGCTACTGAGAGCCAGTTTTTATTTTTTTCATGCTGACTGTGCCTGTGAGGAGGGGTAACAGAGGTGGAAAGGCTGCAGCTTGATTATAGGCTCCCTTTCCCTGCTTTTTTTTAGTCCCAATTGGAAACAGCTCCCCGCAGTGGCTCTGCTTCAAACCCTGCTCCTTGGAGCTGACTCTGCATCCCTCTGGGAGGCCCTGGCTTCCCAAAAGTTCACAGCCTTCCCTCCCTGCCCCTCCCTGCTCCTGGAGCTCCCTGGAAAAGCACTGTGAGCTCCCTCCTCCCTTTGTAATGCTCCCAGCTTTTGTTTTTTGCATGAGCTGGGTTGGGGTGAGCCTGCCAGAAGATCATGAATAAGTGAGGAGGGAGGCAGGGAAAGCAGGCTGGGTGCTCAAACAGCCTCCAGAGTGCCTTGTGGTGCATTTTATACCCCCTTTACTTTTATACCCTCCTTAATCCCAGATTTCTTCATGACTCTTCTCCAGCCATGGCTGGATTCACACAAAGTCTGCAAATTTTGGTGCCTTATCCTGATATTTCAATGTCTAAGGCATTTCTTGCTTCAAACAAAACATCCTCAACCCACAGAGTTCCTGACAGAGTTTTGTGTCTCCACATCCCATTGCTGCTTCTGGAGGCTCTGGTTTTCCCACTAAAAGAGAGAAAAGTTTAAAAGGGCAGAGGGTGCAGTGTGGTCATTCACTGCCACCAAATGCACGTGGCCCTGTGATTATTTTTGTTTTTTAAGTGATTTACAGGAGATGTAACATCTGTGATGTTGAGGTGAAATTTCCTAAAACCATCTTTGCAGAAGAACTGGCCTAATGAGGAGCACCTTTCTCTTCTGGGAACCTCTCAGCTCCCCTTCTCCTCAGCTGCTGGTGCTTTTTGATTTCTGAAGGCCAAGAGTTCTGAGTCTCAGTGTGCCTGTGCCACACTTTTCTCTGCTCTCAGCCTCTGATGCATCAGCCAGAAATTTTTTTATCTCTTTTGCATTGTTTCCCATTCTCCCCCTGTCTCTGAGCCCCTTGTCACCATGATTTCAGTCATGCTGTCCCCAGAGGGTCATTGCCAGTCACCTCTCTGCAGTTATTTCTGCACAGTTGGGACTTTGTGATGGAAAACAAAACTCTCCATCTGCTTCATTCCCAGAGCTGCTGGATTAGTTCCTGATTTTTCCCTTGGCTTCATTTCAAACCACAGCAGGTCAAGGAAGGAGGTGGATCAATGTCCTCTCCAAAATGTGACCTGCTCCATATTAGGACTTTTCTGACCCCACACTGCTACATCAGGACTTGTTGAAGGCTCAGGGAGCTCTGCCCTGTTGTGTAGAGATGTAGGACTGGACAGAGCATTTTGGGTCAAATCTCTGTCCCTGCCATGCCATCCCCTTGTGTGGTTCTGATTGCAAACCTTGCAGGCTCCATCCTCACCTTCATCTGCTGCTTCTGCTTGCCCAGCCCAAAGGTTCCTCACTGCTGGTGGGGCCACAGGGATGGAGCTGGTGTGTGGGAGAGGTGGGATGAGCTGGACCTAAACTGAGATCCAGGAACTGGGCACAGGAACTGGACCTAAACTGAGATCTAGGAACTGGACACAGGAACTGGACCTAAACTGAGATCTAGAACTGGACATAGGAACTGGACCTAAACTGGGACCCAGGAACTGGACACAGGAACTGGACCTAAACTGAGATCTAGAACTGGACACAGGAGCTGGACCTAAACTGAGATCCAGGAACTGGACACAGGAACTGGACCTAAACTGAGATCCAGGAACTGGACACAGGAGCTGGACCTAAACTGAGATCCAGGAACTGGACACAGGAGCTGGACCTAAACTGGGACCCAGGAACTGGACATAGGAACTGGACCTAAACTGGGACCCAGGAACTGGACATAGGAACTGGACCTAAACTGAGATCTAGAACTGGGCACAGGAACTGGACCTAAACTGAGATCTAGAACTGGACACAGGAACTGGACCTAAACTGAGATCCAGGAACTGGACACAGGAACTGGACCTAAACTGAGATCCAGGAACTGGGCACAGGAACTGGACCTAAACTGAGATCCAGGAACTGGACACAGGAGCTGGACCTAAACGGAGATCTAGAACTGAACACAGGAACTGGACCTAAACGGAGACCCAGGCAGGTGCCTCCTGCACCAGATGCTGTCCTTGCTGGAGAGGTGGCATCCTAGGGCTGTGCCAAAGGCACTTTTTACTCTGTGTTGGGAGACATCATCCCCCCAAACAAGAGGAGGGTTTTCATCTGTCTGCACAAAGTGGGTGAGACCAGCCTCCCCAAATGCTGCTGTGTGCACGGTGTCTGTGGGATGCAGCTGCTCCTTTAATCCCACCCCAGAGTGGGATGAAACCACAGCCCCAAAGCCTCAGGTGTCACAGGATCATTGTCCCAGAATTGTTTGGGTTGGAAAAGACCTCCAAGGTCATCAAGTCCAACCTGTGGCCACTTTTTCAGCTAAAGCAGAGCACTGAGTGCTTCCTCCAATCATTCCTTGGACACCTCCAGGGATGGGGATTCCAACACCTCCTTGACAACCCTTTCCATGAAGAAATTCCTCCTGATGTCCAACCCGAGCCTCCTCTGTTTGCTGTGATGGGAAGTGACCCCAGCTTTGGAGTGATGCTTAAAAAATGCCTCTCCTGTGTTTTTGTTTGTAAAGAGAAGCAAAAACTGTGCCTCAAACATGTCTTTTCTGTAAGTGCACCCACTGGAATATTTGACAGAGACGTGTGCTCACCTCACACAGAGCAGCTGAATCTGAAGAAGGGATTTATTAGCAGACAATATGAAATGTGCTCCTGCTGCTGCCTCCTCTGATCTCGTGGTGCAGGACAGGGTTAGTTTTGCCTTTTTGTTTTGTTTTGGGTTTTAAGTGCTCCTCTGATGGCTGCTTTTTGTGTCCTGGGGGAGCTGACTCAGCACAGAGCACCCAGCCCCTGCTCAGAGGAATTTGCACTGGTTTTGTTTGTTATTTTGAGGACAGCCAGTTCTGCTTTGCCTTTTAATTGACAAGCAGGAAATGCCTCTTGGTCTTCTCAGATAGCTGAGTCCATTGCTTGGAGGAGAGGGGGAAGCTCGTAGGAAACTGGTGTTTGAGTGATTACCAAACAGAACGTGATTTTGTTGCAAATGTAGCTCTTGATGCTGGAGGTGTCAAATACTCTGAGTAATGATGGTGTTTTAAATAGAGTTTATAACTTTCTTCTCGTGCCTACACCGCCTACTGTATCTGCATGGTGGAATTTACACCCAGGGTGGCTGTGTGTAGATGATGTCTCTGTATAATTACACCTCCAGAGGAAGAGAGAGAGCTGTCCCTGTTTATTTTTAAATATTATCCATATCTGTGTGTCTAAAGAGAGAGGGTTTCACGCAGATGGAATCCCTTTCAGGTCGCATTTCAATAATAATTGCAGCTTAATGATGCTGAGGCTGTTTTATTTTATCTTGTATTATTTTAGCTGCTTCTAATAACTGCTAATTTCCCAACCACAAAGGTCACGGCGTGGATGAGAATAAAACTGGTTGTAGTAAATAAATCCACTCCCCAGCAGTTGTGGTGCTGAGCACAGTAAGGAGTGCAAGGACTGGGAAAACAGCCTTGCCACTCACCTTCTGCCTGTATTAATTGTGTAATAAAGAATAAAATTGTGTAATCAAAGATCAGACTGTGGTAATTGACTGAAGTGTCCTTGATATGGGGTTAAACTCTTAGTTTAGTAAGTGGTGTGTAGCTACAGAGCCCTTTTTACAAGACCTGACCCAAAGTTACTCACTGGTTATTCGCTGGTTATTCAGTTATTCACTCCACCAATGCCTTCAGCTTGGATTTGTACAGCTCCACCACCCACCCCCTTCCTCCTTGCTGTTGTGCTTGGGTGTTATGTGTCTGCTGAGATTTTCCTGAGTTTATTTCCTGCACTGGAGGAAAAATCAATCTGCTCCCTGTGCCATGAAATGTCATCTCTGATTGCTTTTGGAGACAGGAGACAAGATTTGGATAGACTCAGTGCCACCAAAATCTTACCCTAAAACTTGTGACTGAGGGAGTTGATTTGGTTTTATTTGTTTCATCTCCTGGTTGAAGAAGATTTGATGGGTCACAGAGGGCTGGGGTTGAGGGGCTGCTTGGTGTAAGGAAATTATCAGAGAATCCCAGAATGGTTTGGGTTGGATGGGACATTAAAAATATCAGACACCTTCCACTGTCCCAGGGTGATCCAAACCCCATCCAGCCTGACCTTGGACACTTCCAGGGATCCAGGGGCAGCCACAGCTTCTCTGGGCACCCTGTTGAGGAAATTTAGAAACAGTCTTTGATCAACACTGCCAGGGATAGAGCTTGTGGAGGGTGATGAGCTGCTGGCTGTGCCAAGGATTAACTGAAGAGGGAAGGTAATCCCAAGGCAACAGGTGGGATTTATTGAATTTGCAGGACAGAGAGCCCATCCCAGAGAGAGGGATTGAGCTGCTGAGGTGCCAGTGCCTTCACACAGAGCAGTTTATTTTGGATGTGTGAAGCAGTCATGGTTTTGTTTTTTTTTTTTTTTTAGCTGAAAGGGTAAAATCCTGGTCCTGCTGAAATTGCTGTGGGAGTGAACAGCCCTGGGGATGTCTGCAGGAATTCTGTGGAAGTTGAATGAAGCATCTTTTCTGGAGAGAATGCCTGTGGGAGGAGGGGAATGGATCTTTCTCACCTGCTTCCACCCTGCTTTCTGCACCATTGCTCACATCTCAGTTATCTCCACCACTGTGGTGTTCCCCCCCCCCGCCCTTCCAGCTCCTCTCCACCAACTGTGCTGGCTCTGGAGGAGATAAAGCACAGCCTGACACATTTCTGTCTGCAGCTCTCCCCCTGCATGGCTGGGCTTCTCACCCCTCCCTGCTGGGAGGAGCAGAGGTGGGAGCAGCTTTGCTGGCTGCTGGGCTGGTGCCATGTCCCTCTCCAAGGTGGAGTGTTGGTGAGAGACAGGAACACCTTTGTGCTGAGGCAGCAAAAGCCTTCGTGTTTCAGGGGGCTGCTGCTTGAACTGGCTGCCTGAACACCATTTCCAGGTGCTGGTGCATCGAGGGTAAATGTTTCTGCAGGTCAGATGTTGGACCAAGATGGGGAAGCTCTGATCAAACTCTCAGCCGTGCTTGATCTTTCATTATCCCACCCAAACCATCCCATGGCTCTTGGTTTCTATCCCCTCACCTGGCTGGGGTGGATTTGGGGTGGCTGGGATCTCTTTGGGCAACAGCAGCTTCTTCCTCTCTCACTCACCTCTATTATTTCAAGCAATACCCTCATATATCACCTGAAGGGATTTTTTTTTTTTGCACCCAGAGAACCTCCAGGATATGCTGGAGGCTTCCAGCAGGTGAGAGGTGTTGCAGGATCCCATTAGGGCAGCCCTCCCTCCTTTCCCATAGTTTGGAAACACCAGGGAGCAGTGCTGGGTGAGCTCCCTGTGCTTGTGCTTCCATTGATAATTCATCCCAGGATCAGCATTCACAATTAATTCCATTAAAGGGGCCTCAGCACTCATTTATGAGGAAGGGCTGTACACAGGGAGCATCTCTCTGTGTGCTAAGGATGGAGTTGTTTCTGGCTGGGTGCTGTTCTTGTGTCTCTGGTTCTGTGGGGGGGTGGAGAGGGCATCAGACTGGGCATCAGACTCTGATGTAGCAGAGAAGCCTGACCTAACACTGAGCTGTGCTTTTGGCATGATTTGTGAGGTTTCTGGGTCAAATTAAAACCATTTTAGTGGGGCAGTGCAGGGCAGTGATCCCTCCTGGGGGTGCACAGGTGTATCTCTCTCTGGAATCCCCAGTTCAGCCCTTCTAACTTTCATAACAGCCCCAAATTTTTTATGTTTTCCTCTGTGGTTTTCTCACAGGATGCATCCTGCCTCTCCCAGATTTTAGCTCTCTGTGTCTGTCCTCACTTGCATCCTGCCCTTCAGGCCCTCTGTCCTCTCCAGCCAAAGCTGGTGATGATCATCACAAGAGCTCCTCTCTTCTTCTTCCACATCCACATTGAGCCTGTAGCTGTTCTGTCATCAGGGAGAGACTTTCCCAGCTGAGGATTTGGGCTCACACCATTGATCAGCTGGAACATGGATCTTTAGCTTTCCAGATTCTGGCTCACAATCTCTCTCTTGGAATGAGCTGGGAAGGGAGGGAAGTGATCAGCTTTTGCACTCAGGTGGGGCTGGATTTTTTGGGATTTGGGAAGTTTGCCTGACAGTGCAAAGGTGTTGTAAAAAAGGTGATTACTCCACCCTGATGCCCTTGGGAACTGGGTAAACATACCTGGTAAAATCAAAGTCAACCAAGGATTGTGTCACCTCATGGGCAAAGCTACCTGTGAAAATGATTTCTGGCTGACTTTTGCCTCAAATTGCTTTTCCTCCTTTTATTGTGGCTGGTTGAGGTTCTCCAATCACCATCCCAGCTCCAGGATAATGAGGATGGAGCACCTTGCTGTGCCCAGCTCAGGGTGGCAGCTGCTGGCACTCCACATTTCCTAGAAGTGACTTGACAGGGAGCTGTTCTTAGACTCTGTCCTTTTCCTTCCTCCTTTCTGAGCAAAAAACCATAATTTTGACAGGCCAGTGATGCAGAAAATAACTTGCTGCTCTCCAACTGTTGCATCCCTTGACCCCAATTAGAATGTGGTGCATGTAGAAGTGTCAGCTTCTTGCTTTCTCTTCTCCCTGACCAAAATTCCCATTACAAAGATGACACCTGAGTGCTCCACAGGGCAGAAAGTGCCTCTGACCAAACAGAGAATCAGAGTGGATGTGAAGTCCAGCTCCTCTGGGGGTTTTCTGCCCTTGGTTTCAGGACAAGGAGCAGGAAAACTGTCAGGAAGGAGCATGGTGGTGTTTGTTGATGGTTGGGCTGGATGATCTTAGAGATCTTTTCCAGCTGTGATGATTTTAGGATTGAATAAGATATTCCAACCTGTGGGAGTATTTCACCTTCACCTGCCTTTTTGGGGGTGGACCTATAGGATTGGCTTATGAATTGAAATGTGACGTTTCAAGGCCAAAGCCTTGAAGTTGTGGCTTCCCCAGTCCCTGGGAATATCCAAGGCTAGGCTGGATGGGGCTCTGAGCACCCTGGGATAGTGGGAAATGTTGGAACTGGATGATCTTTAGGATCCTTTCCAACCCAAACCATTCTGTGGTTCCATGATAAATCTCTGTGTTTGGTGTCAGAGCTTTTCTTTCCAAAAACTGATGCCCTCAGGGCTGTGAAGGATGGGTAATAGTGTCTGTGGAAGGGGTGTGAGGTAGCCCATGGATCAGTGGGATTTCAGGGGCATTCAGCCCATTTCAGTGGGATTCAGGACCATCCAAAACTCCTCTTGTTCTTTCACCACCCCATGACCTTGCCCTTCATGTCAAGGACCCATTGGCAGCTCACTCAGGTTCTCCTGTGTGAGGGTGGTGATGTTTGCACCACTTAATTAGTGCTTTGTCTGGAGTCTCTTCCATCTTCACTCAGAGCCAGGATTAAAAAAACACATGAATGAAATGGATTTTCTCGTTTTGGGCTTGCTTGTTTATTAAATCTTATCAAAAGTACAGAAAGTTCTGCAACACTTCTAACTACCAGCTAAAAGTGAGCAAAATGGAGACAGATTTAGCTACTACAAGGTCTCTAACAGTCCAATAGAGAACTAACACCTATATTATTTATCCTTTTAACCCAATAACTAAATTTTCATGACTCTCAGTGTGACACTAACTGACCAACCAGAAACTACTGCCTGAAACCATGGAGAAGGAAGATGAGCACCCAAAGAGACACCACCCAAAATCCTCCATCCTGTTCCATACCCATTACTATATTATAAAAACCTCAAATTTAAAACCCTTCACCATGTGAAATCATACACTTTTATTTAATTACACACCTGTGATTTTAACTC
>JANZXQ010000074.1:2360545-2386960 GCA_027576755.1 Chamaetylas poliocephala
ATTCCAGCACCACTCACAGAGCATCCACCCTAATATTTGCAAAAAGCCAATATTATAATATGTATTTATAACATGATGATGGAACAAATCCACCAGCAGTCAAATGCTGAAGCCTCCCCTCCCTTCTTTATCCTGCTCTGGAGCTCCTGGAATGCCAGTGCTGGTGGGAGCTGGCAGGATGCACAGAAGGCTGGGGGGCTTGTGCCATGTGGGAGCTGGGCAGACTGGGAGCAGCTGCTGGGAAGTCAGGGAGTTTGGGTTTGTTTGCAAAGCAGGGTGAGAGGCTGAGGGGGGAGCAGACAGCCTCCTGCCTGCCCCTCTCCAGGGTGGTGTTGCTTTTCTTCTAAACTTAAAGAGGGTTTTTTTCTGTGCCCCGTGAAAAAGGGGAATGATGGAGTTATTCAAATCTATTGAAAGCAGCGCACAAAAGCTTCCCCAGGCTGCTTCACTTGGTGGTGCAGGTCTCCACCCAACGGGCCGGGGGGCTTGGGGGCATTTTTAGCTTTATGCTGGGATTTTTCTCCACCCACCCTCGTGGCCAGTCCCCTTCCAAGCAAGGGTGGCCTTTGCTCAATTTCCTTAGTTGGTCAAATTAATTGACTCTGTTTTATTAAACAACTCATAATTGAAGTATTGAAGGCTTTTGGGCTGCCTTAAAGCCTTGATGTATTACTGTGCTCGTCATTGTTTAAAACATAAAATGTTTCAGTTATCCCTTTCTTCTCCTTGGGAAGTCCAAAGGAGTGAAGCTTTGCAGATTGTGGATGTCACAGAACATCATACATTTGTTTTCCCCTCTTCTAGCAATTTAACACATTGTGCTTTTGCAGAGGTTCAAAAGTTCGCCCAGCAACAGTTGGTTCTTGGAGCTCGCTGCAAAGGCCTGCGAGGAAACTAAAAAAAACCCCAACCAACACCATTCCATGGCTGCAGGACATAACAGCAACAAACCACGTGCAGTGCCCTTAACATTGCTCAAATTATGCAAGAATGCAACCCCCAAACCCCAGCAAATCCATGTTTTCTGTTTCTTTACCATATGTCAGCGAGCAGTTAGAGGTAAAACCCGACCTTTACGTCGGGAGCTTTCCGACTTTCTTTTAATTCGACCCAGCAGCCGGGATCAAAGCCCTGGTACGTTCAGACAGCCTAAAAAGATGGGAAAATCCTGTTTGTCCTTCAGCAGGCTTTAGTATGCAGTGTGGAGAGTGGCTGGGCCAGCAGATGTTGCCCACACCACGCTGGCAGCGCCGTGTTTGCCGCCGGTGCCGCTTCTCCGAAACGCTCGCAGACGGTCGAGGCAGCAGCCCGACAGATGGGACCCAAAATCGTGCAGAATGAGCCCAAACTGCTGCTGGGGTTTGATGGATTGTGGGGAGGGGAAAGGGGATCCCCTCCTGGCAGGAGGGGTGAGCAGAGTCATGGCATGAGAACCCGCTCTGCTGGTTGTGAAGGACGGAGAGAGAAGGTTCCTCCTCAAAAGGTGGTTCAGGGAAATCGTTGATTTGGCTGGGTTTTATCTTGTTCTGAGGTAATTCAGGAGTGGGCAGCAGAGCATGGACTGCCAGGGAAACTGGGATGAGCTGGGTGCTCCTGGGGAGTCAATTCTGCCTTCTGGTTTGGTGTTGGGAGGGCACGCAGGGTGATGGGGTCAGGCTCCTCCTGAAGCTCCTAACAGTGACCATAATGCCCCTAAAGCACAGAAATTATGACTGATCTGATGAGCAGCCCCGAGTTCATTAACATTGCCAAAATCAGGCTCTGACCCTGATCATTGCAGGGGAGCTGGACTATGTGACCTTAAAAGGTCTCTTCCACCCCAAACCATTCTATGATTCTGTAATTCTACAGTCAGGATTCGAACGTGCCCATGCATTTATGCACAGATTGTTGCACACAGCAGTCCCTGGGCACTCTCTGCCATCCCCTCTTGTCCCAGTTCCAGCAGAATTTCCCTCACAGAACCCTTCTGTAGCTGTGAAGGAGTCCCCAGAGCACCCCAGCCAGGTTGGTGACACAGGGGCTCACACTATGTGTCCCCAGCAGCCCACAGGAGCATTTTGTGCACAATGGAGGTGGCAGACTGTCAAAGCTTTTAGCTGTGCTTTCCTGGCTCCTCAGCCAGCTTCCAGAGAGGGGCTGCAGTATCTTCTGGGCTGCCAGCCATGCCAGAGAGCTGGAATTCTGGAGTCTGTCTCTTGGCACTGCTGCTGGCTGCCGTGCCTCCTCTGTCTGCTGCTGCTGCAGGCAGTTTGCAGCTCTTGTCTCTGGGAGGATGCTAAACGCCACCCCCGCCCCTGGAATGCCCACTTTGTCTAATTACCAGCACATTTGCCAACGTGGTTTTGGCATGAGCCAGTGTGTTGTGTCTCGAGGTGAAGTCCGGAGCTGCTCCAAGGGTTAACACCTCCCAAAAAACCTATCCTCAGTAAGCAGAGTCGGGGTAATCCCCCTGGTTTGGTAGCAAAAGGATATGAAAGCACAAACCCAAGCTGTGCCATGTCATTTGGGGACAGCAGAAGTGGTTGTGGCTTGTTTTATATTCCAATTGGGAATTAGCAGAAGAGCCAGGATTTGCAGTTTGACTTTTGGCTGGGGAGCACCTGTGCCCCTCCCGAGCACCTTCCCTCCAACAGAAACACCAGCAGCACCTCCTTTGAGGAGATTAATGAGCCAGCAGGGCTGACACCACTTTGCTCAGTCCCTCAAGGCACAGGCACGACCCCAGCCCTGATTTTTCTCAGCGTGGAGGGTCCCCTTGGTGATGATAAACGCAGCGTGGCATCGAACTTCAAAGGCTGCTGGAGCAAACTCCTCCAGCCTGGTGCCACATGGTGAGGAGGGACAGGGCTCAGTGACAGATGCACAATCAGGGGACAGATGTGCCCCTTGGCAAGGGGCAGGGCTGTAGGAGAAGAGGTGCAGCTGTTGTTTCACCCCCCATCCCTGTTACAGGCCACCCTATATTTTGCAGGGATTTTACTTTGATGGAAGTTTAGTGGCCCTGAGTGAAGGAGGAGCAATTCCAGCTGTGGGGTGGGGCCTGTTTGGTGTGTTCCCATCTTCTGGTTGGGTTTTGCTCTGTTGGATTTGGCTTCTGTGGTGTGACCTGGTGAGCAGGACATGGTGACAACTGGGGGATGCTGGTGGAGACAGAGCATCCCCAGCTCCAGTCCTCAGGATGGCGTGGGAACAAAAGGATTGAGACACTGTGAAATAAATGCCATTAATTTCCCCTTAAATGGAGATTTCTTTTGCAGCACTTTCTCTGCAGAGAGGCTCAAGTGCCCACACACACACTGCTCCCTCCTGAGGTGCACTGGGACTGCTAAATCCACCCTGGAGGTGTTAAACTGCTTCTGCACTAGGTGCTAAAAGGTGTTTTGTCCTGTTGACCGTGTGGAATAAAAGGAAACATGGACAGAAAAAGCACTTATTCCTCCTGTCTTGCCGAGGTCTGTGCACTCTCTGTGGCTGGGCTGTCTCCCTTGCTGCTCTTGGTGTTTTTTTCAAGTCTGGAAAAACACAGAGGGCAGGAGTTTGTGTGTCTGTGGAGGCAGGAATTCTCCCATAGCCTGGCAGTGAACCTCTTGGTCCAGGCTGGGAATAAGCTGTATTCTTCCTGTGTTGTCCCTTGTTTGTTTTCCACATTTTGCCATTTAACTGCGAATCCTGGAGGACCTACCTGACAGGAACACTAATGCCATGTGCCCTGCAGCCACGCTGCTGCAGCTTTTCCATGGTGAATTATCCAGCATTGCAGTGCTGGGAATGCTGTGACTTCTCATCAGAGTACAAAAGTGGAGGAAAATACCCAGATTTCTTGCCCTATTCTCCATGCTTATCTCCCAGCTGTCCACAGGCAGGTATCCACCACCTTCCTTGGCTGCAGATGGACTCTCTGCCTTCTCCTTGGACTCTGGAATTTCCTGCCTTTGCTCCTCCAACAGAGGTCAGGCTGCCCAGGGCAGACCCTTGGAGACTTCTGGGCAGAGCTGCATCAGTCTAGGCAAATTTGAGCAGATCCAGAAACAGCTCCTGCTCTTATACCCCAACCTGCAAACACTCAAGGAGGCAAATATCTACAACTCACAACAAAACAAAGCTGTTAGGATTCTCCTTTGTGCCTTTAATGAAGGTAATTAAGCTGCATGCAAATAGACAGAGGTTGGGAGGCATAGAGAGCAGAGCATGATTTCACCAGAACATGATTTTTATGGTTTCTTTCTCTTTAGATAGGACTTTTTATCCTTTAACAGGGTGAGGAGAAGGGGCTGACAGGAAGAGCAGAGCTCATTTGGGGTTGTACAAGGTGTGGTATAGCTGCAACAGGTTGGAGAAAAGGTTTTTAGGGCTGTTCCTGCACCTGTGGAGCTGAGTTTTTCTTTACTGTCAGTGGTTTCCTCCTGCCCTGACCCTGCTGGTGGGGAAATCTTCCCCATCCTTCAGCTGGCAGCTCCCACCACCTCCATCTGAATCAATGTGGAAGCCTGGGGGGACAGCACTGTCCTGTCTGTCCATCCTGACAGGCAGGGGGGTGGAACTCCATGGTCATCAAGATCCTTTCCAACCCACAAGGAAAAGGGAGATGTGACGTCTTTACCACAATGCAATCTCAAACAAAACAAAAAAAAAACTAAGAGAAAACCCCAAACCACCAGCCAACAATGACTATATAAGTAACAATAAATAAATCAATCAGTGTCCCGTTGGGATGGTGGCTGAGGGTGATGATGACGATGAGGAGGGGGAGGAGGAAGAGATTCCAAGGCAAGCTGTGCCAGTGGATCCCGGCTGGCAGAGTTGTCTGGCGCCTTTGAGTGAGTCTGTGAGTGAAGGGAGTTTGTGAAGCTGCTGCCACACGCTGCAGATGAGTGTTAATGCACATCCATCTCACCCAAACGTGGGGATTCCTGTCCCAAAGCCTGCGGGCTGGGAAAGCAGAGCTGCTGCACAGTGTGGCTGCTGTGGCCTCACCTCATTGTGGATTCCTGGGGAGTGCAGGATTGGAAGGGGGAGCAGGTGCAGCTTTGGAGGAGGTGGGACCAGCAATTATCAGCCCCAGCGTTAATTGTCGAATTAACATCACACTGTGTAACACAAGTAAATAAGAGTGGCAGTCTGGGTTCCTTGCTGAAACCTTCATTCCAAGGGCTTTGTGTCTGCTCTGATCTCTCTTCCACCTCACATTACAGAGCCTGGCAGGAGTGGCTGGTGGTGTCCAAAATAGCCTGGATGGATTTTCCCTGTCTTGCACTGCAAAGCAGGATTCAACGTGGGATGAACTTGCAGAACTGGCCTGGACATAATTTCTGCAGAAGTGCCTGTATTAACACAGCCTATTATCTGCCTGCAGATTGGGTGTGGGTGGCTCTCCATCCTTTTGGCAATTTCCGTGGGTTTTCTGCTGGTGACTTTGACCAGAAGCTGTTAAAAAATCTGCTGTACATTCCACACTCAGAGGCAGCTGCATCTCAGGAGTGGAGGGATGCTCAGAGCTGAACCCCCCTTTTCTCCAGGCATCTCCATCTGCGAGGCACGGCGGGTCCTTGGGGATGATTACGAGGTATTTATAGTTGAGGAGATGGATGACTTAGTCCTAACAGTCTGAATGATATGGCAGCCATGGCAGCCTTAAACACAGACAGCTAGAGGTCACATTTGATTGCATAAAAACTGGATTTCAGCCCAAGCAGCTGGGAGAGATGTTCCTCCCTCCCTGAGAAATGACAAGTGCAAAAAAAAAAAAAAAATTTAAAAATCCCCATCCTTCCTGCCTCAGGTTCCTGAGGCAGCCAAGAGCAGAGTGCAGGGTGCCTGTGGCTCTGTTATCCTTGGCAGTGAGAAGCAACTTGTTAGTGGTGGCAGCACAGCCCAGCTGGCAGGGTGGAGAGGCTGTGGCAAGCTGAGTGTCCCCAGAATCCATCTCCCTGTCCCCTCCCAGGGAGGGCACCAGGACTTGTCTGGGTTCTGTGCTGATTTGTTCATTTGTGGCCGTGTAAATTCCTGCTGCTATTACACAGTGAGGTGATGCAGAACAAAGCTGCTGATTAACACATGGAGGAGCCAGGGATGCTCCTGGGGAGGGACAGGGACTCAGCTGCAGCCACTGCCAGCTGGGAAGGGCCTGGCCAGTCCCTCCAGAAGGAATTCCTAAGGCTCAGGCATCCCCCATGCCAGGGATGGTGGGGTGAGATGTGGAGGTTGGCATTTGCTCCCCATGCCCCAGAATAAAATAAAATGTGTGTGGGACAGGTCTCCTGCCCTAAATGAACTTGTTGGTATCTTCTTTGTGGTCAGCCCTTCTCACAGCCTGGCAGAAAGGGACTGGTACAAGTTGGAGAAGACCTGTTTGTGTGTGGAGAGGGGCAAGGGTAAAGCAGAATAAGGGACAAGAGGGTGGGAAGTGGAAAGAGAGAGGCAGAACTGAAAGGACAGAAAGCTTTGCTGGTTGGGAGCCAGGCACCTGCATGTGAGGGGAAGAGAACAGGACAGGTGAGAACAAGGTGGGGCTGGCTCTGAGCTGTTGAGCTTTGCTGGCTTGGTTCCCTCTTGCAGAGACAGAGCAGAGCAGATCCATCCCTGGATGGAATTTAGCTGGATGCTGCTCAGATGGAGAGCTGCCAAAAAAGTGACTAACCCTAGAAGAAGCCAGGACTGGGTCTGGCAGGGATCAGCTGCTGCTGGGGCACGAGACCAGGAGCCACATGATTTCCAGTTGCTGTGGTGCTCTGGCTTTGCCACATCATCAAAACCAAAGAGGCTGAAGCTGCATCCAGGTGAAGATGAGGGCTGGAGGTGCTTCCAGCCAGGAGGGCAAAGGAGGTGTGATGGTGTCTTGCTTATCCCCTTTCTCCTTTCCCTGTCAGAGTTTTCCTCATTCTCAGTCCCTAATTCCTGCAGCTCCAGCCACTCCTTGCCTGCAATCCTCCATCCCCCTGCAATCTGGTGTGGTGCTCAGCCAGGCTGGGCTTTTCCAGACCCTTTTCCAGGTGTCTGTGATAAGGCTGACACAAAAAGGGAGGGCTGGAGGTCCTGCTGTCTTGCCACAGCTGGACAATGATGGGGAAGGGAGGTCAGAGCTGCTTGCTTGGGGACAGGAGGAAATAGCAGCAGCAGCTCTTTTGTGTCCTCCTGCCCTGGAGCTGGAGGGGCAGTGGCAGGCATGAAATTCCCCACCCAGTCCTGTCAGCCTGATGGGCAGAGTAGCCCCTTGCCCCTCCTGAGGGGGTGGGGAGGCCAAGCAGAATGGAAACAAGTTGTGCCCAGAGGGGAGAAGCATCTCTGTGTGTCTGGGGTCCCTTCTGCAGCCAGTGCTGGGCTTATCCCACACAGTTATATCACCAGTGTGGGACACAGCCTCAGCTCTTGGGCTCACAGGGCTCATGGGCATGAGTGCTTGCATTTTGTATGTCCCTGTGGATAAGGAATATAGAGCACAGCTTCTCCAGGCTCATTATCACCTTTCCAACACTCACCGTTGGTCTGTGAAGGCTGAACATTTTTTCTACCTCTTAAGCAACCCCAAATTCCTGTCAGGAGCACAACCAAAGTCTCTGAGGTTTGGTAGAAACAAACCAAACCCACTTAGAGCAAGCCCAGATGTGGGATGGTGGCCACATGCTGCACCTCTATGCAAACCTTGCTGTCACCTGTAATAATACTCAGCACTGTGAAGCATGAGGTGTTAATCACAGTGATGTGAGAGACCTGACCCCCACCATTTGTGCAGCCCAGCCCTCCAGCAGTGGTATTCAACCCACCAGAGGCAGGGAGATGTAGATGTCATAGTCAGGCTGCAATAGAACTACTTTTTCCAAGCTGTCATTCTGTTTAGGGTTGTACCACAGAGCTGGTTCTCCACAGCTGGAAAAGTCTATGTTGGGTGTCAGGTGGTCCTGAGCTAGTTGTCTCCAGCTTTTTGTAGTAAACCAGAATATTTGTGTATTAAACCAGAATATTTGTGTATTAAATCAGAAACCAGGATTAATTAAACCAGAATATTTGTGTATTAAACCAGAAAGCCACTGGAGCATGAGCACAGCACCCACTGCAGTCACACATGGACAGACTCTGACCTGCCCACTTGGCACTGGACATCTGCATCCCACTGGGGATGGAGTGACTTGTTCAAAAGTCCTGAGGGTTCTCAGCTTGGAACACTTGGTGTGAAACAAAGGAGTGGTCCCAGGCATCACAGAGCCAAAGGATGGTGAGGGTTGGAAGGGACCCTAACAAACCCATGATGAAGTTCTGTGCTCACTGGTAACCTGATGGGCACCAAGGTAAAACCCAAGAAATGAACCCCAGGATCAGGCAATTCCTGGGTGCTGGATAACCATGGATTTGGGGTAAGTTTTTCTGGCCCAAACCTCTGGCTGATGTTTGCCTTTGTTTCCTGAGGATTCAGTGTCCAAGTCAGCTCCCAGCACTCTGCTGCTTATTGCTGGCTCTCGAGCTCAGTGGTTTCGCTGCTTTGGGAAGTTATTCCCAACATCAGACTCTCTCAAAATGATCCTGCCAAGATGCTCTGACTCCCCCTGTTAAGCAGCAGGAGAGTTCAGGCTGTGCCTCAGAATAATTATGCACAAGACACAGTGTCAAAACAAAGGTGGAGGATCCTGAAACATTCACGGATGTGCTGTGCTGTTCCCATCCGTGTCCTTGAGACACTTCAGTACCTTCCAGAAAAAGAAGTATCAGGTGCCAAATGCTGGCTGCAGTCCCCTTCTCTCCCAGGTGCTGCTTCTCAGGAGATTTAGGCTTGGCTGGGAAGAGAACAGGGGTTATTCAAGGCTGTTTGCTGTGGGATGCTGGGGTGATGTTGGAACAGGCTGTGGCACTCAAGGGGTCAGCACCAAACTTTTCCTGTGGGCAGAGCACTGACAAAGAGGAGCCAAGGCCATTGCAGTCTAACCAAAAACACTTCAGGTCCCTCCTGTTTCAGACCCCCAAAGTCTGCTTGGATCTGCAGATCTCTGCTTTTGAAGGTGAGCCACTGCATCCTGGAAATGCTGGCTCCACGAGCATGTGGGGTGTGAAGGCAAGTGACAACACCAGATCTTTGGGTTGCCCTTACATCCAATCTTTCCTCCTTTGTGTTAATTCCCACAGTTTTACTGCATTTATTTTATATAGAACTTTCTGAGGGAGGTACAGACATGAGGCTGTCATGGAGCAACTGTCCCACGGCTCCCCCAAAGCCTGGGACACCAAATCTGCCACTGGCACCATCTCCCTGGGGTGATGTAGTGCTGCTTCCTGCCCATCTTCCACTCCTTCCCTGCTACCACTCACAGGAGGATCTCTGGAAGAGGCGTGGACATCACCAGGACATTTTCCAGAGCATTTGCACTTCAGGCAGTGACAAAGGAGCCAGCAGAGCTGTTTGTCTGCAGAATGCCCCGAGGGGCAGGGTTTGGCTCTCCATCCTGCTCCCACCATCCAAGGCAGCTCAGAGAGGCTGATGTCACTTGTGGCACCACGTTGTGCTCAAAGCTCTTCTGCCTCAATTTTCAACGTGGAGGCAGCCAGGGCACAGATTCCCTGGGTGGATCCATCCTCTCCTGCTGCTGGTGGGGCCAGTACCATGGAGCAGCTGAGCCAGAAGTTCCTTTAATCAGTGTTCTTCTTGGGGTTTTCAAATGAGGCCAGTCTACGTGATTTTTAGGCTACTTAAAAGCACAAATTATCTCAATAATTGGTATGTTGTCACTGTCTGAGGCTCTCTGGATGCTGAAAGCATCCCAAGCTGGCTGTCACTGGAATGCTGGACATGGTTTAAGCTGCACACCAGCCAGGTGAGACCTGGCAGATATCTGCACCAAGGAGAGATTCTTTGATCCAGCCCAATCCCCAATCCCTTTGGGACACACTCCTGGGTCTTAGAAGGGGATTTGGGATCCTGCAGCAGGGATCATCCTGTGGGATCAGCCAGGGGGACAGTGCCTCTGTGCTCCCAGGGTTTCCAGCCACCTGCTGCTCTGCTCTGATGTCAGGGTCTGCTCTGCCAGGGGAATCACAAAGGCAGCCACAAGTGGGACTTAAAATAGAGGAGAGAGGGGAGGGCTGTGGGGACAGGGCTCTGCCTGCCACATTGACAGCTTTCCAAGGGAGGCTGGACCCTGCCTGCCAGGGCTCTGCCTCTTCCCGGGATGGAAACCCCAGAGGAGAAGAGGAATCTGGTGCCTCTTGGATTATCCTAGTGGCTGGGTTCATTCTACAGCCAAATTCCTCTCCCCACATCCCCACTCCCCCTGTGGCAGCCCTGAGATGGCCAAGGCAGTGATTCCTCAGTGTTTGCCTCAGCCAGGTCCCTGCAGATACCCAGGCTGGAGGCTTCAGGGATAAAGGAGGTGGCTACTCAAGCAGAGGAAGTGGCCACCACACTGGGGGCTCTGGCCAGGCAGCTGTTAGGGTTTGTGCTTGCATGTGCTGGGAATTGTGTGGAGGAAGCACCACTGTGCTTGGGCTGGCTTTCTTGGGAGTGTCTGGGCAAAGGAGTGAGCTGTGCAAGCCACATCCCAACCTCAAAAAGCTGGAGGGAGGGTTTGAAGCCCTGCCCTGCCCCAGGGGAGGTCCCTCATCACCTGGAAATCAGAATGGATCACAGCTGGTCTCCTAGCAGGGTGCAGCTCCAAAGGGCAATTTCCTAACCCAGCAGGTCACACCAGAGCTCTGCCACCCCATCATCTCCATCAGGGTGCTTCAAACCCAGCCCATTTCCCCCTGCCACAGCAAATATCAGCTGTGATATCAGGAAATATCAGGAATTGTTGGTTGGCAGGTGGTTCATCCTGAAATAGGTGCATGGAGCTGATGGGACAGAACACCTCCAAGAGCTGCCAGCACACTTTGCTATTGCCAGTTTTGAGAGGTGTGAAGTTAATGCTGACACATCTCATTATGTCTGAGCTGAGATGTCCCCTAGAGAGTGACCAGCCTGGGGTCCCTCCTGGGCACACAGCTGTGGCAGCAGGGGCGTTTTGTGGTCCACAGATGTATTTACACATTGTATTTACTGTGAACAGCCAGCAGAATAATGGCCTTGCAGCACCCTGGTTCTGTCTCCTCTCCACAGCCTGGCAAACCCAGAGCTGATATCCCACCCCTCCTCCATCCAACCAGTTTTATTTTTTTTTATCTTCCCTTTTTGCCAAGTTGCAACCTGTGTCGTGCAGTCGTGCTGATCCTTGTCTTGCACTGATAAATATTCAGCTGTGCTGCAGGAGGCTTTGGGCTGGAGCGTGTCACACAGCCAGCAGCCTGACTTTGCTGGGCACACAGCATTACAGGAGCTTCCTTGACCCTCCTCCCAGGGGACAGTGCTCCCATTCTGCACGTTTGTGTCCTCAAAATGGAAAACCTCAGCCAGATAAAATCAGGACTGAGGGGGTTTGTGCTGGTGGCTGCATGGGGTGGGTAATTTTGCAAGTGGTACAGAGAAATTATGAAGCATTTTTATGTGCTCTGAGATAAGGCACCCACCCTCTACATGACTCCAAAAATGCATGTTTTCCTTTATGGTTGTCCCAACCCCAAAAAGCTCTCAGTTTTTGCCATCTGGTTCATGTCCCCTGTGCTCCCAGCAGTGCCAAACTTGACCTGCTCCAGCCTGGCTGCTCTCCTTGGCAGGGAGCTTGGACACATGGCTGAGCATGACTCATGGCAGTGGGACATGTGTGCAGCCTCCACTCAAACATTCTGTTCTGCTCTTTCTCCTCTTTGGGGCCCTCATTTGGGGATTCCACATCTGTGATTACCCTGCAGCTTTAAGCTGATGGGAGGCTGCAGCCAGCTTTCTGCTTTGGATTAAATTTGGCAGGGGTTAAATAAGATCACTTAATATAAGATCACTGCTCTTCTCCATCCCGTGATCCAGCCTGGGATTTGGATGTGTCACAGAGTCATAGAAAGGCTTGGGTTGGAGGTGACTTTAAAGATCATCAGTGACACCCTCCACTGTCCCAGGCTGCTCCAAGCCCCATCCAACCTGGCCTTGAGCACTTGAAACAGATATTTAGTGCAGCACAATCTCAGGCTGCCTGTCCTACCCCCCCAACCTCTAATTTAGGGACTGTCTTGCCTGAATCAGCTGAAATCTCCCTCAAGTTTCCTATAAAATCACACACTTTGCAGAAAGGATTGAGAGTTTTATAGCAACATCACCTTGTTCCAGCAGCCTGCCATGGGCAGGGATGCCACACTCGAGACCAGGTTGCTCCAAGCCCTGTCTAACCTGGCCTTGAGCATTTCCATGAGTTTTGGGCAACCTGGGGCAGTGGGAGGTGTCCCCACCCATGGCAGGGAGCTGGAACTGGATGGTCTTGAAGGTCCCTTCCAACCCAAACCATTCAATGGTTCTGTGATCTCTCTGACAAGACCTTTCCAATAGCTTTGTTTGGAGTGTGTTCTTTACTTTTTTTTAAGTCTTGGAGTTTGGGGCACACTTGTCTTTTTTTTTCTGCTTTTCTGGCCATCCAGAGAAGACACACTGAGAAGTTCTGCTCATGTCTGATTTTATCATCTTTGTCTGCAGCATTTAAAGTGTGACCATCACACCTTCCACACCCACTCAGCCCAGCTGTGGCTGGTTTTACATCTCCAAACCCCCTTGGCTGGCTCCACTTTGCAGGTTCCTCACACCATGAACCTGAAGGAAATGTAACAATGAATTAAATGCATTAAAGAAGTTGCACAAGCTCTGAATTTGTCAGGTAAATTGCATTGTTAACAACAAACCTGACTCAACATGATCCATTACCAGGAAGGTTTGGGAGCTGCAGGTGGGGATGGATCAGCATTCCTTCCCCATCTGTGTGCTGGGAGGGTCTTGTAGGTCCAGCCTGGGCAGTCATCCCTAAATGCAGCATCTGAAGTGAAATTCCACCTGAATAGATTCACCCTGTCTCCAGCCTGACCTAGCAGGGGTCCTGTGTGATTTCTGTGTGTTTTTTGGGGACCAGGAGATGTTGCACTGTTTCCAAGGTGCTTTTGCACAGTGTAAGAGAAATCCTAAAGGGTGTTTCTGCAGTTGGTGTTATGTTTTCCATGGATTGTGCTGGGAAAAGGACCTGGTGGTATTTGTGATGGACTCTAGGGACTGGTCTCCCATTTGTCAGGGACAAATATCCTTTGGTGTGCTGGTGCTGTTTAATCATTCCAGAAGGGATGCAGACAGAATAGGCTGAAGCAGAAACCTGTGACAACACACCACCACATTATTCCCCCTAAAACCTTGCCATATTCTGCCCCTAAGTGCACAGAAAAACACATCCCATGGTGTCCAAGGAGAGAAGCAATTATAAAGTGCTTTGTTTTCCTGCAGCACTTAAGAACAACAGGGTGCAGCAGGATGCAGCCCATGCCCCAGGATAAATGTCCTCGGGAGGGCTCCCTGGAAGTGCAGGTGGTTGCTAATTTGAACAGTATCCCCTCTTTGAGAGAAGCCAGCAGGGGTGAGGAGCAGGGATTTGTCATTTCTAGGAGGTGGCTTTGGGTCCCTGCCAGCTCAGCAGGGTTGGGAAGCTCCTCTCATCCAAAGCAGCAGCTGCAGAGTCAGCCCCAGCCAGAACCTCCCCTGTGCTTGGGGGAAAATGGGATAATTGAGTTGGGAGACACCTGAGAGCTTGTCCAGCCCATCCCACTGAAGGCAGGATCCTCTCTAACCCACATCCCACCTGACAGAAGCTCCTTCAGCCTGTCCATCAACTCCCAGCTCCCCAAACCACCAAAAAGCTTCTTCAGAGCCTAAAGCCAGCCTCCCTACTGCTATCCACAGACTACCCACCCCAGACAGGGAGGAAGATTTATTTTCTTCATTTTTCTGCTCCACATTTGAAGCTGATTATTCTGCTTCCCCTCTAAACAATCCCCCAGCTCCTCCTGTGTTGCCATGGAATTTCAGGCTCTCCAGGTTCCCCTTGAATTTGGTGTCCTGGAGTGCCCCACTCATGGTCTTGGCAGGACCATCAGGGCAGCTGGACTGTGCCATGTGCCAGTTATCCCTGGGATTGGGTTCTGCATCTCCTGCAGCAGCCCAGCCCTGCTGGTTTAAGCACATTTATCCCCCTTTGCCTCAGTGCCACCGAGCCCTGCTCTGACTCTGTGCTCTCAGTTCTTGTTGCCTGGGAGTATTTTCCCTCCCTGAGTCCAGTCCTGTTTATTTTTCCTTTTTCTGAACTGTTCCTTCAGTTCACCCAGCTCATCTTGCATCCCAGGCTCTCCAGTGTTCTCACAGCCTTTCCTGATTTAACAACTTTCCTTCCTCGTGCTCATTCAGGGAATATGAACCAGCCAAAGGGCTTGGATGTCCTCCCACAGCTCCCAGGAGCTTGATGCACTCTAGAAAAGCTCAGCTGCCTCAGGTTGGTGCTCTGCTAATGAGGGATGGAATTCCCAGGGGCAGCAGGAGGATGAGGACATTGGACCTTGCTCACCTACATTTACTTTCCCAGTATGGGAAGGACTCCTTCCCCCACCAGCAGCAGCCTGTGGCATCCAGGACTCTGCATCCACATTCTCAGGATCTCTCAGGGAGTGGACAAGCAAGGAAGGATGGTTTTGAGGCAGGCAAGAGGATCTGGGTCAGGCATCCTGAAAACAATGGAGAGTTTTCCTCAGCAAGGTGCCAAACGCCCTTTGAAGTGTCAATCACATCATTTGGCATTGATTTTCCTTTAAAGATCTCCCTGCTGCTGCCCTCCCAAGAGCCAGGCTTTCTGCTGACAGGCAGTCTGGCGTGGGAATTTGGAGGATGTGCACTGCAAAGCTTCCTCAACCTGCCTGGGATTTGGGTTCCTGGAAATGGGGCCACCCCTGCTCCCCAGATGAGAGTGTTCCCATATCCTGCTGCTCTGAGCTGGGCTTTGCCCCAGCAGGGGTTGGCTGCCTGCTCCTGGGGCTTTTTTTTGGCAGGGAATGGAGTTTAGGAGATGATTTTGTCGTTAATGCTGTGGGACAAACCCAGAAACCTTTCACGTGGCACAAGAGTGGGATTTTCCCCATGTCCTTGCATGGCATTAGACTGACAAGAGAACAGGTGTAGATTTGATATTGGGAAGAAATTCTTCCCTGTGAGGGTGAGAGATTGCCCAGGGAAGTTGTGGATGCCAAACCCATTCAAGCTCAGACTGGATGGAGCTCTGAGCACCCTGGGCAAGTGGAAGTTTTCCCTGCCCATGGAACTGGATGATCCTTAAGGCCCCTTCCAACCCAAACAATTCCACAATTTTATTATTTTGCTTTCAATATTTTTTTCTTTTTTACTGGACTTACCTCAAGCCTCCAGATCCCTGTCCTCTCCAGGACATATTTAAATTGCTTTTCACATCTTGTAGCAGGGATTCTACATTTACTTGAAGCAGTGGATGTCTCTGCATTTAAATCATGATGTTTTTTCCCCTGGAACTGACAGCTGGGAAGTTCTAGGTGGCTCCAGCTTTATAATTACCTCTGTCTGTCTTGCCTGTGTGTTCAGGCACACTCACACGTGCACTTGTGTTCAAGAGGAAGCAGTGAATGCAAGGAACAGCTGGATCCAGTATGTGACACGTCAGGAGGAATTGTTTTCCTTTAAACATCTTTTTATCTCCATCTCAGTGCTGCTTTTCCCAACTGCAGCATCCTCTGAATGAAAAACCCTGGAATTCCTCAGCCTGTTGGGGGGAAAAAACATAAAAAATGGAGGTTTGCTAAATATTGGTTCTGTCTGTGTGAACTTGGATCCTGCCTGGGGATTGTGTATCAAGGAGAGTTCCCCAGGGATTGGGCTCCTGGGACTCTTGTCAGGAGGATGCCTTCAGGTTAAACTCCATGACAAGCAAGGCAGAACAGCACTGGAGATGGCTGGGATTGAACCAGAATTGTGTTTGTGCAGCATTCCTCTGCTTCCCACTGTCCTTCACACTCCCTCCCAACTGTATTTCCTGATTTTGAACCAACAATATCCTTTTATTGCAAAGATATTTGAATTTTCCATCTTCAGGTGTAAGTCCAGCAGAGAGATATCTCCTGGCCAGAGAGATCTGATCCCTGTGGATGTGTGGGCAGGCAGGAGCTGGGGGGTGGAATTTTGGGAGTGAGAGCTTTCCCCATCAACCTGAGAGGCTGCAGAGTGAGGTTTGGAGAGGCCTCATCTCACAGTCTGTTTCCTTTTCCTTTTAATGTGTTTGCTCTCTAATGTGTGTTGACACAGTAAACACACGTGTTTGTACAAACATCCCAGCTGAGGGCTGCTGTGAGAGCCCCTTGCAGGGGATGGAAAATGTGCCTGGCAGATGTTGGGAGCCTGGTACACCCCACTTGTGCCAGAGGTGCTGGAAATGGTCCCCACTGGGAGGAACTCCATGGGACAGCAGGAGGCAGGGGAGGCTTCTGTGGGATTTCTTTGGAATGCTGCAGAAATACACAGGAGCCCAGTGCTGTCCAGGGGCAAAAAGTGGATTTGAACTGGTGTTGAATGTGAGGGAATCATGGATAAGTGTGGGAGAAGGGAACTGGACAGAGCTCCCCTGAAGGAGGCACTTGGATGGAGATGGAGCTGAGATTGTGGGAAATGATGGGCAGAGCCAAGGCTTTGTATGAGGTGCTGCCAAAGCTCCCTTCAGACCAAACCCTTGGTGTTGAATGGGGCAGGAACCAAGTTTCCCCATGGAAGTGGTGGAGTAATCACCCCTGGAAGTGTTCAAAACACAAATAGAATTTGTGATATGGCTTGATGGGTGTGGTGGTACTTGGCTGAAGGATGGGCTTGGTGATCTTGGGGGTCTTTTCCAAGCTTAATGATTTTATGATTCTAATTTCTTCCAGATTCCCTCACAGCTAATCAATGTGCTTTGGCACCTGAATTGGTGTTTAGTGCTGTCTGTGGCATTTTATTCCCAACCATAAAATGCAGGAACCAGGGTCATGGGGGGCTGAAAATTGGATGAACTGTGTTAAAACTGACCCTGTTGTGGAATTATAGAATAACCTGAGTTGGAAGAGACCCCCAAGGGTCATCAAGCCCAACTCCTGCCTTGCACAGCACACCCCAACAATCCCACTGTGTGCCACTTGAGCACAGCAAGAAAAACAGATTAAAGTACAGTTCTTGGAGCCTCTTGTTGCAATAGGACACGCTGAACAAACAAACACTGCCCTCAAAATTCAGATTTTCTGCACTAACCCATCCTCACACCTTTTAGCACAGGAACAGCCAGGAAAGGGTTGCTGGCCCATCTGTGAGAGATGCCAGACACTCACTCAGGCTGAAATCTGTCTCACCTAAATGCTGGTCATCAGCACTGAATCGAAATGAGCTGCTGTTTATAGATAATGGAGAGAGACTGGCATCTCCAGAAAGCAATTCACTCCATCTGCCTGAGACACCTATTTAGGATGGCACAAATGGCCCCTTGGTGAAACCTGTCTCTTCCCATTCACTCCAGGGGAAACCTGCCTGACTCATTAGGAGAGATGGCTAATTTTCGGGAGGACCATGTTAAACAAGATGAATCCCACATTTAGTGTGTGCCTGGAGGGCAGGCAGGTGACAGGGTGTCTCTGGAGCCAGCAGAGCCTGGCTGCTCTCTGCTCAGCTCTTTGCTTTCAGGTTGGCTTAGTTTGCCCCTCTTTGCACCTGAAAGGTCCTGCTTTGAGCTGGGTTTGCTGCAAGTGAGACCTCATTTTGTCACAGTCAGGGGAGTAGATGGGGCAGTGGAAAATGTGGGATTTGAAGGGTTTCTGCCACGTTTCTCCATCCTTGGGGCAGCTCCTTCTGCTGCTGTTGGAAGGAGGGAGATTTCCCTGCTCCCAGATTGCAGATGGGACACTCGAGGCACAGATTGAGTGACAAGGAAGGGCAGAGTGGGACTGGCACAGTTCTTGATCCTCAACACCAGGGATTGTGGCTGGGTGTGCCCATGGGTTTTTCCCAGGTGCAGCTGGGATGCCAAGGGCAGTTTTTAACTCCTGGGTGGAACTCTTTGGGGTGGGTTAGAAACACCCAAAATCTGCATTAACAGGTGTGTTCAATGTGGGAATTGGCTGTTCCAAATCCCAGTGATGTCCCCCTGGGAATATTTCCTGGGAGTTGGGTTCAAACCTTCAGAAAATTCAGAAATTTGGAAATGCAGTCATTTTGTTGTCACACCTGTCACCTCTGGTTTTATTTCCTTTCCAAATCCCCATCTGCCCTTCAAAGCCCGTCTGTGCTAGGACATGCCACCAACTCATGGATCATTTTAGATAATTTTTTTCTTCTGGAGAAGAACTGTCATCACCCTAAAATCCCCCAAATATTCTGTGAGGGAGGCTTGGAGCGAATCCTGGCTGCAGCCTGTGGGACAAAGCTCTTCCGTGCCCACTGGAATCTCTGCTGGGAGCACAGGGCAGGATGAGACCATTCCCAGAGCATTGCTCCAGCTCCAGGACATCTCCAGGAATGGGGAGAATCCCTTTAGGAACCCACTCCATAGAGCTGCTGACACCCTGTGGCTGTCGGGAAGAAAAGCAGCAACTTTTGCACGGGAGGGTTGGGCAAATTCGGGTTTGAAAAATGGTCTTCCAGGAAAAAGAAAAAAGTGACTGTTCTAGGAATTAAAAAAAAAAAAAGAAAAAAAAAAGAGGGAAACAAATCCAGCAGCCATTTCCCAGCTGTGCTTTTAGTGCTAGCACAGGGACAAAGGTGGCAGCTGGCTGGCTGGCAGCCTGCTCGTGGCTGTCCCTGCTCCTCTCCCAAGGCCATAGGCCAAGGGCAGGGAGCTTTGAAGAGCTCCCAGTTTGGAAAATGGGGTGGGGAAAGGCCACTGCCAACAGAGAGATGAGGCATGGCCACTTCTTCACCAGAATAACTTCTTTAACTCTTTCTCCCCCCTACCCCACGTCCCTCCTCTCATGGTTTGTCAAAGCCAAGATGCTTCCACACAGAATAACATTTTCCTCTTGGTATTTTCCTTCCCAGCTGCCAAGAGATCTGTGTGAAAACACCAATGTCTCTCTTTTATAAGCAACCAACTCCTCCTCCTCCAAGAGAGAGTAACAAAAGGAGAGGAAGAATAAAAAAATAAGGAGAAGCAGAGGCAGGATCATGCTCTGCTCCTCGACACAAAAGGGATGGGGGGAGTTGTTGGCACGGGGTAAAATTGGCAGTGTGATGAGTTTTAGCTGCAGCCTTTGAAGATGAGAGGAGAAGCAGCTGATTGTCACAGAGGGAGCAGGCTTGGCCCTTCAAACAACAAAGCCTGCACAGACAGCCCCGAGCCCCAAAAATAAAGGCTCCACACTGCCTTCCTCTGTCACTGCCCGACAGAAATAGCAGCCCAGTGGGAACCATTAACCACAAAGAGAAGCCCCAGTCTCGTGCCCTGAATGCAGGAGGGTGCAGGCAGTGGGAGGGGGTTGGCTGCTGGCTCCTGGGGCAGCTGGCTGGGGTCTGGCCTCCATCACCCAGCCTGGCATTGCCCTGCACCAGGGATGCAGCTCTCTCCTCTGCTGTGGAAATGAAGCACCTGAGCCAGCGCTGGATTGCTCCCCGTGGTCCCTTTTGGGGCTTTCCTTTGTTTCAGACTGTTTTGAACATCCTGGGAAGAGCTGGAGGGCTCAGGCTGAGCTCTGTGAATGATGCCAGTGCCCCAGGAGGCACCGAGGTGGGGCTTTAATGGCACATCCATCTCTGCACTGTGCTGTGGCTGTGCCTCCTGCATCCCTCGTGGGTTTGTCCCCCTCTTTGGGACAGCTGGTGGCTTCTCATCCCTGGGATAAAGAGAGCGCTAAAATCCAGTGCTGGGGGCTGCACGGTGCTGGACTCAGCCAAAAAAGGGCAGGATGAGACCCCAGGCAGAGAGGGACAGCCTTTGGGGTGGCCCTGGGGACACGGGGGACAGAGGTGGCAGTGGGACAGCCACAGCAGCTGCGCCATCTGCTGCACACGGGGAGAAGCTCCGGCCAAAAAAGAGCATTTTGGGCTGGTAGTTCCCAAAAATAATCAACAGTGCAGCCCCAGCCCCTTCTCCTTCCCCTCCTTTTGTGCCACATGTTGAGGCAGAGCTGCTTTTCTGCCACTCCCATGGACCAGGGAAACTTTTGATGCAGCTTGGGAAAGGTTGGTTCAATAATTATCAAAAAACCTTTTTGCCTCTCCTTTTCTGTCCTATGAGGCAGATCTGGAGAGAAGGGATAAAACAAGGGGGCTCCAGGAACTTGTCAATCAGTTTCCCCCAGTGTTCTGTGGAGCATCCTCAAGGGAGTGTGATAGTCTCCAAACCTGGGGTTGCTGTGTTTTGTTTCAGTTTGGTGGAACTGATCTAATTTCACCACAATAAAGTGCCAGAAATGTCGAGGGCTTTCCCTAAAAAGGAGATGAGGGTTTGAGAAAGAGGGAGCAAATAGAAATTCCTGTAAAAAGTCTGTTTTTCAGAGAATCCCCAATACTGCAGATGTTTCAAGCTGTTGTTTGGGTAAGGTCAATGTGCACCTCAAAATGCACAGGGTTTATGTCTCCTCAGCTCAGGATTTCAGTAAATAATACCCCAAACTTTGGGAATATGGAATACCTGCACTATCCCACTCTGGCAGGACTTCATGGAAAAGGAGTTGCTCCTGCTTTGGAGGTTTGAGGTCCTTTTTATTTCAGCTGCAGTCACCAGCACACAGGAATGTACTGCAGTCTCTGGGGCTGCTGGTGTGTAAGTGTGGGGTAACCTTGCTGATGGGCTGGCAGAGCTGGAGAGGAGAAGCTCCAGGGAGAGCTCAGAGCCCCTGCCAGGACCTAAAGGGGCTCCAGGAGAGCTGGAGAGGGACTGGGGACAAGGGATGGAGAGACAGGACACAGGGAATGGCTTAAAGCTGAAGGAGGGATATTTAGATTAGATTATATTAGATATTGGGAAGGAATTCCTGGCTGGGAGGGTGGTGGTCCTTCCCAAAACCCTGGCACAGGTTTTCCAGAGAAGCTGTGGCTGCCCCTGGATCCCTGGGAGTGCCCAATCCAGGCTGGATGGGGCTTGGAGCAGCCTGGGGCAGTGGGAAGGGGGTGGAACTGGATGAGCTTTAATATCCCTCCCAACCCAAACCATTCTGTCATTCCATGATTTACTCCACCACAAAGCTGGAGCTGATCATGGGTACTACTGGCTGCTCTTTGGAATGATTCTGCTGGAACCTGCAGTGAAGGGGGGCTCAGCTCTGACACCCCTCACCTTCCAGCTCCTGTGCCAGCACCTTTTTGCTGTGGCACCTTTTTGTTGGCGTGGGGACCCTGCTGGGCCACAAGCCCAGAGCCAGGAGAGCCGTGTGAACCGAGGGAAAGAGCAGCAGGGATGAAAGGAGCAGTAATTATGCATCTCAATGCCCTCCCTCCCCAGCAGGTACATCTGATCCCGGAGCTTTTGTGTCCTGACTGGCACTCCCTGTATTGACGCTGAACTCCTGACCTTGCTTTGTCTCCAGCCACGACCTGATGTCAAAGTGGCTTCGGGTCGGGTTTCACTGCCCGGGTTACCCTGAGGTCCCAGAGGAAAGTGATCCCTGTGCTGTAAGAGGGACATGATCCCCTGTCCCTCCCTGCCCAGGGCACAGAGGGGATGGCTGTGCAGACAGGAGATGCTGCCCAGGCTGCTCTTCCATCACCTTCCCATCATAAGTGCAGCTGAGCTTGCTGCATGCTCTCCTCCTTGACTGACACATTCAAAAATAGTGGGAAAATATCCAGTTTGGGAGCCCTGAGGGCCCTCAACCAAAGCAGTGCCATGATTGTCTTAGGGAAGCAGCTTCTTCCCAAATTCTGCTGTCCAAATGCACTAGGGGAAGTTTAGATTAGAGATCAGGAAAAAGTTCTTCACTGAAAGAGTGATTTGGCACTGGAATAATCTGCTCAGGGAGGTGGTGGAGTCACTGAACCTGGACATGTTTAAAAAAATCCTGGATGTGGCACTCAGTGCTGTGGTTTAGTTGATGAGGAGGTGTCTGGTCAGAGGTGGGACTTGATGGTCTCAGAGGTCTTTTCCAGCCTGGTTAATTCTGTGATTCTGTAACCCAGCAGTGGTGTCTGGGCTATGGCAGTGACCTCCCCAGGAATGTCTGCACTTTGTCCCCACAGGTTTTCAGGCAGGACCTGTTTGTTGGTTGGGATGCACAGAGATAATGAGCTGTGTTGTCAAACAGCAAACCCCAGATCCTTAGAGGATGGGGCAGTCCTGAACCCATGGGATGCTGCTTTTGGAGCTCGGACATCTCAGTCTCTGACATTAGAGGAGTACCTGGCTGTTTTGCCTCAGGGGGGCACTGACAAGGAGGACACTGACACAAGTTTGGGGAAAGATCTGAGGCACAGAGGAATAGTGACACTTCTCAGCTCTGCCCTGACTCCCCTCTGGGCTGTGGTCCTTGTGCACCACGAGGCTCAGCTGAAGCACCCCTAGGAATCCCCTGTCAGGTCCCTTTTGTGCTCAGCTTTTCCAGTCTCTCTACTTCCTGAATTTCCCTCCATTCCTGTTTTGCCTCTTCTGGAGAAGAGGTTTTGGGCTGGATCAATGCTGTATGATGGTGTTTAGTTCATGAGCACCATTCTAACCAATTTATGGGGCAACTTTGGCTCCTCACCAGCCTGATCCAGGGTCTGATTCCTCAGGCAGCCTTTCTCCCCTCCCAGGAGCCTCCTGCCTCTGCCTAAGTGGAATAATCTGTCAGCACTCCCCTCCTAAATCCCTCTGGCTCTGTTAATTCTCCCTTGAACCTGCCTTGTGCCTTGCCCTCTGTGCCATACAGCTCTCAGCAGCTCTCCCTCCTAATCCCTTGGAGATGTGGAGGGCTCTGCTTCCTCCATGGGGTCTTCAGCTTCTGTCCCACAGACCTGGCTTGGTGCTGGGTGTGCTTGGTTGAGAGGAAATCACTCCCTGCCACCCTCACCCCCTGCATTCCCACCTTTTGTTTCCCTCTGAATCAGTTTCACACTGATGGTCCTGACTGGTGATTTACTGACATTAAAAATGGGCCTGCCACACTGTTATTTTTAAATTCATTTGAATTAGTTTTGGATAATTCAATCAAGGGGTTTGAATACACTTCTGGTTAATTCTGATTGATGTGCCAGGGACCCCTGTGAGTCAGGGTCTGGGGATATGTGCCATTGTTGCACTACTGGAGGTAATAATTAGAATTATACAATGATAGAGTTGTTAAGGTTGGAAAAGACCTTTAATATCATTGAGCCCAACCATTAACCCAGCTTTGCTAAGACCACCACTAAATCATATCCCCAAGGGCCACATCTTCATGACTTTTGAATCCCTCCAGGGAAGGTGTTCCTGCCCATGGCAAGGTTGGAATGAGATGATCTTTAAGATCACTTCCAACCCAAACCAGTCTGTGATTCTCTGAATGGAAAGGACCAACACTTTTTCTGGTGTTCCTGGAAGGAAAAAAGCATGAGAGACATCTTTGGGTCACTAATAAACAGCAGAGGAACCTGTGGTAGTTTGGGAGCATCCTTCAGTCTATGGGAGGTGAATGGAAGAGGCCTCATCCACTGTTTCAGTGCTGGATCAGTTTTCTGGCTGCTTTCATGAAAGGGGAGAAAGGTCAAATGTGAAGTTTTGTCCCCAGATGGTGCTTCCCTTTTATCTGAGGCAATATTGGAAGATAAGCATTCGCTTTCTCTTTTTCTCTCCTCCTTCTATTTTCTGTGGATAAACATAGATTACGAAGGTTAAAAAAGCTTTGAGGGATGGTTTTTTTTTATCTGATATTAAGTTCTTAATAGGTCACCTTGGCATTGAGGAGCCCAGGAGCTGAAAGAGCCAGCAATTGAATCACAATAACCTTTTGCAGAGCCCTGTCAGTGGGGCTGGGGCCCAGAGATATGTGGGACCTCATTATCTCAACCTCAGCCCCAGGGGTGCCAGCTGACAAAAGGGGCTGGGGACAGCTTTTCTTTCAGGTTCCCCTTTCCCCTGGCCCTGGAGATAACCTGTCCCCATTTTGCTGACAGGAATTGTTCCCAAGCCACCGCTCCATCCACCCACCCAAGCCCATAGTTCTTAGCAAGGGAATGAGCAAAAAGCTCCGGATCCCAGATTTCTCTGTTTTCACTTACGCACTTACAGCTCATCACTCTCCGCATCCCTCTGTAGTCATTTAGCACCAGCACCTGACACAAATATCTGTGCAAGACCAGATAATCTTACTTGGCCAGCGATATAATCTCTGGGATATGATTTTCGATTTGTTTTTTTTTTAGAGAGATGATTTCATCCAGTGACAAGTTCTTGTGTCCCCCTCCAAACACCAGAATTGCTTTCTAAATCTATTTTAGCCTTCCATGATGATTCCCCCTCAAGTGTGTGGTGTAAATACAAGGAAAAAAAAGAAGTGCAACCAGATGAATGAGTGGCTTTTTTCCCCAAGTGAACAGCTTATTCTGTGTATTTTTCAGGAGAGAAGGAAGTGAAAGAGAGCTGTCCCAGAAGGCAGAGGAGATGGAGGAGAGGCAGAGATTGCAGGAGCAGCTGGAGCAGGGGCAGCCGCAGCGCTCGGTGTGTGGGAAGCAGCCCATGGCAGAGAACACCCCACTCCTGTTCCACATGGTCAGTGCCTCAGGGCAGCTCCAGGGGCTCCCAGTGTGCTCCCAGCTGGGAGCAAAATGGCATTCTTATTGCATTGGTTCACATCTGTTTGTTGTGGAGCACCATTAGCTGAGGAGAGGAGCAGCCCTACAGCTCTTCTCTCACACTAAGGGAGAAGAATTCCTCTCTTTCCTGTGCAGGGAGAGCTCCCCAAGCAGCTGCCCTCCAGTTCTGACCTGTCAGGGCTTGCTGGAATCAGTGGCCTCAGTGTCATCAAATGATTTTTCATAACTTTTCCTAAAAAAGTGAAATATTTTTACTGTCTCTATTGAGTCCTTCTTGTCTGCCCCCAGCAGCTTTATAGTTCACTTTTGTGCATTGGTTTTGAGGATTGTGGGTTTAATAATAGGTTTTACTCCTGATTAAGGGGGTGTGAAATGATCCTGATTTTAGCCAAAACTTAACTATGGCTTGGAGGACAGGGCTGTTGTTACTCCTCAGAAGATTTATCTCTGTCCCTGCCCTTAGCAGAGGACAATGAGATGGAATGAGATGAGCTTTAGGATCACTCCCAACTCAACCCATTCCATGATTCTATGACAAGCAGTTCTGCTTCATCCATACACTGATTTTGCTGAGCAGAAGGCCAGGTGAGAAGGTCAGGGGAGGTGAGAAACTGCAGAATCACCATGAATCCACCATAATGATTTATTTAGGCTAATGCAAACAACAAAGCTCTTTTGTCAGTACAAAAGTTGAAAGACTTCACAGCCCTAGATTTGGAGCTGGACCATTCAGGTTTGTCTTGTAAATTGATTGTTGTGGTTGTGAAGATTTGAAAGCTCATTTTATTTAGCACAGATTGTCAGTGAGGAGGAGTAAAGGACTAAAAAGCTCCCAGCAGAGTTTCCCCCTGCCAGCCTGCTTTGACAAGGACAGCACAGTGCCCAGAGCTCTGCTTTGGAGTGTAAAGGTTGTGGATCCTTTGGATTTGCTCCTCCCTGGCTGCTGGCAGGTACCACCCACTTCCAGTTAGCCCTTGTTGAGATGCAGACACTCACTTGCTCCTCAGAAATCCACGTGGCCTTGCTCTCTCCTTCCTGACAATGCACCAGGCAGTGCAGAATCACTCTGTGTTTGGTCATTTCCCATATTTGCTGTGCTGGTGCCAGTAAAATGAGGATGGGCTTGGTGATGTGCTTTGTCTGGAGCAGAGCTCAGGGTGGATCTGTGCTGGAACTGGAGCTGTAAATATTCCCCTAAGGGATGGGATGATGTTCCAGTTGTGGCAGCAGGGACAGGGACATTTCTCACCAGCCCAGGCTCCTGCTGTGGGTGCAAACTGCTCCCAGTGCCCAGAAAGAGGGAGAGGGGCTTGTTACACAGTGACAGGACAAGGCACAGCAGGTTTAACCTGCCAGAGGGCAGGGTAAGGTGGGATTTTGGGGACAAATTCTTCCCTGTGAGGTTGGGGAGGCCCTGGCACAGGTTGCCCAGAGAAGCTGTGGCTGGCCCAGCTCTGGAAATGTCCCAGGCCAGGCTGGAACAGCCTGGGATAGTGGAAGGTGTCCCTGCCCGTGGTAGGGGTGGGATGAGATGATCTTTATGGTCCTTCCCCCCCAAACCATTCCATGATCCCAGACTAAGTGCCAGCCCGCTCCAGGGGAACCTGCCTGACCTCCCAGAGCACTGATGGTAAAAGCAAATCAGCACAACCCATAATAACCATGTTGTCTGGGCAACTCTGCTCTTTGTTCTTATTCAGAAATATTCATTATTAAAATTAAGACTAAAAAAAAGTATCAACATCATCTATCAAATACAACAGTCCTTTATAAGATTACTTGAAATCCACTTTGATAGCAGCATTTTT
>JANZXQ010000074.1:2584414-2597001 GCA_027576755.1 Chamaetylas poliocephala
TACTTCCTGGCTGTTCTGCAGGCAAGAGACCATGGTAGCAGCAGCATCTTGCTGCTGCCCCCACTCCTCAAATCTGACACCCTGAAAGCATTAATGGAAAGACTCTATTGCCCCTTCCCCCACCACTGAGGGCAGTTCCTTAAGTCAGAGCCTTCTTGAACTGAAATATTTCATTAGTCTTGGCTGAATTGGATATAGCTAAGCCCTCAGATTGTGTCTAAAAGTAATACACATTTTACCTCCTGCCCAGTTTACCACCGTAAACAAATAAAGAAATACACTGTAAGCATGTCATAAACCACTCCTGGCTTAAATTTATGCAGTCTTAATAGCATTGCATTCAGAATAAACTTCCAAGTGAGATAAACACAGTTAGAAAATAAGGCTTTTGCTCTCCTGGAAACAAAATATATTCTTTTGTCACTACCAAATAATGAGAACATTAGTTCAAAACATCAGGAAACATTTCATTGGACTAGGAGAAGGATTTAGTAAAAGGAGTATGTAATGGCAATTCTTTTCTATCCAGGGAAGAACCACCTGGGTGAAGCCATGCCACACCAGACACCAGCATGTGGCCCTAGCTGTCACTTCTGCCTTCCCATCCCAGGAATGGGAGCCATGGACAAGCACAAAATACTGTTTCTTAAAATAGGGTCAGTGACCTGAATGCAGGAGCCACTGGAGCTTAAAGCTTTGTTTTATTAATCAGTTTTCATGCATTTACTTGAGGATTAGCATAGGCTGCCAGCTTTATCAGCATTAATTTAGAGTACCTTGAGGTATTGAGGACAGAGCTGTCTGCTGCTCATACAGTGTCAGCACACCACCCCTGCTCCAGATTAAGGAACCATTAGGACAAAGGGAACACTTCAGATGCACACTGCTTGCTACAGCTTTGCACTGTGACACAGCAGAGGGGAAAGGGAACATGCCAGAGGCAGCCCTTGCAGGTTATTTTGCACCCAGAGGATGGCTGGGGCTGTGAAGGCGAGTGAGCAGCAAGCCCAGGCGCTGCTGTCCTCCCAGAGCAAATCTGATGCCTGCACAGGACAGCACAACTTCCCAACAGCATGGAGGCCCCCAGAGCTTAGTACCTGAAGCATCTTTAAAGCACAACACTGAAAGAATAGGACATGAGATATATCCTCTAGACTGTGATACAGAGCCCTGCAGCTCACCCCCCTTCTGGCTGCCTAAACACCTCTTGCCAAAGCCAGTCCAGCAAGCCTGGAGGGACACTCACTTCCCTTCTATCCTACCTGTACTTTCAGTGGATCTTCTGTCATGGCAAAGGTTTCTGTGCTGCAGAAATCCACACGGACACCAGGAACCATCCTAGGGGTAGAAGGTACTGTGGCACAGTTTGCTTACTGCCTCAGCTAATCAGCTGCAGCTGTAACAACACAGCAATTAACACCTCCCTAGCTGAGCAATTAATTGTTCTCTGCTTCAGATGGACACCTGGACGCAGATGCACTAGAAGAGCCTGAACATCTCCAGTCATTATCTAAATCCAAGGGCCCTGAATCAAAGACCACCACCCACACTGGCAAACATCTTCTGACAGAATCCAGGCAACAAGTCAGGTGTTAGTAAAAAGCCTGTAACAAACCTCTGACACTATTTAAGCAGCTCATGCACCTGTGGAGTGTAACTATCTAGTCTTAATCTAAAGCACCTGTCTGGCATGGGCCAGAAATACAGTCTGGGGTCTTCAAGCAGAGGGACTGGGAACTGTGATCAGATCAGAGGGACAGATTAGGCTCTGGGAGTGACTGAGCATCCACAGAGGTCTCTTCTTGCCAGAGCATATGGCAGACCTGGAAGAGCAACTGTACTCCTGTGTTTGTCTACAGCACACTTATCATTTCCTCTGGGATACAATTATGAGATGAGAACAAATTAAATTCAGAGGTAGGCGCAACAACTGCACAGCAATATTGACATCCTACCATAAAATGAAATACACAAATCTCTAAAAAGTCACACCAAGAGGATGTAATGGAATAGCAGCTGTGGTTTGTCCAAACCAAGTTTCTTTAGACTCAAGCCTTACTTGATCCAAGAGGTTGTTTTGCCAACATTGAAGAAAAGAATGAAGGGTGAGGCACATTTCTTGGCTGAAAACCACAGTCCCAAAACCACCAGAGTTTTACCTCAGGCATCCACATAGTTTGGGATCTTTCCTACAACAGCTGTGCTCCCCACTGATCTCTGCCAGATGCTGCAGCCTTCTCAGATCAGTAGCCTCTTACCATATCTCAGTTTCAATCAGCTGCATCTCTTTTCTCAGTCCCTTTGGATGGAAAGAGGTTTGAGAGGACCTACCTGATCCCTCACAGAGTCACGTTGGAGTTGGTAGTCACAGCATATGAGGGACAGCAGCTTCAGCCAGCACCACAGCAGCTGGAAAAAAACACGAGATAAAGTTATTAACAAGGAAATATTTTCCCAGTGTGAGGTACTTTCTTGGCTGGTCACACCCAGGGCCAGCATATCTGGGCTGCTTACTCCTTAGGAACTTCATGTGAGATGGTGTCATGCATTTATTCCGCTTGTAGATTTTGGCATATGTCAGTCAGAGAAATTACTTCTGGACTCATGATTGTGACTTTGTGATGATCATACAGGTGAGGGAAAATCTACTGACTTACTGTTTGGGTCTAAGACAAAAGCTTCTCTAATGGTTTTGAAAGCAAAACCAGTGAGAGACTGCAAATCAGAATTACAATTTAATAGGAAAAAAGAGAAAAATAAAATACACGCAATAGTACAAAAAAAAAACCCCACTGACAGAGTCAGAATACAACCTGACACCCTGCTAGTTAGGGTGGGGGTAGCAGTGCAGATGAAGTGGTCTTGTTGAAGTAGTGATCCTGTAGAAAGATCTGGTAGCTCTTGTCCTCTGGAAATCAGTGGGTAAGGGCTGCCACGGTTTTCCAAATCTTAGGTTTTATCTATGTAGGAAACGCTTGACTCCTTCTTCTGGCTGGAGCATCTCACAATGGGATGATGTAATTTTATCAGTCATGCAGTGGGACTCAATGGCCCGTTAGCAGAAGATTTCTGCATGAAGGAAGAATGGGTCGTGGGAAAGATAAAGAACGCTGCCCTATCTGGTTTTTAGCAGATGGCCCATTAGCAGAGGATATCTCCCATGGAGATAAGAAACATGGCCCCTTTTGGTTTCCACATTTCATGAAGAGGGTGATAGAATACATACTTCTGGGCACATCTTTACATTGTAACCTAGGACAATCTGGGGCTAAGTTTCTGAGCTTTTAACTAGATTTTAGGGCTTTTAACTCTCTTAAGGCATTTATAGTACATTCTTACTGAAAACTAAAACTTCTACTGCATATCTATGTGACTTAATAACTACTTCCTACTTACTTAAAACTAAAACTTAACACTTCTACTTCATGTCTGTGTGGCTTGATATATTTTAATTTCTCTAAAGGCTTTGATTCAATCCCTGCATTCTTCTCTCTCTCTGAAGGACTCAGAGAGGTTTGTATTTTACACACTCCAACAGGCTCTGACATTGGAGTGGGTCCCCACAGGGAAGGACGTTGGGAGCCCTTATTAGGGAAGATCCTGCTGCTTTCTGCCAGTTTTAGAGGGTTACAAATTTGGGGGGCGCTTTGGAGATTTCCCAGTTAGTTTAAGGGTGTAGGTGACCCCTTTTTTGGGAGAATCCTGATGCTTTCCACCAATTTCAGGGATTCTAAGTGGCTTGTAGTGAACACTCTTCCATGGGTTCTGATAGCACCCGCCCATGCTTCAAACTGGTCCGGACTGGTACTCCCAGTGCTGCATGGGGTGGGGCAGCAGGTACCCCCCCCCCATGGCACAGCGTGGCTGCTTTGGGGCTGGGGGCACCGCCCGGCGCTGGGGATGGGGCGTGTTGGGGGAGCTGGGGCCATACTGGTGGTACTGGTGGTGCTGGGAGCTCACCTGTCTGGGGACCAGTAGGACTCAGGTGAACATGTGTGCTCTCCCCAAGGACCCCCAGCCTGGTTTCACTCTGCCCCTGAACAGCTGCTCCCAGTATTTCAAATAAAGCCTCCCAGTTCACCTGGTCCTGTTTATTGAGGGCCAGTAGGGAAGGAGCTGGAGGGACCCCACTGGGGAAGCCATGATTGGAGGGGGGCAGAAGAGGCCCTGGCATGGATTGGGAATGGGGACCCCCAGGAAAGGTCATGTCCCCGCTTTCTCACCCTGCGCTGGGGGGGCCTTGGGAGGAACCTGAAGCCCAACACGGCACCGTGCCAATCCGAAAGGTGCTGGAAACCCCCTAGGATGCCAGGGGAATTTGGGGAGGGGGTGCATGGGGGGTGCCCAGACTGGGCCAAGAGCACAGCACTGCCCCAGCCCAACCTGCCCCGGCTCCATCCCAGCTCCTCCCGCGGGGTGCAAGTTGTTGGGAAAATGAGGGGAGCCAAGGGTGGGTGCTGGGCCCAGGGGGAGCAGGAGAGGGGATGGAGGAGGAGGGCAAAGGAAGAAGAAGAAGGGCCAGAAAGAGTAAGAAGAGAAGGCAAGGCTAGAAAGGGGGAGGAGTGGGACCCCTACCAATGCAATTTAAGAGTCCCAGACCCCTCCCCCACTTTTTGGAGTTCCCAGCTTCAATTTTCCCATGCTCTTCCACTGATTCCCCACTGCCCACCAATCCACAACCCCCATCCCACATGCTTGGTTTTGGGGTTTCAGACCCCTGCTCTTTACTCTGGAGGTCCCATACTCCCTATCTCACAATTCAGGCACCGCATTACTGCATTTTCCTGGGAGGAATTCCTGAGATTTGGGATTTTTGGGGTGCTGATTTGGAAGGGGTCAGCTCTGTCTGGCTTTCCCCTCCCTCTTGTGGCTTCTCAGCTACCACCGCCCCCTGGGAGTGCTGGGATTTCCCTCCTGGGGACAAGGACATTCATTCCCTTCCAGGAGCCCAATGCCCAGCTGGGGCTCCAGGGCAGGGGGTCCTTGAGCAGCTGCCCCAGAACCTCCGCCAGGGTCTCCCAGCGCAGCCGGAGCCGCTCGGCCTGGGGTCCCCAAAGCCCTCAGCAAGCCCCAAGTGCCTCCCAGGAACCCTCAACTCCCTCAAACCCAGCATCCCCCACAGCCCCTGCAAGTTCCCCCCATGGCACAGGCCTTGGCCATGTCCCCATGTGTCACTGGCCATGTCCCACCATGTCCTCACCCATGGCTGTGTCCCCAGCATGTTTCCAGCCCTGTCATTGTCCCCCACATCTCCATCCATGTCCCCCATGTCCCCACAAGTGGCCACGTCCCCCTCCATATCCATGTGTCCCCATGTCACCCTCCATGTCTGTGTCCCACCATGTCTATGTCCCCCCATGTCCCCATCCATGTCTCAGTTCAGTGTCTTTATTTTTACCCCAGTGCTGGATGCTTTAAAGGGATGAAGATAAAGCAAGCCAACTTATTTTGTATTAAAGTGCCAAATTTGGTAGTTATTAATTCATATATGCCTTGGTGACATGTGTTGCTCTGTGGTGAGACCCTCCAGCTTCCAAGAAAGTTTTTTCAAGGGCTGGAACAGCTTCAGCAAGTAGAGGCATGAGTCTGGGGTTCTCTATTTAGGCTCCATTTTGCCTAGAGCCAGAAGGATCAAAAAGACCTCTGTGGTGCCCAGGCTCCAGCATTGAGGTCCTAAATTGTTCCATATAAAAATGAGTTCATAGCCTCTCACAGCTGAGAAGTATGAGATTTAGCAATCACTCTGTCTCCAAAACACCTCAGTTCCCAAACCCAGGGGTTCTGCTGGAGCTCAGGGTGTCCTCTCACACCTTCACCTGCCTTGCTCTTCAAACCAAGCCCCAGTTCCAGGGTCACCATCTCAGCCACTGCCTCACTGCATCTCTTCATCTCCTCAAAACCTCACCCTGGGCTCTCTTTCCCATTCACTCTCTTGCTTCCTCTCCCAGCTCCCTAAAGCTGAACCCCAAACCTCTACCAGCAGGTTTCTTGCAGGATTGAGAAAGAAGTTTTGGATGAAACCAGAGTGAAACTTCAATCTGACTAAAATAAAAATATAACGTGGCATGGTGACACATTTAGGAACCAGAAATCTCTTTTGGATGTTCTGTTCAGAGAGGGGAACACAGGATTGGAAAAATCATCAGGATGTGGCTGGGGGTCTTCTCAGACTTCCTAATCATTAGATGATGTATGGATTCCCTTCCTGTGATGGTGTGTGGATTCCCTTCCTGTGATGGTGTGTGGATTCCCTTCCTGTGATGATGTGTGGATTCCCTTCCTGTGATGGTGTGTGGATTCCCATCCTGTCTTTCCTTAGCTGAGGAGCTGGAGGGATGAGAGCAGAGAGAGTGTAACAACAGGACACCTGACAGTGGAAAAACGAGGAAAAGGGAAAAAACCTCATTTTTTTCTTGTGCAGGTCCCTGGCTACCGACAGGAACGGGTGGAGAAGGGCCTGAAGCTCTTTGCCCAGCTGATCAACAACAAGGTTTTCCTGCTGTCCTTCATCCGCACGCTGGAGTCGCAGCGCAGCTTCTCCATGCGGGACCGCGGCAACGTGGCCTCGCTGATCATGACGGTGCTGCAGAGCAAGCTGGAGTACGCCACCGACGTCCTCAAACAGCTCCTGGCCGACCTCATCGACAAGAACCTGGAGAGCAAGAACCACCCCAAGCTGCTGCTCCGGAGGTGAGGATGGAGGGCGTGCAGGGAGACGGGCTGGGAAGGTTGCGCGCACATTGTCATCGTCTTTGGAGGTGTAGATCTTGCTCCGTCTCTTCCCTAACCAAAAAGTACCCAAAAGTACCAAAAAGTACCAAAAATTACCCAAAAGTACCAAAAAGTAGTCAACGATCAAAATTTGTCAATGATCAAAAGCTGTCAATGATCAAAAGTTGTCAATGATCAAAAGTTGTCAATGATCAAAAGTTGCAGAACTAATCCACCTCTGGATTTTCATGTGGATCCTCCAGAAAGTTTCACGAGGACAGGAAAAGCTCAATCCTTGTTCTGGCCTCTGTGCATGCTTAAGATGGTAATTTATGCTCATGCTTCCTTTTAACCTCAAACCTCCAATCATGTTGTGTAGGACCTGTATGAATATCACATATATGGTGTATTAAACCCCTGGTGAGAGGATGGAAACTTCTTCCATCTCCTGCCTGGAACATGGATTTCCCAGGTTTGTTTCTTGTTCCTGAGTTAACTATGGACACGTGGAGAGTCTTCAGCTGCATTGTGAGATCTCATTTCTCTCCCAGAGCTGAGGGTTAGTGGAAATCAGCAGAAGAGACAGAGATGACAGAATTGGTTTCATACAAATTTGAATTGATGCTTCTTGGCCTGGTCTAAGGTCTAAACTCCACAGTTCTGTGGGAAACCTCATTTTAGGAATCTACTGCTCTGTGATTAATGTCCTTTCCCTTCCTAGGGAAGTGCTGCCTCTTTTCCCTTTAGGATGAGATTCATCTCCTTTTCACAGATTGAACCAACCCTCCTGCTTCAAGGGCCCTAAATAAAATCATGGGGAGTCTTCTGGAGATGAGTGGCCTTTGCCACAGCTCAGAGCTGACTCTGAGCAGCCCTCAGCTGATTACAACGGACGGCTTGGACACAGAGGGGATCTCTGGTGCCTGCTGGGCTGGGAGTTTTTTTCATCTGGCACACAGCCCACTGTGCAGAACCAGCAGAAAAGGAGCAGAAGGCACTTCCTGGCATTCAGGGCAGCAATGCCAGGAGCAGAGGCTGGACTGTGCTTTGGTGTCAGTTGACTCTCTGATGTGATCAAGCCCTGCAGCCTGGCTGGTGACCACCCTCCAGCTGTCCCCAGGCTTCCTGCCTGTGCTTCTTCTCTGATGCTGGATGGCACTGGCTCCCCCCTTCACTTCCTCCTTTTCCTTCCCCTTTCTCCATCTCTTGGTCTTCCCTTGTTGCTCACTCTGAGCATCCCATCTTTCCTCTTTCCCCTTCTTCCAGCTCTTGTCTAATCCTCTTTATTGGAAATTAATGGTGGCCTTTGGAAGGAGAGCCAGTGAACAAAGAAGGCACATCCAGTGTTCCAAACCCTGGAAACACCAGGAGAAGCCAGAGAAGGAGGGTCTGCACTGAGCAGCACCAGAACAGAACATGTGAATAGCTCAGTGCCTTGGGTCAGATGTTGGTGTGAGGTCCTTAGACAGCTCTTTGGAGCAGCTGGATACAACTTGATGCTTCCTTTCCCTATGAAATGGAATCTTTTGCAGTTTTGGAGAAGTTTGACAGAAGAAAGGAGTTGGTAGAAGTGATTTTCCCACCTCACCTGTGCCCAGTGTTCATCCCACATGACATTTATGGCCCCAAATAGATTTTCTGGGCAGAGAGCAGCAGAAACAACAAGCAAGAACCTCTGCACAGCTTTGGTGAGAGCTGGGACAAGGAGGACCCACTTTAATTCTTCCAGGCAGGGACTCTTCTTTTTTCTTGGCTTCTCCAAGTTTCTCTTGGTTCCTCTTGATTTTTCTCCAGTGTGTGGGCTGGAGCCAGCACAAGTTTCTGCAGGAGCAGCTCACCCTGAAGGTCTGAGATGGATTTTTGTTTGACTGAGCACAGAGTGCTCAAGGGCAGAAGGATGAGCTCCGTGTTCGTGCCACATTGACACATTGAGGAGTGTAATCACTCCCAAATGCCAGGGAGATAGGCAGTGCCAGATAACTGTTCCCCAGAGACTTAGATCTGTCTCTCCTGAGTATTTATACAGCCTCCTTGACATATGGCCTTGCTCTGAGCTCCTTGGATTTGATGGATTTATCCCCCCTGTGCTCCTCGGAGAAGATTCCTCAAATGTTGTTGACTCCTTTTGGTTGTTGGAGAAACTGAAAAACAGATACACAGGGACTTGTAGAAGAGAATCAACAGGGCAGCAAGGGTTTTCCTGCAGGCCTCCTAAATCCAAAACTAAAACAGAGAACCTAGGATGTGCTAAATCCTGATGGGTGCCATGCCAGACTTCCCACTGGGCAGGAAGATGGACAAGAACTGTATTTTTTTTTTTTTTAATAGGACCAGCATGAATAACTCATTTCCAATCCTCTTTTTTTTTCCACTGCAGGACAGAGTCTGTGGCTGAGAAAATGCTCACCAACTGGTTCACCTTCCTCCTCTACAAGTTCCTCAAGGTAAGAGGAGGAGCAAGCCTGGAAAAACAGCTGCTTTAAAGCATTTCTTCTTGGTGAGGATTAGTTGGGGTGAAAACTTCCTAGATATAAAGTTAAAGGATTTTTTTTGCCTCTGGAAGGAGGTCAGTGCCTAACAGGATATGGCTATTTTCTGACCCAGGGAGAACAAAGAGGGACACTTTGCTAGAGAGGCAACTTGTTGGTCTCTGTCTTGTGTAGAGGTGGGATCTGAGGGTCAGTGCTGAACTGGGAAAGATTTCAGAGCCTGACTGAGACCTGTGTGGAAAATGCTGTCCTTTTAACAGCAGACTGAGGTCTCCATCATGTGGTGACCCATATTTTCAGTGCACAGGGGATGGAGATCTCCCTCCACCCCAGCTCAGAGGCAGTACTGAGACACAGCCCCACGAGCAGTGGAGGAACACCCATCAGCAAAGCTGTGTGGAAGAACTTGAGTGGAAGAATTTCAGGCACCCCCTGAGCTCTCCCATTCCTCCTGGAAGGTCTCCTGGGGGTTTGTGCAGTTAAAAAAGTCTTTCAGTCTTTGAGCCCTGCCACTGACTGCTGGAGGATCCAATTTCCCCTGGGGGACCCACACTGAGCCTCAAGAATCACAAACTGCTCAGAGCCAGCCTTTTGAGAAGGAGCTGGGCTCTGCACCTCTCCCCCACTCCCACTGCAGCTGCTAAACATCCTCCCACCTCACATCCTCATTTGGACAGAATAACCACCTCTGCCAGGCAATTTGAGGCTTTACAAATAAACCCCAATCCCCCTGAGCCTTCCCCAGGCACGACCAGTTCAAGGACGAGCACATGGGAAAGTTTTGAAGGTCCCTGGAAGGTAATTTCAGTGACTTCAGTATCAGATCCCTGCTTTCAGCTGAAAGGAAAGGATATAAGGAGGTGACTCTCTAAAGAGCTGCTTTTATAATAGGCTTTTTTCACCCCACTCAGCTACTTGTCTTCTTGCCTTAGCCTGAACAGAGGCCTGATAAGGGCAGGAGACAGGCACACAGAAGCAATATGCTGCTGGCAGATAAGCTAATTAAGTGGGAGACAGGTGTAGGGACTGAAAAAGGGACCACTTTGCTCCCGATTATTAACTTGTTTTCGCTGGGATTTACACCAGAGGAAAATGACCTCGCTGTGGTTGAGTTGGGACACAAGAGGAGGGGAGGAGGAGGGAGGGGTGAAGAAAGCTTGGGGTGCATGGCACGGGAGGAGTGCAGCAGGGAGGAAAAGGGTGGGAATAGGAGTGCAGTGAGTGGGAATGATGAGGAGAAATTAGGGAGAGATGAGCTTTGCTGTGCCTGCCTCGGGCTGCTTGTTGCTGTCCTGTGCTGGAGATCCCACATTTCTGTCACCTCCCCACAGCTCCAGGGGCACATCTGGGGCTGGGCACTCCTGTTTGTTGCAGCAGGAGAGTGCTCAGGGAGCCTGTGGACTCTGCCCAGACACCCAGGGTGGGGCACCAGCCATCCATCTCCTTTTAAAACCTGCTCCCAGGTGATTTGGGACCCATCCCACCACCTGCTCCACCAGTGCCAAGCTCTGGCTTGGTGCCAACCACTGGAACAGCCCCAGCATTGCCAGGGGACACTGACACCTCTGTCCCATGGCAGGGACAAACAGAATAGGCTGAGTTGAATGGACCCACAAAGATCATCAAGTCCAACTCCTGGCACTGCACAGCACCATCCCCAACGATCCCACCGTGTGCCCAAGGGCTGGCTGCACTCTGTAGAAGTGCAGGGTCACCTCTGATCCTGTGCTGTTGGAACAGACTGGTTCCCATTGATTTATCCATCATGAGCCATCCGGGATGGCAAACCAAGGCGGTCACCGGGGTGCCCAGGTTGAATTCTAATTCCAGCCTGCAGTTTCACCTCATGGCTGCCTTTCCTCCCTGCAGGAGTGTGCTGGAGAGCCTCTCTTCTCCCTGTTCTGTGCCATCAAGCAGCAGATGGAGAAGGGCCCCATCGACTCCATCACGGGGGAGGCGCGGTACTCGCTGAGCGAGGACAAGCTCATCCGGCAGCAGATCGACTACAAGACCCTGGTGAGAGCTCTGGGCCCCCCTTCCCCTGGGCTGCTCCAGAGCCTGCTGCCTAAAGGAGAGCAGAAACCAGTGACTGACCCTCTGGGATGGTTTATTCGTGTGTTTCGCTAGGGTAATGCTGGCTGTTAAAATTTAAGAATGTGTTTCTCCAGTGAGGATTTCAGCATCAAGGAATAGCCAGAGGTACACAGTGCAGGGACCTATCAGGTCAGCTCTAGAGAAAGCACAAGTCAAAGGAAAAGGAACTTGCTTTAAAGATTTCAAGAGAAAGAAAACTAATCCCTGTCACTGAGCCATTTCCCTCAAAATGGAATTGTCTGCATGGTGCCAGATACTCTTTGCATATGTGTAGCTTTAGCTTCTGCTCTGAGATTACACCCTCTTCCCACTTGATTAAAGAGCATCAATTAAAGAGCATTAGATATCTCTTCTTAGTGTGTTTGTGGACCTTCATTCTCCCTCAGATGCACTAAATCCACTGAGCTTCTAAGTCTCTGCTGGATGAAGAACACTTTCTAAGCCTTCAATGATCCTTGTAATTTTTCTATTTCCCTTTTTCATCTTTATTCTCAGCAAATCCCAAGTTTTAGGACAGTCAGAAGATGCTCTAAACTGATCAGATTATTTTATTTGCACTTTCAGATGAGGGACATGCATCTCACTTAGCTCCAGGTACCTCTGAGAACTGTATCCAATCACAGAATCCTGGGATGGTTTGGGTTGGAGGGGACCCTAAAGACCTTTTAGTTCCAAGTCTTAGACCTTAACCTGTCTTAGACCTGTCTTAGGCTTTAGTCCAAGCAGGCTGATACTAGAAATGCCCTTTTCTGTTCTGTAACTCCAATCTAGAGCTGAGCTTTGATTGAACCCAAGTCTGATGAGGGGGTGCACTTAATTCTTCAATAAGGCCACAGTTTTATTTTGCATATTAAAAACACGACTTTCCTACTAAAATGGCAGCATGGTGCTTCTCTGCTGTTATGTGTGGCTGTCTAAAATTTCAGAGGACTGATCACACATGGAGAAAATGATCAGAAAGGAGAAAAAATGCAGCCACAGAGTGATCACTTTCACTGAAAGAAATCCCTCCCGATCCTTTTAGGCTTGATCTAAAGCAGCCAGCAAAGGGTAGTAATTATACATCAGGCTGAACAAAGCTCTCCTCTGCTGGCTTTGTGCTGTTTGATGATAATCAGCTCTCCCTCTTACATCTCAAGAGCAGACAAATATATCCTGATAGGAATCTCAGCAGATTTACAGAGATCAGCTCTGGTGAAGGAGATTAAGAAGGAGCAGAATATGAATAGGATTGTTCTTCGTTTCTGTTTCTCTTTATTTCTGTTTTATTTTGTCCTTCTTCTACCTTCCCTG
>JANZXQ010000074.1:2806108-2820275 GCA_027576755.1 Chamaetylas poliocephala
GTATGTTCTATTACCATCAGCAGCAGGGGTATTAAAGCCTTTATTCATAGACCCACAGGATCACAGAATGGTTTGGATTGGAAAAGATCTTTAAAACCCATCCAGTTCCACCCCTGCCATGGGCAGGGGCACCTTCCACTATCCCAGGTTGCTCCAAGCCCCATCCAGCCTGGCCTTGGGCACTCCCAGGGATCCAGGGGCAACCACAGCTTCATGATAACCTGTTCCAGTGGCTCCATTGTGTCCCCATGAGGGACACTCTTGGCTGGATATTTCCTTCTACGTGACAGGAAGACTTTGGAGTTGAAACAATTTTCCCGGGCAGTAAAATCCTTCCAAAGCTCATTAGCTGGACGTTGGCTGGCACTCTGAGGACAGAGATGGGGTCAGGTTGTTTAATCTCTTTCCTGGATGGCCTCGTTCCCCTGAGAGATGCACAAGGCTTTGGAGAAACCCAGAGGTTCATGCTGATACCTCCTGGAAACAACAGCCACGGCTGGAGCTGTGTCTGCTTTCATCAGTTTGGAGACCACAGTGAATATCTCCCTTTTTTACTGCTATATTCTCTCTGCAATTGATGCAGGGGAATGAAAAGGAGCAGGTTTGCACTGGCAGGAAGAAAGCTGCAGGTGCTGGGAAGATAAGCACTGCAGGGTTTGAAAGGCTTTTAGGTGGCTTAACACTTGCTTAACCAGCTGTTAATTAAACAAAACATGCAGATAAGTTACAAAAGTGCCTCCAGTGCCCCCTAATGCTCTTCCTAACTATTGGTACAGCCTGAGTTAGGGGACAGGACATTTTCAAAGGCCACAGCACCAACTCTTTAATCCTCTGAGGTTCACCAGGCAAGTTCTCAACTTTGTTTGACCCCTTTTAATTAATAGTATCCAACTGTATAATCGGGAAAAGTTGTTGGGAGATTTTTTTTTCTTCAAGAAAAGTTCCATGAGTTATTTTTTTGAGAGGAAACAAGGAGTCCTGATTTCTCTGGGGTAATTACTGCAAGACAGGCTGAGGCAAAGCTGTTGAAGTACATTTATTTCATCACAGGCACAATGCTAATTCAAAAACCTATTAAAAATGACAGAGACAGGAGGAGTTCAGCCTACTCCATCCCTTCACAGCTTTACACTTCCTTAAATTCTTTCCCATGTGTGTTGTATATTCTCCCTGAACTAGGTAGAATTCTGTATCCACACAGTCTGACCACTGCTGAAAAGTCTCTGTTCTTTATTTCCCAGTCCATCAGCAAGGGAACAGATGTCCATCTACTTTCTGTGACAGAACAAGAGGAAAAAGCCTCAAGCTGTGCCAGGGGAGGTTCAGGCTGGATATTAGGAAAAATTTCTTCTCTGAGGTGTTCCCAAGCATTGGAACAGACTGTCTGGGGCAGTGGTGGTGTCACCACCCCTGGAAGTGTTCAAAAAACCTGTGGATGTGGCACCTGAGGATGTTGTTTAATGGTGAACATGACAGTAATGCTGGGTTGGACTTGATGATCTTGGAAGTTTTTTCCATCCTTAAAAATTCCATAATTTAAAATGAAGTAGTGCCACAAAGTTAAAATATTTAACTATTGCAGATTTTAATTTCTTGAATGCTCTGCATGTATTTTACAGCCTTTTCTTCACTTCCCTATCAGCACCAGCACTCCTGCTCCTGGGGTAGGAGTCCTCCACACAAAATGTATTAATGCTTGTAAAGAAAACCAACTGATTCTACCCAGGATCAGCATCTGACAGGGAAACTAAATAGACCTCTTTAACAGCTGGATAGCCTTATATTTCAGTGGTATTGATCCACTGAAGTGTTATTTTGGCTATATTTCTGCCTGCAAAAATCTTTGATGCCATGCAAAATTACTCAGCAGACAGGGTGTGAATTACAGTCTATAGCCATTAGCAGACTGCTAAAAAAGATTTGTTTTAATGCTCTAAAAATGGCACATGTGGTCCTGATTCTATTCATATTAATGTAAATCTGCAGGGGAAAAATGCTTTCTTTATGAAATTTGTTTCTTCATAAGTTAGAATTACTTAAATCAGACCTCCAACAATAACTGCATGACTGGAGCAGGGAAGTTATGGATGCCCCATCCCTGGAAATGTTCAAGGTCAGGCTGGATGGGGCTCTGAGCAGCCTGGGGTAGTGGAAGGTGTCCATGAACTTGAAAGGGAAGAGAAAGCCAGGGGTGGAGAGCTTAGACAAATCTGTAGGATGAACACAACACTTCCAAAAGAAACAAGGAGTATGGTAGGGATGGGACAGGTGAGAAGATCCTGGCTTTGGCCCCATTCTCTGGTTTTCATTCAGACTCAGGTGCTGCCAGGCAAGAACTGAGCAGTTTTGGTCAGGTGCCATCTCAAAAGGGCACAAGGAAGAGCAAAATCCTAATTTCATACAGCCTCTTCATTCACTCTTTTCTCCATCCTCACTGTAGTAAAGTGCTGTGGGATTTTGGCTAGATCAAGAATGGGAACACAACAAATGTCAGGGCAGTCTGGCCTCCAGAATGGGGGAACACAATGCTGCACTCTTTAAAGGAGGAAGGACAAGAAGGGGCAAAAAAGCCCCCACAGAACTCAGGACTAGGTCCAGCCTCTGGAAAAAGGCAAAGCCAGTGGCTCATTGGACAGGCCTGGGCTGTGGGGTGGGAAAACCTTTATGAAAAGCAGCAGCTCCTTTCCACACCTGTGACCAGGGGCAGTGGCACTGACCTTCCTTTGGAAAAGCACACAGGGATTGAAGGACTGAAAGTGCTGCTTCAGCAGTGTTATTTTTATTCAGAGGGAGTGCTTCAGAGGCAGAAGAGGTTTTAGTGCTTCTTTTAATTTATTTTTTTATGTCTGTTCATCCAAGAGCACTGAGGGAATTTGGCTCTGATCCCTTCTGGGCTGTGTGAGGCAGCACATGCCACACCTGTGCCTGTGTCTCACCTGGCAGTGCTCTGATTTGGGAGAGAGCACACCTCAGAAGGGTGGGAACAGATCAGGCAGGGTCCAGCAGAGCTGGTGAAGCTTTTGGGATGGTGCAATACTATTTCCCTCTCTTTGGAGGGAGGAGGGGTTTCCTTTAAAGTGTTTGGAAAAGCGAGCTGCTCCTCTGGCCCTCGGCAAGGTCATCCCCGAGTTCTGGCCAATTCTCACTTGGATTTCTCTTAATTCTGTCCTTCCTGCCAAGGGTCAGGGACCAAAATCTTAGACTGAGACATCACAGGAGAAGCTGCTCCCTTCAAGTTTCCAGCCCCATTTTATGCTGATTCAAAGATATGAATATTTTGTTTGGATAATTAGCTGCAACTTTTATCTGAACTGAGCCTCAAGCACTGCAGGATTTTTCCCATTTCTGCTATGGAGTCATGGGATTTACTTCTCCTGTGGCCTGTTACAAATTCAGATCAGATAGCTGGGGTTTATCCTGACCTGACCTGACCTCAGTTCATCCTGATTTTCCTCTTCCCAAAGCCAGGAAAGCATCACAGGTAAAGAACACTCAGGTTAAATATGCAAGGTGCATCCTGCAGACTGGGAAAGCAATCCACTCCTTTAGCCTGAGACTGCTTTCTCCTCCCTGCTTTAGGTGATAGCCAAAGCCTGGATTGCTCTTTAAAATATTTAACTGGAGGAAATAATTTGTTTCCTTCAATCTGTTCACAGACAGAGTATTTTTTTTTAATATTAGAGAAATCAGCACATTTTTCCCTGCAGCAGCTGCACTTTGGTTTATATTAGAGAGAGAGACTGATAACTTTACAGAGCAGCACTCACAGCCCTTCTCTGAAACCCTCAACACCCACTCACTCCAGAGCCAGTCCCTGCAGAGCAAGGGAAGATTTACAAGGCTGGGGATTGCAAAGGAGCACTTCTTTCTGTAACCAGAGCAGGCTTTCCCTTCTCTCACTTGTAGGACACTGGAAAAAATGGGTCATGGAGGTTGACTGGTGGATGCATAAAAATGAATTCAGTTTTTGGACAAGCTTTGTTAGCATGACTTAACCCATTCAAACAGCCCTAAAATCTCAGGTCTGACCACATGATGCTTCTAGCTGCAATCAAGAATGGCCCTCCAGTGCAAAAAGATCTGTGCCAAGCCCCCAGGCCAGAGGAGGGTCAGGATTTGGGCTGCCAGGCAATTTATCCTCCTCTTGCATGAGGACATTGGTTCATCAGCCAACTCAAATGCATTAAGGGTGCTGCTGAGGATAAATGAAAGTGGAAGGGGAGGACAGGGTGAACTGGCCCCTTTTAAGCTCCTATAGGTCTGAGCAGGAACTAAAACACTCTGCAAAACACACAGATTTGGGGGATCCCTGAAAAAAAGAGAGAGGGTGCAGCCCCAGGCTGGTCCAGCATGGGAATGGCATTGGTGGGACTGTCCATGGATCTGTAGAGGATAAATGAGTGGTAGGGACGAAGCTGGAGGGATCTTTGTCTCCAGAGCTGGTGATTCCAACTCATTCTGTGTCACCAGGGCTCCTGCACCACACCTCCAACACTGCAGTGTCACAGAGGAGAGGGGAGGAGGGGGAAGAGGGAGAAAATGGAAAAAGAAGCACAGCTCCCCGGGCTGGCATTTTAATATTGAAAGGCTGTGAAATCTAATAAGAGCTACAAGGGAGGGTGATGTATATTTTCCTCGTGCTAGGATGAAATTGGGATTCAATAACTAAATGTGACAAAATATGCAATTTCCCATAGATTTCATGCAGCAGGGTGCTTCCTGTGTAATAACCTTAAACCAGGATTTTTTCCCCTAGCCCAACGAAGATCTCTTGCCTCCATCTTATCTGAGTAATAGTTCACCCCATGAAGTACAGGCTGCCACTTTAGTTGTGCCTTATCACTGCCTGTTGGCACATGGTGAACAAAAGTTGATTTTTTTCCCCCTTTTCTTCCCCATAAATGATATCTTCCTGCTTCTTCCTGTGAGAAATAAGCCTGAGCTGTGAATCATGGGGGAAGAGTAATTTTCAGTTGGCCTCGGTCTTTTTGATGGTGCTGAGGGGTAAAGAACCTTTGAAATGTGTTTCATTAAGACCTCTTGGAAATGCCTGTTGATTTCAAGGCCATTTTGACCATCACAGAGATGGTGGGAAAACTGTTCCCAGCCCTTGGGGTGAAACCCTGCCCTAGATGTCATTTTCTAAGTGGGTTGACACGTTGGACATGGGCTCATGGCCTCGATCCACATGGTCTGAGTTTGGATCTAATTCTGAGATTGGCCTTGCTTTGAGTGGGAGGGAGTTGGAGCAGGTGACCTTCAGAGCTCAGTTGCCACCTCAGTGATTTCATGGTTTGTGCATAGCTGTGCTTTAAAACCCCTGGTGTGAGGGGTGAGCTGGAGGTGTGTGTCAATAAAGGGCACAGGGACTTAATCACAAGTGCTCCAATGCCTGCATTTTCACCTCTTATTGCCTGCCAGCAGTAATGCCTGTCCCTGCAACCCTCCCCTTCCCCAATTTTGCTTCTCCCACACCCTTAACTCCCCCTTCACTGAAAAAAAAACCCCAAAAACTCTTGCTTAACCTCCTAACTGAGCTTTATTCCCACCCGTGCATCCACCAGGACCTGCAACACGTTAGCTCGGATTGCTGCCCATTCCTAATCACCTGAAGCAGCCAAGTTAAAAGGGATTATTAATCAATAAACAATCTGCCTTTAATCAAACACGTTTTACTTTGCAGCCCAGGGAGGGGTGAGCTCACAGGCAGGAGGGCTCAGCAGTCCACGGGAAATTCTGGAGCTGCCCAACATTTTAATTGCTTGGTGTGGCCAAAGTGAGAGCACCCTTCCTGCCTCCAGCCCCAGGAGGCTCTGACTGCCAATCCAGGGATACTTTGGGTAGTTAAAAACCCCCTCCTTCCCTCTCTGCTCCAGGTACAGCACCAGCATGGCAGGGAATCAAATCCCCATCACTGCAAGGTCTGAGAACTGCAGTAATAAAACGTGCAAAATGACACCCTCCCTCTTTGCCAGCCATCAAAAGGCTCTGTCTTTGTTATTGCAGGCAGTTTGATTTTGTCTTATCACTTTCCAGCTGGGTATGTGATGATTTTATTGGTGTGCACTGTTACTCTGCCTGCCCTGGGGAGGCCAAGGTTTCGCTGGAGATGCAGGTGAGCAGATTTTTTTTTTTTTGCTCTCCTCCAGCCACGCTCCATTAAAAAAATAAAAAAACACAAAAGCAGTGAGCTAATAAAGCAGCTCCAAAGGAAACCCTGTGTAATTAAAACCTCTGGTAACAGCAGTCCAACATGAGCAGGGTCAGTCTCTCTCCTGCTAATGTTTGACTCGAATTTCAGCTGGAGTGTCAAAATTTAATGGCCCATCTGATTCAATGGAACTTATTGTCATTGCCAGTTAACTGGGGTTGATATCAAGATAACAGCTTATGAGCAGTTTCTGTGTGGTCCTGATCACTGGTATTGATTTCAATAAGGTGTGGGCTGGATCCTTGACACTCTAATTCTGAAATCAATGGAGCTGGGACGCTGCACTCCGCCTCAGTGCCAGGGAAATCAGGTACATGCCTTCAACAATAAACCAGCCATTTAAATTATTTGTGCAGTCCTTTAGGGAGCTCTGCCAGGCGAAGCAGAGATCCTGCAGATGTAGAGAATATGTGAGGCAGGGGAAAATATAGCAGAGGGATGGAAGGAAGGGAGTTTGCTGATTCTTACTCAAAGCACTGCCTGGTGTGTTTATGGAAGAGCAGTGCATGAGAGAGTCAAGTAATCCCATCCTGGGGGATGTGAGCACTCAGACAGACCAGCATTCCCATTCATTTGGGATGGGGATGTAGGGTCAAAGTGGCTCTGATTTGTGAGTCCTGCACAATCATTCATAGCAAAATTTGACCTAAAATTGACTGTGGCATCCCAGTCCCAGCCTAAACCTCCCCTAGAGTGCAGGAAATAAAGCAAGGGTGTGAAGGAGAGGGGAGAGCAGGTAAGGATCTCATTCCTGTTGGAGCACTGTGGTGCAAGCTGCAGCTGTGAGGGAAATACACAACTCCTCATAGACCTGGAGCCCTGGATGAATGGCACTGACCAATGGTTCTCTCCAGAAAGTCTAGAAATGCCTTTTTCCCTTTCATCTGATTCAGGAAAAAGAGTGGTGCCTCCAAAGGTGAGTCTGAGAGCCTGCTGCATGGATAAGATGGAATAAACCTTGTTGTGGTGTGATGCCTGGCTGAGGGCTGGCACTTATTACCAGAGGACACCCATCCAGAACTCTTCAGAAAAGGACCCTTAAGGAGAGTTGCAGCACAATAAAGAGAAAAACCTCCTGCCCTGAAGTCTGGGAGATGTTTCTTTTGTGACACCCCAGCAGAGAGTGATAGTTGCACACTGAGGAGGAAAAAAACCTCACTCTCTTATACCCTCTAAACAAGTAAATACCAGCTTAAAGGTGACTCTTTAATGCTTTTCCCCCCATTTTTAAGTTGCAGACTTTTCAAGTCTGCATTTTTAAGATGCAGACTGATATGCTGGTTGCTGCAAGTTTTGGATGCACTAAAGAAACTCAAGCTCCAGCAGCTGCAATGGCCTCAGATGAGATTTCCAACCTCATTCCTCCTTGCACTTCAGCACTGAGCTTTTCTTGCAAGCAGGGAAGCTGCACACAGATCCTGCAGGCAGTATCACTGCTTGAGCCTCCTTAATTCCTTCTGGACTTACAGAGACCAGATGTGACCCCAGTGCAAAGTTCCTCTGAGGAAATGTTGGAAATGTTACCAGTTGCAGGTACCCTGCCACATCTCTTGTTATCAGAGGACTTATTTTACTCTACCACTCTTTCTCAACATCAAGAACTTCATTAGATTTATCTGGGAGCTGAATTTAAAAACAATGGGCACCAGATTTTCACAGGCTCAGCTGTTTCTGAATCACAAAGATTCCTCAGTTTGGTCCCTCACTCCCAACTCTGGACATGGATTTCCTCACGTGGAGATCTTACTGCCATGCCTGTGGCAGTGCTGTAGCCTAGTAAATAAAGCTGGATTTCCTTGATTTTTTTGTTTTTTTTTCCCTCCTTCTCTCAGGAGAACTTAAAATAGCTCAGATAGTGTGACCTACGCTGGTGCTGAGGCCAGTATTGGTTTATTCACGTGGGAGATAATAATTATTTCTTAAGGTAATGGCACTAGTCCAGTAGCTGTGAGCATGTGAGAAGGACAGACAGCCATGCTGGTTTGTTTATTTACTCTCAGTAGCTTCCAGATCAGCTCAGCTCAGCTGGGAAAGCAAAAGATGGGGTTTCTTCTCCCTTACTCTCCATGCTGGAAATGGCACCTGGCATGTGAATAATCCATCTGTCCATCATTCAGCACCCACCAAGGGAAGAGGCTCTTCAGGAGGGCTTTCAGCTGCACTTTGGAGGATGATGTGGAGGTTTTGCTTTTCTGCTGCTTTCCCAGCTGCATAGAGGACTCAGGGATGCAGGTGAAGATGAGGACTCGGAGGATGAAGGAGGAATAAATTCACAATTCCCCTAGCAAGCCAGAATCACTGGACCATCCTTCCCCTGAGTCTGCACTGCAGAAATGTTCCCTGAGCTCCCTCCCTGTGATCTCCAGCTGGACACAAGCACGGTGCTGCAATCTCCCTCTTCCCCTCAGAGATTGGATGTGAGTCCTTTATAAACTCCCAGCTTGTCTCTCCGTGCCTGCTCTTGCCCTGATAAATGTTCTCCTCTGCCGAGGAGCCTGCAGTGCTTAACCCACTCCATTACCATTCCCCTTGAAGGCTTACACATTGTTTACAAACAGAATTTCCCCTGTCACTGCCAAAGTGGTGCCTTTTTCCCAAAGCATCAGACGAGGTGATGCTCGGGGAGAGGTGGAGTGACACAGTTATCCACCTTGCCTGGCTCTGTCTGCTCCCTATGGATGTGGGAAGCGACACATTTCCAGCAGGTAATTACATGTTGTCATCTCACTGTGCACTGTGCAGTGCTCTGTGAGAAACCCTGAAATCCCCTGAAACACGTTGGAGAGAACCAAGCTGAGGTGAGAGCAGTGAAGGCAAATTATTCCACTGTAACCTGGGAATAGCACTCCAAGTGTTACTTTGAGTGACCCATAGAGTTTTCTTCAAGGTCTCCAAAAAGATGCAATTTAGGAAAGCAGAGCAAAGAGCAAAACTTCTTTGAATTTAAAATTACAGAACTACTTAGGTTGGAAAAGACCTGTGGGATCATTGAGTCCAACCTGTGACTGATCACCACCTTAACAACCAGACCATGGCACTGAGTGCCAAATCCAGTCATTTCTCAAACACAAAATAATCCAACAAAACAAACCTGATCCAACAACTGCAGCCTGAGCCCCATATTTCACAGGACATGATGCAAATCCAGAAGTTGACTTTGATTCTGAAGAAGTCCAGGCCATGCCTGAGCTGAACCTTGGCTCCAGATGTTCATCCTCACATCCAAAGCTGTTCTCTAATCTCCACAGCCCCCTCCAGATTTCCCACTGAGAGAAAACAGAGTGTGGAGGTGAATTCCTGCTCTAAGAGGAGGAGCAGGAGATGAGGAGCAAGGAAGGTGAAGCATTTTCAATGAAATTTGCCATTTTCACTCACAATCCTCCGAATCCCAGACAGCTCTTCTGGGTGACAGTGTCCATGTCCATTGTCATTTGCTGTTTGGGAACATTCCCACAAAAGCATGCACTTTTAAAGGAATGCTCATTTTCCCAGCAAATATCCACATATGCATAAAAAGAAGGGCAGCAGCGTGAAAAACAAATTATAATTCCGTTTCTCCCCTGTTTCCCATCTTTCTTTTTCCCTCTCTGAATTTTCAGCCACCCACTTGGTACCACAAGCACTTTGCCACCACCAGCTCTGGGTGGGACAGCAAGGAAGAATTTGGAAACAACCCCCTGGTTTGAAGCTGTTTCTCCAAACTAGCTGGAGAAGAGTTATGAATAACCATAAGCATTCACCAAAAATCAGAATCCCTGCAGGGACACACGAAAAAAGCCCCATTTTTCCCTCTGCCATGAATAATTCAGCCCTCCTGAACTTGGGAAAGAGGATATTTAGTGTGCTTTGCAGAGGAGGAAGAGGATGGAGATCAGAGGGGCTGAGGAGTTTGGAGATGCCACTAGGAGGGTTTAGGAAGCCAAGTTAAGGACAACAGGGAGATCTTGGGAAGGGTAGGAAACCTTGAGCAGGATCTGAATGTTCTCAGTTGGCCCATTCCAGGGTGAACAGGTGTAATACAATAAAAAACCCTGGCTCACACATGGAGGACTGGAGGGAGAAGGTTTTAGAGCTGGAGTAACTGCACTGCAATCATTCCAATAAAGATTGTGCTGGGGAAGACAAGGGGAATTTTCTGGCTTTTAAGCTGAGAGCACAACTCTGCAGAAGGCACCTGAGAGAAGCTTTTGAAGACAGAACACAGGACGTTTTCCACAGCTCTGCTGCTCACATCTTTAAGCACAGGATTTCAGCATTCATTAAACAGGGAGCATTATTTCCAGTGGTGACAGCTTCAGATTCCCTAATTTTTTCCTGGATGTGGAATTCCCTCTCCTGCCTGAGCTCGATGCTGTTTCACAACTCCAGGCTCATCGCCTCAACTCTCCTGGGCTTTGACAGATGGAATTAGGGTATAGCAGCACTGCAGCAAGACTGCAGATGGTTTCAAACAACTGACTCCAGCACCAAAATGCTTGTAATTCCCAATTTAAATGGAGCTGGCTTCCCTGGGGAGAGGGCCTGGCTCTTCTAGGTGTTGCAATGAGTTGATAGAGAGAGAGACACACTCCAACAGCCCAGTGCTAATAAAGAAAATTAGGAGCAACTTGCCCTTTCTGTTGGAGGAAAGCCACGATGGGGGAGAAAATGCCACAAGTTTTCTTCATCTGCAAATTTCACTGAGCTGCACCCAAACCATTGGCTGTTTCTAGATGTAAAAGTAGCCTTATATGAGTTTTTGAAAAAAAACAGCACTGTCAGAAATTTCCTTGCTGAAAGCCAGGTGGGTATAGCAGAAATAATAACACTAATAGAAAAATAAAAGTAGCAATTGTAGCAGCAATAATAACGCAATAACTCGGCCTCAAACTGCAGCCCTTGTTCAGGGAACTGCTCCAGATTGCAGGGGGAAAGGACAGGGCTCTTTTTTTTAAGGTGGATTTGGTTTAGATCAGACTCCCTGTGGCTGCTGGAATGTTTCTCCTGGCACAAGAAAGGGGCCAGGGCAGCTGGGGGAGCATCTGGGAAGAAGGTGAGAAATGTCCCTGCAAGCACCTACTGTAGTAATGATTTGTTTAAAAATATAAGACACATAAATTAGATTTTAGGAAGAAATTCTTTATTGTGAGGGTGGTGAGGCCCTGGCATAGGGTGCCCAGGGAAGCTGTGGCTGCCCCTGGATCCCTGGGAGTGTATAATAATAATAAATAATAATAAATAATAATAATAAATAATAATAAAAATATCAACATCAATAACAATAAACAACCAAAATGTTGGGGAGGGAAATTAAGTAGCTGTAGCAGCAATTTAAAGAACAGAAGCACAGCAAAGGTTAAAAGAGAATTTAAGGCAGCAGGTCCTACACGCTGCCCAATTTCAAAGATTCATTCTGCTCCTTGTTGATGAGATTTGTGGGTTTCAAGGCTAAATTCTAGGGAAAAAAATGCTTTCCAAATTGACCCGAGGCAATATTTCACACCTTTGGAATTAAAGACAGGTGCAGTGTCAGGTGCTGCATCCACAAACAGCTGACAGGGCTGAGGGTTTCTCAGGGTGGGCTGCAAGGCTTGAGTCCCTCTATCCTGAAATCCCACAGGGAATGTGGAATCTCTGGAATCTCCATCCCTGGAGATTCCAGAAGGTGTCTGGACATGGTTCTGTGCTCTGGGTGGCCCTGTGTGACCAGGTGACTTCCAGAGGCCCCTTCCAACCTCAACGAGTCTGTGATTATTAAAGCTGGTTGGGAAACTATAGTATATCCTGCAAGAATTCAAAATAATTTCTGTTTTATGTAGGGATGAATTCAGAATCTTCAAGTTTTGTTCCTGAAATGCAAGTGAGAGGAAAACTCCCCCCATCAGTGTTCTCCTGGAATTTGCAAAGCCAAATGTTAAGCCCCTGCTGTGCCAGTTACAGAACAAAGAAATTTCTCCATCCTAGGAAAAATGCCCTGGGGAATTGGTCTCCAGCTAGAACTCTTCATTTCTGTAGGAATTACCAGAGGGTTGTGCTGGTTCATGCCCTGGATCTCCACCATCACAGCTGAGTGGGTTTATGAGACTGTTGGCTCTCCTGGAGCAGAAATTCCTTATTGGCACAACTGTGGATCCTTCCCTGCAAGAAAAATGGAGATAAAATGAGGTTTTTAAAAGCAGAATAATTTTTCTGTCCCATCCTTTTGCAGCTCTTGTGCTCTGTGGTGACTGGGGCAGAGAAGGAGGACTCAGTCCAGGTGGGAATGGGATTGCAAGGCTCTGGGAAAGGCAGGGCTTCCCTGGGCAATAAACTGAGCAAGAGATGCAGAGAAAAGACTTAAAGAAAAGCACCACTGCCTCAGGAGTTTGGGGCAGGCATCCTGGTGACTCCTGGTGCACCCTGGTGACTCCTGGTGCATCCTGGTGATGCCATCCTGGTGATGCCACTGCTCCCTCTGCTCCTTCCCACACCTCCAAACCCACAGCTGGCTCTGTTTCCTGCCCTCAGTGCTGATACCAAAGCACAGACATGATTTTATAACTCAAATCTACACCTGGACAGGACACCAGAGATGGAGGATGCTGCAAATAACTTGGGGACATTGAAACTGTGGAATAAACCTCAGAGATGAGACTCCTCTTAACTTCTCCTGGAGGCTGGGAAGGTCTGAGTTGCTGCAGCAGCACAAATCAGGGTAAAACTCAAGAATCCAGAGCAGATGCTGTGCAAAGATAGCAAAGTTATTGAGGCCACAAGACACAGCAATAAATCAGAGCACATTAACATGATTTTGTTATCTTGGTGACGTAAAACCCCTCCTCCTCCTCCTCCCAGCCATCTCCTGTCCACAGGACTTGTGGCAGAAGCAACCCACTGCATTTTTGGGAATGAAATCATCAGGGACAGCAGCAATTCAGCTCTCAAAGCAGATGGAGAGGGGAATCTTGTGTCTAGAGCATGTGGGAATATTCAGGTTTGCTTCTGCAGGCACAAGGTGCTGCAACGTGCCCTTTCCTCCCTCTTCTGGCATTCAGCTCGTGCAACAAAATCAGTCCATGCCAAAAAACCATTTGGTCTGGTTCTGTTCTCTCATTTTCCTGCCAGGAGGGCTCCCTCATGGGGCTGAAGTGGATGTAATGCCTGCAAGGGTGGGTGCTCCCAAAAAAAAAAACCAAAAAGCCCAGCTTCTGTCCAGCAAACTGCTCCCCGCAGCACTTTGAAGAGCCATTCCTTGCTCAAAAGCTCATCCAACCTCCCCATCCTCTGCAGACAGCTCGAGATCAGTGCTGAAAATATGAAAATAAATAAATAATCACCAAGGAAGGGGTTTATGGAGGGAAGGCAGCTCTCCCTGGTGGGAGGCTTGGCAGAGCAGATGCTGCAGACAGGACCAGGGGCAAGGGAAAGGGCGAACATGGGAATTGCAGTTCCTGGAGCTGAATGAGATTTGGGCAATAAAACGAAATATTCTTGAAATGTGAGGCACGCTTTCATTTTTTTTTTTTTTCCCCCACAGTCTGTGGTGAAAACTGCCTTATGTTTGCAAATGTTCTTGTGGGGAAAGAGGCTGTTTTCAGCAGGGTAGGAGGGGTTTTGACAGCAGCAAAAATTTGAATGAGAGCAAAGAAGGAGCAGGACCCCCGGCAGACTCACTCCCACTTATTTGCAGCAGGAAGAAGTAAAAATATAAACACATTTCTCAGGAAAAATAATTCATTAAAAAAAAAAAAAAGTCGTCGTTGCATCCATGAGTTCTCTAAATCAAACTGATAAAATTTCCATGTAGTCAGAAGTCTCCAAAATGCATCTATTACCCCATAAAATATGGCCAGGTTGTTTAACAGGCCCCCCTCTTCACTCCTTCCCCAGAGAACAACTGGTGACAGCTGCAGTTGACATTATTTAAACATTTCAGTATTACATTTCTGCTTTCATTTTTCATCACCTTTAGGCTGAAATTCTCCAGGCCTGGCCAGT
>JANZXQ010000074.1:2895175-2909123 GCA_027576755.1 Chamaetylas poliocephala
GAGGGTTTTTTTTGTGTTGAATTTTTCTTTGATTTTGATTTGACCCACACTAATTCAGAGTGTTTCTTTCCTAGATTAACTTTGGGAGAGGGCTGCTCCTTTGCTCACCTCTTGAGTCCTCAGTGTCTCTGGCTGGAATTCAGATGTGGCCCAGGGAATGCCCCTCCAGAGTTTATCTTTCCCAGGGAATCCCCTGAACTTGGGAGAGCCAGATGTTAGAAAGGGATGTTTTGCAAATTCTACCACGCGGGGGCAGCCTCTTCCACCTTCCCGTGTTAAAAATCTTCCCAAATTCGGAATAAAAGGCTCTTTAGTTTGTTTGAAGTCCCTTGATGATAGCACTGCTGTGGTGACACTGGCTGCTGGCTGATTTTCAATGAGAGATGTACTTGATGATCTTAAGGATGCCTTCCAACCTAAATGATTCTATTATTCTGTGAGAAACATCATTCTATTATATTAAAGACAATAAAAACCATTACAGGTCTTCTGAAAAGGATGCCTGGAGCTACAGGAATATTGTTAAGGACAGAGTTGAAAGTAGTCCCACACCTCAAACTGTGACCACTGAAAGCACGGGGTTAAAACAAACTCAGTGACTGTAATGACTGATGAGTCCTTTGTGAGTAACACTGAATTCCTGGCCAAGTCATCTCCTCCAACAGGCACAAACCTCATTCTTCTGGCTCTCACATCAAGAGCCACCACGTACAGCAGATAAATAAAAGCTGATTTTTGCAACCCAGAGGCAGCAGCAGATTTATCAGCTGCTGTTTGATGGAGTCACTGCTGCGTGGGGAGAGAACATCTCAACAAAGGCATTGAATTGCACACATATTTTGCCCTGGCTTGTGTCCTTTTCTTGATATGTGCACTCCCAACCCAGTGGAGGTAAAGGAGCTGCTTTCCCAGAGCAGAGAGCAGCAGGAAGAGCCAGAGTGGTTTCCTGCAGTGGCTGCAGCACTGCTGAAACTCTGCTGTCCCAGACTGGCAGCCCTGGGTGTGGATGCCAGCCCTGCAGCCAGAATCTCTGGAGAGCAGGAGTAGCAGTGACTATCATGAGGTGAACTTGTTTCTGGGATCACTCCATAAGGACTGGTCCCAGATTTCTCCCTGGAGTGCCTTTAAAGAATTTTATGATGTGTTATGCTTAAATTCTGTGTACAGGATTAACCTCTCCAGACAAGAAATGGTGTTTTCCCATGGTCTGAGCCTTCATCTAGCAGAGCACTCAGCATCCTCCTGGGCCAAAAAGACCAGAGCCCAACCTGATAAACTATCACAGCATTGCTTGACAGCCTGTGGAAGCTGAATTTGTGCAGAAATTCAAGCCTTGAGCTTGATTCCCCAATGCCTCAGCTCTGCAGACTGTCCCAGCAAGTTAATCAGGAAGATTATCAATTTACACCCACTTTGCTTGAACATGAGCAATTGACTATCAGAGCAAGAGTGAATTTGGCACCAGCCTTAACATATTAAGCAAATTAAGAGCTGGGATAAAAATCATTATATCTGACAGAGCAATTTGTGCATCAGAAGATGGTGTGCTTTTAATTCGTTGACAAGAAGGAGGGGGAAAGGGGGAGCATCCATTCTCTGCAGACCCAAAGATAACTGGGTGTGGTTTATTCTGGTGCCAACCCTTCCAAATAAGAAATGAATTATCAGGAAACTGGCACAAAAAGATAAACATGTAAAAGAAAAATTGGCCGTTTATTGCAAAGAAATTCATCCTCTTATCCTGACACCACACTGAGGGAAAGTGTGGGATGGGATAAAAGCAGGCTAGCTCAGGACACCCCAGGAAAGGTTAGTTCAGGATGAAAGAAGAGCTGTGAAAACCTCTCCTGCTTGACACCCTCATGGCCCAACCAGAGGGTTCCAGGGCCTGGAGAGATTTCCAGGGTGGGAGTAAAGGCTGAGGGATGGAAAGCTGAATACTGGCATTCCCTTTGATCCAGTCTGGGATCTCAAATGAGAGAGATGACACCTTGATTTCCACCTTACCTGCCCTTCATCTGTGTGGGAGGACATTTATCAGCCTGAGATCACAGAATTCTAGAATCAAAGAGTGGTTTGGGTTGGAAGGGACCTTAAAGATCATCCAGTTCCACCCCTACCATGGGCAGGGACACCTCCCACCATCCCAGGGTGCTCCAACCTGGCCTTGGACACTTCCAGAAATCCAGAGGCAGCCACAGCTGCTCTGGGCACCCTGTGCCAGGGCCTCCCCACCCTCATAGGGAAGAATTTTTTCCCAATATCTAATCAAAATCTCTTGTTTGAAAATGTTCCCCCTTGTCTTATCAATATCTGCCTGTGCAAAATCAGTCTCCCTCTCTTCATAAGCCCCCTTTAATTACAGGAAGGCCATGCTGGGGTCTCCTCAAAGCCCTCTCTCTTTTCCATGCTCCATGCTCAGCCTGTCAAGATAAACATTGCACCTTTTTTTATAATTTAAAAAAACTTCTACTTAAGAAAAATTTTCTACTTTAGACCTATCTGTGTTCACAGGTGCTGCATGACATTGAATGGGTTCTGCAAGTTAGAATAGAGCAGGTAAATTTGGAGTGGTAGGTAAAAGAAGCAAATTGATGGGCTGCTGTATCACTGTCGTGAAGGATGTGCAGGACAATTCATCAGCCTGCCCAGCAGAGCAGCTTCTAGATGTCTTTATTCCTCTGCCCCTTTTTTATGATGTCCCTTCAAGTCTGAGACCCCACTGAGGACTGCTTTGAACTTACAGTGCCATGATAGGGAATTTCTGTGAGGGTCAATGCAGAAGTGTCCTCTGACAAAGAGGGCACAGGACTCTGCTGTGGCAGCTCTCTGTGCTGCCCTTTTGATTTAGGGGATGAAATAACCCAAAGCTGGTTCAGAGGTTAATGTCCTTTCTGCAGGGGTGGCAAGCAGCATAAGGGCTTTGATGAAATGAGTCTCAGAGCCTCTGTAGGTGCTTTGAAAGAGCAGAGCTGAGTGGAACAAGACACCAGCAAAGTTCAAACCAAGCTGCCCAGAGAGCTGGAGCTTCCCCTCAGCTCACGGGATCTGAGAGGTCTGAGCTGCTCCTGCCTGCCCAGGGGTTTCCTCTTGCATTCAGGGCTTGTAGGATAAGGGAAGGAAGGGATGGCCAGGTACAGAGCAGCTGCTGAGATGTGATGTCTTGGAAAGCAGAGGGCATGGCAGAGGGGATTGGCACCCAGCTGGTTTGGTTTTTCCAGTTCTGAATAATGATCTCGAAAAAATTCCATCCACCTTTCCCAGACAGGCTGAGAGATTTGGGAGTGTTCAGCCTGGAGAAGAGAAGGCTCCAGAGAGAGCTCAGAGCCCCTTTCAGTGCTTAAAGGGGCTGCAGGAGAGCTAGAAGGGATTTTGGACAAGGGTCTGGATGGACAGGGCAAGGGGGAGCAGCTCAGTGCTCTCAGAGCCTTTTCCAGCCTGAATGATTCTGTGGCTCGTGTGGTGTGGCATTCCCCAGACACCTCCACTGCCTGAGGAGGGATATCTGGAGGATGCTGCTGATGCTGGTGTGGTGGAACAGGACCATGAAGGGTCACATTCTGTTCTCTGGTGGACTGCAGCCATTCCCAGATCTGCCTTCTCACGCCTGTGCATGCTGAAGGATGGACACTCAAACATCTCCACGGTTTTTATAACACCACAGGATGGTTTGGGTTGGAAGGGGCCTAAAGATCATCCAGTTCCCCCCCTGCCATGGGCAGGGACACTTTCCACTGTCCCAGGTTGCTCCAAGCCCTGTCCAACCTGGCTTTGAACACTTCCAAGGCTGGGAATCCACAACTTCTCTGGGCAACAAGCAAGTCAAGATTTCTATTTTCCTTCATCTCCTGAGGAGATGTTGCTCACTTATCTGCTTCTACAGCCAACATCCTTCTCTTCCCAAAACTGGCTCCTTGGCCAGATGAAGGCTGTGAGGAGAAGGCCTCTAGAGCTGTACTGCTTTAGGAAGCATCTAAAGCCCCTTCAAATCATCTCAAAGACACTGAAATCACACAGGCTTTAAGAGAGATCTCTTCCTTTTAGAAGAAGCTGGCTCACACTCGATGCCAAAGGAGGTGGCAAGTGAAGAAAGAAAAAAGCTGTAACTCTGTAAACCCATAAATCACCAAAGTCCTAAAAGAGAAGGGAAAAAAAATAATAAAAAGGCAAGAACCCAACATGGCCTTTTTGGTTTGCAGATAAGCACAAAGTTTGGCAGGAAGGAGATCAGGGCTTTTTCCAGTGCACCTCACGGTCGATAATTCCCACAGCAACAGAGCTGCAAACAGCCACACGTGTTCCCCTGCAGAAAATGGGACAGAGCAGAGGGGCAGGGGCACAGGGCAGGGCACAGCTCATGAGTGACTCTGCTGGCACCAAGGGAAGGTCCTGACTGATCCTCTCCACACACCTTCCTCTGCAGAAGCATTTTTGCCGTCTCTGTTAATTGAGAGTTTTTGGGAGCCCCCTGATGCTCCCTGGGAAGCTCCAGCCTGACTCTATCAGCTCTTGCCAGCAGCCAAGGGTCGTTATGATTAATGACAGCAGAAAACTGCCAATGGCAGACACAAGGAATTAAGTTGCCAGCAACATTTAAAAATCAACGTTAGGCCATGGGAAGGATAAGGGAAGAAGGTGATGGTTGTACAATATCTGCAGCTTCTCACTCTCTCCACAGCTCCTCCTGGGGTGGCCTAAATCCACCCTGAAAATAAATTTAAAAAAAGAATTAAAAATAATAATTTTAATATCAGGAAAAAAATTATAAAGAATTTAAATTATTAACTTTGTAAGTCATGCTTTGTGTCACCAAGGATCCCCAGAGTCCTGCCAGACACCAGAGTGCCACTCAAAGGATGCAGGTTTCCTGTGGTTTTGTGTCACATCTGCCACTCCTGTGGCACACTGAAGGTGCTCTGGGACATCTCCAGTGGCATCAGTTGTGTTCAGGTAGCTTGGTCAAGTCCCTGCAGTTCTTCCTGGGACAAAAACACCAGAGAACCAAGTGAGGGACAACAAATGTCACCCAGGCACCAACTGAGAGGATGAGAGGAAATGGCCTGCAGTGCCACCAGGGAAGGTTTAGATTGGAAAAAAAAAATCATGGAAAGGGTTGTAAAGGATTGGAAAAGCCTGCCCAGGGAAGTTGTGGTGTCACCACCCTGGAAGTGTTACAAAACCATGTGGATGAGGCACCTGACATGGTTTAGTGGTGAACATGGTGGTGGTGCTGTGCTGATGGCTGGACTTGATGATCTTAAAGATCTTTTCCAGGCTAAATGATTATATGAAATGGAGAGGACCGGGGATGGTGGATGAACACAGCAATAAATTCAAGCAGAGTTAATTGGAAGGAGATACAGAGCAAAGAGCCTTCATGAAACATCTTCCCACAGTCCCCCAGGGCTGAACTGGGGATGCAAGAGGCCAAGGGAGAAGTAGCAAAAATTCTCTAAAATCAAACATCTCTCTCCAGGCTGTGAGCTCAGGGCTGGGGGAAGGAAAAGACAAGACCCATGACTCCAAGGAACATCTCATTGTGCAAATCAAAGGTGAGAAGTGCAGTTGGAATGGCAGAATTTCCTTAAGACGGTGTTTCTCCCACCTCTGCAGCTCTTTGTGCCCTCCCCTCCTGCAGTGAACACAGGAGGAGGGACCCTCCAAAGCCCCTCCTGTCCATTCCTACATGCCCTGGCCATGGTGGCATTCCCACCCCTCCAGCCCAGTGGCCCAAGGAGGGCCATTCCATCAGTCTGCCACAGGTGACAGATGAAGCAGAGACAGGGAAGGGGACTGTGACAGGCCCTCCCCTTCCACAGTGGGGGGTATTTTCCTATCAGGAGCTGATTAGATTTGGGCAGAGCGCTGCTTCCCACAGCATTCCTTGCAGGAGGGAGCTGGGTGATGCAGCCAGGAGGGAGTGGTGGCCCCGGTGACAGCCACAGGCTGTGGGGTGTCGGGCCACACTCCATCCCCAGAGCAGCCCCAGCCCTGCAGGAGGCACAGATGGCTCCTTTCCGCCATCTGACCGCATTGTTTAATCTGACCTGATCCGGTGCTCTAATCTAACGTCCAGTTTAATCACCACCACGGAGCTGGGATTGTTTCCCTGGGCTCCACCCTGAGTTCCTTCCCTCCCCGGGCGCACGCACAGCCCGGGTCTGTCACCCCTCCGAGGGGACACCCTCAGCTGGCTCCTGTCTGGGCTCTGAGGGTAGAGGAGATGCTGCTGCTGGCAGACAGCACTGCAATGAAAGGATGTTTCCATTTCATGAATTCAGCAGGAGTTTCTCCTATGGCTGCTGCAAGTCCCAAGTGTGGACACTGCTGAAGGCCTAGGCAGATTTTAGCCAGGCCTTTTCTCAGGTTTTAAGTTCTTTTTCTCTTTCTCAGGCTGGGAGGTTTTTTTCCCAGGCTGAGACAGTTTCTCAGCTCCAGCCTGAGCCTTTCCCAGGATGATAGCTTTCTTGTAAATAGAAAGGAATTAATAAACAGAGATTAACACCTGGTGTTGACTGAGGGACAGTTTCTTGATGTACGTGACAGGAGATGTTTTCTCCTATTGTCCAACGAACTGCTGTCCTGTTTGAGGCTTCTGAACCTCTCTATAAATATGGTTCAGGTTTTCAATAAAATGCTTCTTTTGCTTCTCTTGCCTAAGAAGTCATTTGTCGTCATTATACGCCGCTCTCCATGTAGAGCAGCACCCAAGGGTTCCTAAGACCCTGGGCAATTTTTGATTAGGGCTCTCATAGTGCTTGGGTGCTCCTAAAAGAGGTCTGCTTGATCACAAGGCTGTAATTATAGAATCACAGAATGATTTGGGTTGGAAGAGACTTTAAAGCTCATCTATTCCACCCCCTGCCATGGCAGGGACACCTTCCACTATCCCAGGTTGCTTCCATCCCCATCCAACCTGGCCCTGGACACTTCCAGGGACCCAGGGGCAGCCACAGCTTCTCCAGGTTTGCATCATGACTCTGCATGGTCAAGTTGCTTAGCCTTGGTGGCAGCACCTAAACTTCTCCCAGTTTCCTGCTCTGCTTTGTGTCCTGGTCCTGCTTTGGCTCTCAGCTCACACAAAGTCATCCAGAGGTGATTCCCAGCCCATCCTTGGGAGGTAGCAGAGAGCACAACCCCAGGGAAGCTGCAGTGGTCTCCAGTTGCCTGTTTGCACATTAAGACATCCTCACCTCAGTTCTCCCTGTTTGAAAGTCTCAGCCCAGCCTCTCCAGGTTGAAATCCATGGATAGTGCACCAAAGAAGCACAAAATGCAGCTGAACAGAGCTGCAGACACCAATGAATCCCACATTTGTTCACCCAAATCAGGTCTCAGCCAACTGTGGGACTTGTGATGGTGCTGTACCCAGGGAAGGATTGCCACACACACATCCTTCCCTGGAAATGGGTTAGGTGCACCACTTAATTAGTGGCTTGTCTAAAGTTTCTTCTGTTTTCACTCAGAGCCAGGATTAAAAACACGAAGGAAATGAATTTTCTCATGTTTGACTTGGTTGTTTATTAAATTTTATCTAAAGTACAGAGAGTTCTGCAACACTTGTAGCTACCAGTTAAAGGTGAGCAAAATGGAGCTGAATCCAGCTGCTACAAGGTCTTTTAAAGCTAAACAGTCCAATAAATAGTTAACACCTATATTATTTATACTTTTGACCCAATAACCAAACTCCTGTGACCCTCAGTGCAGCACAGTCCAACCAGAAACTACCTGAAAGCATGAAGAAGAAGGAAGAGCACAGAAAAAGACAACACCCAAAACTCCCCATATTGTCCCATACCTATTACTATATTCTAAAAACCCCAAGTTCAAAACCTTTCACCATGTGAAATCACACACTTCTATTTAACTACACACTTGTGATTTTAACTCCATCACTCAAATTTGGAAGCTTCTCCAAGGCCTGGGGTCAAAAGCAGTGTTCTCCAGGGTCAGTGCCAGAAAACACAGAAAGCTCAAAACTCCCAAATTTCTAAATCCCAACACTTCCCTACAGCCAGGAAGGGCTTATTGCACACAGAGCAAGCCCAGAGGGTGGGAAGGGGCTGCAGAGGTCACTCAGCCCATGACATCCCCCAAGGCAGGATCAGCTCTCCTCTGGCCCTGCTGACAGATGTTTGTGTAACCTGCCCTCCCAGACCTCCTGTAAAGGAAAGCCACGTCCTGCCCCCAGCCACCTCCTCCTCCTCCTCTCTCCAGGGCAGTTCTGAGGATTTTCCCACGCTGTCCGAATTACACTGCCTCCCCCTGAGCTGCAGAGAGCCCCTCTGCTCTCAGCTGCAGCTCTTTTCCCAGACTGACTGAGTAGAAACAATTTGCTGATACCTTTGCAGTGTGGAAAAAAAAAATAAAAAAAATCCATCCCAGGCTCTTTGCCTCACATCAACACAGAGCCCCTAATTCCCAGCCCTGTCAGTATCTGGGGGAGGATGTGGCTCTGCAGAGCAGAAGTGCTCCCAGCTCTTGCTCTCTCACAGCACAGAAGGAGATTCCCTTCAATCTGATGGAAAGAAGTGAAAATAAAATATTTCTCCTTTTCTGTCCCTGCCTCAGGCTGTTCTGGGATGATGCTTGCACAGGTGCCTTGTTTCACACACTTTGCCCCACTCTGGTCTCCCAGCATCTTCTGTTCCAATGAATTTTGCCTCCACCTCTCTCTACAAACCTTTATGAAAGGGCAGAGAGCTCTACTCTGTGCTTCTGCAGGGCAGAGCCCTCTGGTGAAGGTGGGCTTTGCACAGGGAAGGTCCCACTTCCAAACCACCTCAGAGCTCTCCATTCTCTCTCCCTCCATAATTCATGTCATTTTTATCCTTGGGGAGCAGGAACTGCTGGTGACCTTTTTTGGTCACCAAAAATTCAAAAATATCAAATTGCACTGATCTGACCTATTGATAGCAGTGACTGAAAAATACATCAGTGGTGATGCTTTGTGTGGTGTCTGTGACTCCACTGGCATTTTCCAGGAGAAACAGATACACAGATGGAGCTGCTTGAGACAGAGAAATCATTCATCACCAAGCAACAGAAGATTCTCAACTTTAAACTCATGGCTTCTCTTACATTGACAAGGAAATGATTCTTTAGGGAAGTTTGTCAATTTGTTTTCCTGTATTTCCCCAAGTGGGAAAAAAGCAATGATTTTAGGGAGCCAATGGCAGGCATTGATTTAATAATTAGAAGACATTTAAATGTGTTGCATGGACATGGCCATTTGTTTGGACAGGAACATTCTTAATTTATCTGTCAATATTTGTTACCATGGGAGACTTTGCAGGTTTTGCCAGGTAGAACCCTACAGACACAAAATAAATGGGCTGCCTACCTCAGATATCTGACCAAACCATTGCTAACTTGCTTTTGAAAAAATGCTGATTGTCCAAGCACTGCAATTCTCTGAATTCAGTGAAATCTAAATATTTTGATAATCACAGATTTATGGCCAGGCCTTTTTCTTCTGGAGATGGGAAAGATATTAAATAATATTCTCAGGGGTGGTGACATCATTCTTCTTAAATGCAAAAAAATGCTCAACCCTATCTTGCTCTTGCCCAGACAGAACATGGGTCACCAGGATGGGGAGAGAGGCCACAGACAGCTTGTGGAACCTTTGCTTTGCAGCAAAAACAAATTTAATGAGCTGAAACCCAGATCACACGACAGAGAACTGTGATTTTTATGCTTATATTTATTTGCACATTTATTCGTGGTGCTGGCTGGCACAGCCACAGAGCTCCAGCCTGTTACTCAGAGGTTGTTTTTTCCCCTCTCCCCACCCACAGACAGCTGGGAGCTGAACTGAAATATCTCCTTTTTCTGCTGTCAGACTGACAGAGGATGTTTCTGGTGTTCATGGAATCAGCACCATGGTCAGAAATTCCCCTCCTTCCTTTCAAGAGGCTGTTGGTGCTTTCCTATGGCAGCAGGTCTGAAATGACACAGCATTTCTGTGCCCTGCAACTTCTCTTTTTTATTATTTTATTTTTTTTGTGTGACTGTATAGAGAAAGAAGTGGGCTCATCAATATCCACATTTGGAGGAAAAAACCCAACAATCTCCAGGCTGCCAGCTACATTGGTGAGCTTTGACCTTCTGCAGCTTCCAAGGGCTGATTTAATCCCTTGAATAAGGCTTGGTGTGGAAGGGCTGACAGGACCTTAATTACAGGGTCATGATACTATAATTACCAATAGCAAAGTGAAATAAACTCTGCTCATCCAGCTCAAACCACTTAATAACCACCAGAAATCCTTCACAAATCATTTTGCCTCTGCCTGCAGAAGTAGAAAATAGAGGAAGACAGGACTTTCTGCTTCAGTTTATGTGGTGCAGTCATGATAAATGGGTTTCCTCCAGAAACACAACATTACAATTCTCTTCTTTAAGCACCTTCTGAAAACCTCCTTTTAACTTGGTAGCTCCATCTGTTCAGCATCTTACACTCTGATATGTTTTCATCCATAAAGAAGTGCAAATATTGTGAGAAGCCAGTGGGGAGAGGGAACAGCCATCTGAATCCCAAGTCTTGGTTGGATACCAAAGGCAGAAATTGAAGCTGGATTTTGGTTTCCAGGCTGCAGATGATCATTGGGTACCAGGTGTTTTCACATAGACTGCTCCAAGCCTGGCAGGGGAGTGTTTCTTTGTGCTCCATGAGATCCTTTTTCTTGTCAAGTGTTATTAGCTGGAGTTAAAGCTCAGTGTCTGAGCCCTGCAAGGACCCTGCAGATGTGTTTCCCTTCCTGTGGGCTGCTTTCCATCATCTCTGCAATGCATGACTTCTGAATTCAGGGAGAAAATCAGCCACACAAAAAGTTTCCAGCAGGTGAAAGACGAAGAGAAAGACCTTAAAGTCCCTCAGTGTTCAGTGAGTGCTCTCCCTTTTTAACACCATTTTTAGAATAAGGCTTTGCTACATCCCTTGCAGTCAGAGCAGGGGACATGAGCATTCATTTGGCTTTTGGCAGCTTTGGGAGGGGCAGCACTGAGGGGACAGCGTGTCTGGGCTCTGGCTGCTGCTGCCACATCTCCAAGGGAGCATCCAGCCACTGCAGTTCCATGGCATCAGCTGGGCTGGGGCTCAGGCTCCTGGCCAAAAACAAGACCCAGTAACAAGAGAAGTTACTTACAGCCAGGGCTGCACAAGCTGGTCCTTGCTCATGTGGGAGAAAAAGCAATTTTGGAAAAAGCAGGTTTAGAAAAAGCAGTTTTAGGAAAAGCAGCTTTTCTTTGCCTCTTGCTCCCAGAATGTTTCTTCCCTCCCCAACCCTTCCAAGGCTGCTATAGAATATGCACATGGTAATGTTTGTCTCAAGCTGAACAGAGAGTGTGCAGACCCTGGAAAGATGAGGAGAGATCCACATGCTGAAAATGGAAATTTAACTTTTGCTTTTCCTTCACAGCGCCTCGTCTGGATGCTTTTGTTAATTTTTTTTTTTTTTGTTATTGCTTGAACTTTAATGAAAAAGAATTGAAAGAATCCTGTGTGAGTCCCTTTTAATAGTTCCAGATTTGAAAAAATATTCTGAACTCAGCAAGCTTGATCATAATCTTCCAAAGAATTTCAAGCTCTTGTCCTTCTCTCCAGGGAACCAACAGCTCATATTCTGTTCCTTCTGTGCCTTTCTTTCTGAATTTTCCAGTTTCAGCATGTAAAAATGTTAGAAGGAAAAGAGGGTGCCATCTTAAGCCTCTCCAAGTTTTAATATTTTGTCCTTAATAGCATTAGATTGCTGTTCAGCAGTATATAGTATTAGTCAAGCTTCTGACTATGAAATGCAGATAATTAATTGAAGTTTTAATCTCTGAGTTTTTAGTGAAAAGATCCATGCTAGCTGAAAGTTTTACAATCATATTTGTATTTTCTTCTCCAGGAATCTGACCCCTTTTTTTTTAAGGAAAAAAAAATTCCTCTTTGAAGGCTTTCAAATTAAATCTTCAGGCTGGCTTAAATAAATGCTATGTTTTACCACAGTTAGAGGCATACACACTTGGAAGGGGCTCAAAACATTTGACAAAATGTAGCATTAGTTGAAATGTTCTGTCTCTGCTAAAGATCAGGAGCACTGTAGAAATGGGATATTCTCAGCCTTTGGGCTATCACATCACTTGCTGCCAAGTTCTTTTTGCTTTAGTTTGGCTGATCTGTCAAAAGCACAAAAAGAAATGCAGCTAGCAGGTCTCTGATCAGAGTTTTAGCCAGAGTTTCTCCTCAGCTCCTTTTCTGCCCAAACCCAGTCTCCCTGTTGGAGAAGTTGAAGTGGTGGTGGTGACTTGATGATGCTGTTAATTATTTTCATGGGAAGAAAATACAGAGTAGTAAAGAGGCCTAACAAAGGGCCTCTTAATCTTGAAAGAAGCAGCAATTATTGGCTGGAAATGAAAGCCACACTTCACTGTAGAACAAAGGGATTAAATTCCAATACACAGACTAATGAATTGTTGCAGCAGTCAAACCAGGGAAGCAGATCTTTCACCTCTTCAACATTCCAGGTGAACAGATGGATCTTCCGCCAGATATTCTATAATTGGTTATAATCTGGAGGGAAATGAGCAGGAGATTGTGTGTATAAAACATTAGAAGAGGTGCTCTAATAATACCCTTGAACTTGTGAAGTGCAGGGATGAATAATCTGCCTGCACAAGCTTCTCCAGCCCTACTCCCACCAGGGAAGTTCCTCTGCCATCAGGATATGTCTCTCTCAGAAAAGACCACAGTAGATGAGAACCAGATTCTGCCTGAACTCCCAGATTCCCATTTCTGCCACCATGGCAGAAGTGTCCCTTGTTCCATGTCAGTCTTTCCTCTCAGGAGTGGATGTCCTGAGGGTTAAGGTGGGATGGGTTCCTTTCCCCTCCACTTCAGCCTGAGTTAATAGCAGCACATTTCCCTTTACCATGTTAGGTCCTCATATCTTTACACCCAGTTTACAACTGGATTTTTTCCTGTTGTCTTGTTCTCAATTGCAGTCAAACAGGCCTTTCTTGAGAAGAATTTTCTTTGGGGTCTCACTACAGCATGGACTCCTGCAAAAGAAGGGAGTTAACTTTCCAGCTGGCCTTTGTCTGGTATTTGCTAGAAGTTTTTATGTCCTAGGAGGACTGGCAAGAGGGCTATCACCTTGAGAAATGCTGGAAGAGATGGAGTTTACATTGTCTGGTGCTCAGCACTGCCAGGAGAGACAAACAACCCTGGCAATCCCACACATCCAAACCCTTCCATTAGCATGCGGATCCAGCACCGCTGTTTTGTTGGGCCTCATCAACATGCAGCTCACATCCCCCCTTCCCCTAAAGCACCAGCAGAGCTCAAAGGAAATTATTAAAAACACCTTGTATGAGATGAAAGTTCTGATTAGGTTTTGTTTCAGGTGCGAAACCCGCTCCTGGGATCTGCTTTGAGAGAGTCAATTCTGCTGGAGACCCTTACGGCAACTGCGGGAAGGACTCCAAGAGCTCCTTTGCCAAATGTGAACCCAGGTAGGGCCTGTCCCTGCCAGCACAGCAACAGGGGCTGGGAGAGGCCACTGGGAGTGCTTCACCTGCTCTTTGGTTGTGTTTGTGTTTGTTCCCATCAGGGATGCCAAGTGTGGAAAAATCCAGTGCCAAGGAGGAGCAAACAGACCCGTGATTGGTACCAATGCTGTTTCCATAGAAACCAACATCCCACTCCAGGAGGGGGGAAGGATCCTGTGCCGTGGCACCCACGTGTATTTGGGGGATGATATGCCCGACCCTGGGCTGGTGCTGGCAGGAACCAAGTGTGAAGATGGAAAAGTAAGATTCTGGAATACTCCCAGACAAGGGGAACATCACTACCATCGTTCTGCCAAGTGTTTTGTGCTTCTTTATTCTTTGTTTCTTTTTTCTTTTTTTCCCCCACAAAATAATTGCTTCTCATGCTCAGACTGAGATGGATTTTACTCCCTTTT